>CM063175.1:21000000-21477500 GCA_031835075.1 Saguinus oedipus
TGGTTCTACAATGCCATAGAACCTCATGGTTGCACCATGCCATAGAACCTCAACCTCATAGAATCTGTTGCCAGATCTTGTGCATCTATCCAGAATCTGGGGAAGTGAAAGAATGGAGATTCGCAAGAGGTTTTAATGGATCAGGATTGGAAGGACACACCCACCTTTGCAAGATTGACTTACATAGCCTGGCATGATTACAAAGGAAGCTGGAAATTATTACATCATAGAGTGCCCATGAAGTAGATAAAATAGTTTTGGGGAACACATAGAATACAATAAAACCACCCTTTTTAGTGGACAGCTCTGTAAGTTTGACAAGCACACATAGTTGTGCCATCTGCAGCACAATCAAGATATAGAATAGCAGAATTACCCCCAAAAAATTCCCCTTTCCTCTTCACAGTCAGCTCCTCTGTCCCCACTCCAACCTCTAGCTCCTGGCAACCATAGACCTACTTTCTGTCTTTCTAGTTTTGTCTTTTCCAAAATATCGGATAAACGGCATCATAACATGTAGCCTTTGGGAGCAGGCTTCTTTTACTTAATTTAGTGTGTGTGAGATTCAACCATGTTATTCTGTGTATTAGCAGTTTGTTCCCTTTTGCCACTGAGATAAACTCCATAACACACAACACTAAAAGTCCAATTCTTTTTTTTTTTTTTTTTTTTTGAGATGGAGTCTCCCTCTGTTGCCCAGGGCAGAGTGCAGTGGCCTGATCTCGGCTCACTACAACCTTCACCTCCCGGGTTCAAGCGATTCTCCTGCCTCAGCCTCCCCAGTAGCTAGGATTATAGGTGTGCACCACCATGCCCAGCTAACTTTTGTATTTTTAGAAGAGACAGGGTTCACCACATTGGCCAGGCTGATCTCGAACTCCTGACCTCGTGATCCACCCACCTTGGCCTCCTAAAGGGCTAGGATTACAGGCATGAGTTACTGCGCCCAGCCCAAAAGTCCAGTTCATAAAGAAAAATATAGATAAATTTGGCTTCAAAATTAAGAACTCCTGCTATACAAGACACTCTCAAGAGATGAGATGAAAAGCCACAACCAGCTGGATGCAGTGGCTCATGCCTATAATCCCAGCACTCTGGGAGGTTGACATGGGTAGATCACTTGAGGTCAGGGGCTGAAGACCAGACCAGCCAACATAGAGTTAAACCCCATCTCTACTTAAAATACAAAATTAGCTGGGCATGGTGGCACATGCCTGTAGTCCCAGCTAATTGGCAAGCTGAGGCAGGAGAATCGCTTGAACCCAGGAGGTTGTGGTGAGCCGAGATTGTGCCACTGCTCACCAGCCTGGGTGACAAAGTGAGCCTCTCTCTCTCAAAAAAAAAAATAAATAAAAGAAAGGGAAAGAAAAGCCACAGACTATGAGACAATATTTGCATATAAAAGCCACAGACTATGAGACAATATGCAAAAACAGCATATCTGATAAAGGACCTATATCCAGGATATATAGAGTTCTTAAAATAGCATTTTTTAAATTATTTAACAGGCAAAAGATTTGAATAAAACACTTCACAAAAGACATATGGATAGCAACAAGCACATGAAAAGATGCTCAATATCACTAGTCATCAGGGAAATCAAAATTAAAACCATAATGAGATATCACTATATACCTATTATAATGACTGTTATTTCTTTTCTTTTCTTTTTTTTTTTTTTGAGATAGAGTTTTTCTCTTGTTGCCCAGACCAGAGTGCAATATCATGACCTCAGCTCACTGCAACATCTACCTCCCAGGTTCAAGTGATTCTCCTGCCTCAGCCTCCTGGGTAGTTGGAATTACAGGTGCTGTCACCATGCCTGGCTAACTTTTGTGCTTTTTAGTAGAGATGGGGTTTCACCATGTTGGCCAAGCTAGTCTCAAACTTCTGACCTTAGGTTATCCACCTAAATGGCTGTGATTTTTTAAATTGGCAATACTAAGTCCTCAAAATGATGCTGAGCAATTAGAACTCTTCTCAATTCCCAGTAGGAATATGAAATATACATCCACCCAATTTGGAAAATAGTCTATCAGTTTCCTTAAAGTTAAAAGTACATTTACCATATAATGCAACAACAATTCTCCTAGGTATTTACAGTGAAATAAAAACTTAGGTTTACATTAAAAAAAGTATAAAAATGGTTATATACAGCTTAATTGATAAACACCAAAAACTGGAAATAAGCCAAGTATCAATCTACGGGTGAGAGGATACACAAAAACTATTGGTTTTCAACGCTAAATTAGGTAATGTCTAGATATACACTAAGGGCTCCAAAGTTTATTAGATGAACAAAGTCTATTTTATCTCATGTTAAACTGTAATTGTAGTTCTAAAACACTATTGTTTTAGAAAGTAAAGTTTGTTGTTTTGTTTTTTATTTTATCATTCCAATGAACGATCAGTTCTCTTCAAGGAAACAGTGAGAAGAAAACAAAGCTGAGGTCTGGCAAATGTGTGAGACTGAAATATCTATTAGGCCAAAAAAAGATTGTGAGAAAGATGACTCCAGATGAAACAGTCATTAGCACTAAGCAATTTCAGCTGTGTCCTAGATTCCAAAAGTAAAGTCAATACTGGGAACAGCCTTTCTTCAAAAGCCCATGGAAGGTTCTCACACAAGCCTCAAAATGTATATCTGTTTCCCAATCTTTAGGCAAAAGCTGCATTCAACATATTCTGAGTAAAATAGGCCGATGACCATTTTAAAGACATTATATGTGAATCACTCAAATTTCCAGCATACCTGAAAATAAGCCTAGAACTACATGTTTACAAGAAATGTTTGTGAAGTGTTATCTTGGTCACCCCTAAGTTTTAATGTCATTTTTATTTTGGTTGGGTGTTTTAATGTTTAATGTCTAATTCCTAACTGTTTAATTTTTTTAGAAGAATCAGATGTTTTTCATGATGTGAAAATTAAGAATTTGCCTACATGGTTCAAAATATTCATGAGAGACTTGATTATTCACATTCATAAACACAGAGAAAATTTGCTGAATTAAAAAAAAAATGCTCCTTTACCGATGCAACCCACTCTCGGGGACACTGAAGTGCTTGTCTATTCCACCGTAGGCTTTGGTGTTCATGAATGTTGAACAGTTTGGCCACTTCATTGAGATCTTCAAATTGTTCACCATCCTCAATGGTCTTCCTTGCTATTTGCACTGGGTTAAAGATGTTCCACATAGCATGATCCCCACGACCACTCTGTTCCTGGGATCAGATGTGCCACCTTTGCCATAGTCCTCTCCCTGGAGTGCAGCCTTGGAACTGCAGGGGTGCTGGGAGAAAGAGGAATTTCTGAGGCCTCAGACATGGTTTCACTCTCTGATCGGATAACAGTTCCGGATTGCTCTGTGGCAGATTTTGGGTTGTCTTGTGCAGCTGCTTTAGCAAAAAACACCAACTGTGGGCCGACAGTTTCATAGCCAGAATCAGGGTTCAAATCATTCCAGAACACTGACTGGTGCCAGTACAGCTTAGTAACTCCAATTATATTTTCTCCAGCTAACCTTCCACTCACAAAACCATGATCATGGTGCTCTAACCACCCCCTCCCCAAATGTGTATCTTAGAGCATGCAGCATCCCCTGACACCCAGATGTCTGAACATTTTTGTATAGCTCTGCATTCACCCAGAAGCCACCAAAATCTGGGTCTATTTCCAGCCCACAAGTTCTTGGCCAACTCAACATTGGGCCTCAGGCTCAGGGCTGCTGCTATGTCATCAGTTTCTACCTTCCCGCCATCTTTCAACACGATGAGTAGCTTGCCACTGCTGACTCCAGCAGACTGCACAAGAGCAATGGGCATTATCTTAACCCCGTCTCGACTGACTTTCTGTGGCTCAGTTGTGGAGGGATTTGCAAAGACCTTTCCCATATTTCCTTTCTCAGAAAACAGCTGAATCACTTCTGTCCCCAAGGCTCCAACCCTTTCTGCCAAGAACACAGGCCAGTCAGTTCACCACCAAGCAAGCCCCCACCAATATCGTAAGATATCGAAGATTTCTGTGAAATCTTCTCCAAAGTTCTAGAGTCTCGAGTCTCTCTGGAAAGTGTTGCTCTATTCTTTACCTCTGATCCAGCTTCATCAATGTCAGACAGACTTCTTGGAGAACCTCTTGTTGCAATCAAGTGGTTTTCACAGGTTATTCGAGAGCCATCATTAAGTTTCACCGTGTTGCCTCTCACTTTCAGCTACACCACCTTCTTCCTGATGAGCATGGCCACACCAGCCATTCTAAATGTGAGGCAAGTCCTGAGCAGAGACACAGAAAGAGGTGCCTGGAAATACATGCTTCTCACTTTTTCCATTCCACTGTCTGAATCAGAGTCTCTTGTGACATTTGAGTCATCTGAAAACCACAGTTCATTTGGAATTTTTGTTTGTTTTTCACTTTTATTTTAGGTTCAAGGGTACACATGCAGGTTTGTTACACAGGTAAATTGTACATCATGGGGTTTTGCTGTACAGATTATTTCATTACTCAAGTAATAAGCATAGTACCTGATAAGTAGTTTTTGATCCTCACCCTCCTTCCACCCTCCACCTTCAAGTAGGCCCCAGTGTGCACCGTTCTCTTCTTTGTGTCCATATGTACTCAGTGTTTAGCTCCCACCTTTAAGTGAGAACATGTGGTATTTGGTTCTCTGTTCCTATGTTAGTTCACTTATGATAGTGGCCTCTAGCTCCATCCATGTTGCTGCAAAGGACGTAATTTTATTCTTTTCACAGTTATGTAGTACTCCATGGTGTACGGATATGTACCACATTTTTTGATTCAGTCTACCACTGATAGGCATTTGGGGTGATTCCATATCTTTGCTATTGTGGATAGGGTTGCAACGAACATATACATGCAAGTGTCTTTATGGTAGAACGGTTTATATTCATTTGGGTATATACTCAGTAATAGGATTGCTGGGTTGAACGTTAATTCTGTTTTAAGTTCTTTCAGAAATCACGAAACTGCTTTCCACACTGGCTGAACTAATTTACACTCCCACCAACTGTGTATAACCATTCCCTTTCTCTACAACCGCACCAGCATCTGTTATTTTTTGGCTTTTTAATAACAGTCACTCTGACTGGTGTGAGATGGTATGTCATTATGGGTTTGATTTGTACTTCTCTAATAATTAATGATGTTGAGCATTTTTTCATATGCTTATTGGGCTGTGCGTATGTCTTGTTTTCAAACATGTCTATTCATGTCCTTTGCCCATTTTTTTTTAATGGGGTTGTTTTTTGCTTGTGAATTTTTTAAGTTCCTTATAGATTCTGGATATTAGACCTGCGTTAGATGCATAGTTTACAAATATTTTCTCTCTTTCAGTAGGCTGTTTACTCTGTTGATAGTTTCTTTTGCTATGCAGATGCTCTTTACGTTAATTAGGTCCCATTGTCAACTTTTGTATGGGTTCTTTTGAAAGAAGAGATCCCATGTATGGCAGCTCAGGATCTTCAGACATAATCAGGACCCCAGCCCCAGGATCCCGAGCCCAGGTGGCTCTGGCTACAGCAAAAGCAGCATCTCCTCCACCAGTTAGCAGGAAAGGGACATGACTTGGTATGCTGGCTTGAGGAATTGGCTCTCCATCTAAAGCAGATAATGTGGCCCTTTTTTGCTTCTCTTCTGATGTCAGCCCTAATTCTAGCATTCTTTCATTATATCTTTTTTTGGTTATCTTTTATAGTCTTGTAGGCATATGCACCAGCTCCTACTGTTGATAAGCCCAAAATAAGGACTTAACCCAGAATTATCTATTCTGCCCCCTGGTGCATCAGAGCTAGCCATTTGTCATGTCATCTGGAGTTCTAGAGTAACATGCCCTCGCTGGAATAAGTTGCCTAGAAGCCAGTTCCTGTGCCTTGGGCTGCAGACACACACCATCTGTACCAACGGGACCAGCTTCTGCTTCAAAGCACCCACCACAAGGCCTCCATACCAGAACATTTTAGCAACTGAAACTCGGAACCTCCTCCTTTCTTTTCCTTGCATTCACATCAGACTAATGGGTCCAACACCATCTAATGTTTATATTTTACACTTAATTTTTTCCCTAGTGACTGTAGAACACTCTCAATTTAATTATTCACAACATACTTGCAAAAGTCTACATTGTATATTAGGAAGTAAAAAGCTACTCACCTACTTGTTATAAAAGCTTTGAGAAGATCTACAGCTCATCTGTTGGCAGAATCCTAGGGAGATGATTGACCAAAAACCATAAAAATAATAAAGGACTGAGTTCCAGAAAAGAAGTGGAGCTGATGCAAGATGGAAAGATCTCAATCGGAGTTGAAGACTGAGAGAATGGTTCAAGTATGCATGCTGAGACTACAGGATTAATTTTCCATCCTAAAAGCCATTTACAGAGCAGAATGCGAGTGTGTAAAAAATCATAAAGGCTGCCACCTGTTGCAGGAGCCTGAACTCATTTCATCTCAGTGGCTAGTCTCAGCCACCCAGAAAGAGGCATCTTGCCCAGGTAACATCAACAACTGGGCTGCAGAGAAATGCTTACCACGTCCGTAAGAGCATTAGTGCAGCACTCCCTGGCATTAGCTCCAGGCCCTTCTTAGAGGACCCCTTCAGTGAGCATTTCAAATCTGACACCCCTGACATCAATAAAACAATGAAGATAAATGGCAGTTTGCATAAAATTGCAAGGACTACAACCCCATTCCAGACAGAGAAGGCCAGAGGCTAGGTTCGAGCAACCTCTAGAGGAGTTGGGGGACTGAGCTGCAGAATTCCAGGTTCATTTATATCTGTCTCTTAGAGTCAGAATCTTATATGGTCAGGAATAATATAATCTTATATTATTCTAATAGCTGTTAGAATAATATTTATGGTTACACAGTATTCAGCAAAAAGCAGACAGCTCATTGAATTATTTACTTTGACTATATACATGGTAAATAGCTCTCAGAAAATGTCTCTTGAAGTGATCTTGGGCTTTTAGTCTCCGCCAAAAGAAGTTCAGATTTCAAAAGGGATAGTATCCAATGCTGTTTCCCTTGTCACCTCTTACAACTTCTTAATAGGTTGGTGCAAAAGTAACTGCATTTTTTGCCACTGACAGTAATGGCAAAAACTGCAGTTACTTTTGTGCCAACATAATAAATGTAATTAGAAATCAATTATGGCCGGGCGCGGTGGCTCAAGCCTGTAATCCCAGCACTTTGGGAGGCCGAGGCGGGTGGATCACAAGGTCAAGAGATCGAGACCATCCTGGTCAACATGGTGAAACTCCGTCTCTACTAAAAATACAAAAAAAATTAGCTGGGCATGGTGGTGCGTGCCTGTAATCCCAGCTACTCAGGAGGCTGACGCAGGAGAATTGCCTGAACCCAGGAGGCGGAGGTTGCAGTGAGCCGAGATTGCGCCACTGCACTCCAGCCTGGGTAGCAAGAGCGAAACTCCGTCTCAAAAAAAAAAAGAAACAAAGAAACCAATTACATTTTATTTTTTGAGACAGAGTCTTACTCTATCACCCAGGCTGGAGTGCAATGGTACTATCTGGGCTCACTGCAACCTCCACCTCCCAGGTTCAAGTGATTCTCCCAAGTAGCTGGGATTATAAGTGCACACCACCATACGCAGCTAATTTTTTTGTGTTTTTAGTAGAGATGGGGCTTCACCATATTGGCCAGGCTGGTCTTGAACTCATGACCTCAGTGATCCGCCCGCCTCAGCCTCCCAAAATGCTGGGATTACAGGTGTGAGCCACTGCTCCTGGCCTGAAAATTAATTACATTTTCATCGTAAAAAAATGAGTCAGAGGTAATCAACTATATTTTGCCAAGTTAAAAATGTATTTATGGAGAGCACAAGATAAACAGCGTAAATTAACACACTACTCTAATCCCTTTTTCAAAAGTCAACTACAGGCCAGGCATGGTGGCTCATGCCTGTAATCCCAGCATTTTGGAAGGCTGAGGCAGGTGGGTTGTTTGATCCTGGGAGTTTGAGACCAACCTGGGCAACATAGTGAAATCCCATTTTTATAAAAAATTAGTCAGGTGTGGTTGCCTGCACCTGTGGTCCCAGCTACTTGAGAGGCTGAGGTGGGAGGATCAGCTGGGCCTGGCAGGTGGAGGCTGCAGGGAGCCGTAATTGCACCACTGCACTCCAGCCTGGGCAACAACAGCAAGACCCTGTCTCAAAAAGAATAAAAATAAAAAAATAAAAAGGACTTCTAATTTAAACCAACTTAGGACTTCTCCGCAAATAAGACAGCAGAGGTTTTTCTACCATGGTTAACTTTCTCTTAGTATTTATTGGATAAAATCAGATGAGTAAACACAAGCATAATTATCTGGATGGACTAGGATTTTAGAAATACAAATGGAGTGTCTCATATTGCCAAAATAATTTGAAATTCATTGTAAACTGCATCCCTGTTCTAAAACATCATGTTTACAAATATGAATCAACAGAATGACTATTTTTTTACTGGCTAAAACCAACAGAAGAGCAACTTGGTTCCATTTTGAGGAGGATACCATAGGGGTTTGTAGATTTGAGTGGAAATTCTACCTCTCAGAATCACCTCAAACCACGTGTATCTTCTTTAACAATTTACTTCTTTCCTTGAAGCTTTGCTTTACCACCAGTAGGAAGACAACAGTAATAACTACCTCACAGCAAAGCAAGTCAACTAATCTATATAAGCCATAGTTTCTCCTGCTTTAAAAATGGACCATTAATACTGACCTCAGAGACTCATTCAAACTTAACGAAAAACCTGCTAAAAGACATGAAATGTTAAGAACTACATAAATATCATAATTAAGTTGCTTCATACCATTTGTGGAACGTGGTGGCATATAAATTAAGTAATTAAATATATGTAAGTATTAACAACAATTAGTCTGTAGAATTATCTAGTCAATTCTCATACCAGAGTCTCAGGCTCTTACACTGATTGGAAAACCACATTTGGACATGGCTTGATATACAGTATCCTTGCCTTTAAATCACTGAGTGAGCTTTTGGAGACAAATGTCCAACAGATAAAAACAGACAAACTCATTTCACTTCATGACTGGACAATCTGAACACGGGTGGGCAAGTGAGGTCAAAACATGGCTGAACCTTGGCACTATTCTCGCCTCAGTGGTTTTCAGCTCAGTTTTCGTAAGAAAGCAAGCTTATTTTTTATTGCTTCATCTCAGCATCTCAAACTCTAGAGTGCAACATTTCTAGAGATTTCTGCACAGCAAGGAAGATCTTTTCCCACACAAAAGCAATGTCTCAAACTTTTGCTGCTATTGTTCTGACAAATTCCTTCTATCTTTTTCTCCTTCAGAGACCAATGCTAAACTGGAAGGCAGCTTATTTAAATACTTTTTACTCAACTTATTAATATCCAGTGGAAATGATCTGGCACTGCCTCTCAAAGGAAATTCTATTTGTGTTGGGCAACAGCATGCTCTGCACTTTAAATGCAATGTTTAAGCATTTCAGACTTGATGCTTAAGTAACCACAGATTTACATTTTAAAACTTATGCTAGCATAATGAAGTAAAAAAGAAGCACAATATCTGAGTTCTAGTCCTGATAATCATCAAATTCTGCAAACTTCAGTTTCCTTATCTACAAATGGATTTTAGCCAAGATCTAATGTGTGTGTGTGTGTGTGTGTGTGTGCGCATGCGCACACACACACACACACACACACACTCAATCAGTATCCGTGGGTCCCATGGATTCTGCATTCATGGGTTCAACCAACTGCAGATCAAAAATATTCAAAAAACATTGTGTCTGCATTGGACATGTACAGACTTTTATTCCCTTGTCATTATGCCCTAAACAATACATGATAATAACTATTTACACTGCATTTGCATTGTATGAGCTATTGTAAGTAATCTAGAGATGATTTAAAGTATATTTGAAAGGCTGGGTGTGGTGGCTCAACACCTATAATCCCAGTACTTTGGGAGGCCAACGGGGTAGATCACCTGAGGTCAGGAATTCAAGACCATCCTGGCCAACATGGTCAAACCCCATCTCTACCAAAATTACAAAAAATAACTGGGCATGGTAATAGGCACCTGTAATCCCAGCTACTCAGAAGGCTGAGGCAGGAGAATGGCTTGAACCTGGGAGGCAGAGGTTACAGGGGGCTGAGATCACACCATTGCACTCCAGCCTGGCAACAAAAGCGAAACTCCATCTCCCAAAAAACAAAATAAAGTATATGTGAGGATGTGCATAGGTTATATGCAAATACTAGATCATTTTATATCAAGGACTTGTGTAGCTGCAGATTTCGTTATCTGCAGGACGTCCTAGAACTAACCTTCAGAGATACCAAAGGATGACAGTAAAATATAAATATGCTTCTGTTTACAAGGGTAAGGTTAAAAGGGATTTGGTTATCTCTAAAATTTCCAAATTGCTTTTCAAATACCACAAATTATTTCCCAAGTAGTTATGATAATAATGCATGGGGTCGGGGAAGCCACTTACGAACATTTCATGTTTTAGCACCCATTGTGGACAGCCTCTGTCCCTGGGCCAGGAAATGCAAAGCTGAATTAGATACCTATCTACCTTCAAGAAGCTCACAGCTCGCCATAAACATGATCTCTCGTGTTGCTGTAGATACTGCAAAGGTTCGAAAGGACTGCAAAGAAACCATCTATTTCTTAGGTAGCAAGATGAACCATAATAAAAGACTTAACAACGTCTAGAACTTTCACAATATTTCTGCTTGACCTCTACATTACTGAGCAGCACACATTAATTTTGGGAGGATCTTCCCATGAGTTATCTGGCACACCCTTTTTTCCACCCTCATGACTCATAAAAGGCATCCTATGGATGTATTATCGCAGTTCCAAGAAGGAACAACTCATCTGCCCTGTGCCTGAGAGCTGACTATGAAAGGCCTCAGGGCTAGAGAAGTGGCTTGGGATCCTCACCTTTTAGCAGGAAAACTGCCAAGGAATCCCTTTTTTCTGTCCACCATTCATTTTGACCCTCTGCTGCTTTATCCTCCTAACCCTACTCATTGCCTGGGGAGTGGGAAAAGAACTGATTTATGTCTCCTCAAAATTCATACATGGAATCCCTAACCCCTGATGCTACTGTATTCCAAGATAGAGTCTTTCTTGGTCTTTTTTTTCTGAGACAGAGTCTTGCTCTGTTGCCCAGGCTGGAATGCAGTAGCGTATCTTGGTTCACTGTAACCTTCGCTTCCTGGGTTCAAGCAATTCTCCTGCCTCAGCCTCCTGAGTAGCTGGGCTTACAGACATGCACCACCACATCCAAATAATTTTGGTATTTTTAATAGAGACAGGGTTTCATCATGTTGGACAGGTTGGTCTCAAACTCCTGACCTCAGGTGATCCTCCCACCTCGGCCTCCCAAAGGGCTGAGATTACAGGTGTGAGCCACCTCACCTGGCCCCAAGATAGTCTAAAGTAGTGATTGGCCTGGCGGAGTGGCTCACACTTGTAATCCCAGCACTTTGGGAGGCTAAGGCTGGCGGATCACATGAGGTCAGGAGTTTGAGACCAGCCTGGCCAACATGGTGAAACCAATCGCTACCAAAAATACAAAAACTAGCCGGGCATGGTGGCCTGTAATCCCAGCTACTCAGGAGGCCGAGCAGGAGAATCGCTTGAATCCAGGAGGTGAAGGTTGCAGTAAGCCGAGACTGGACCTCTATACTCCAGCCTGGGTGAAAGTGTGACACTCCATCTCAATAAATAATAATTTAAAAAATAAATAAAGTGGTAATTAAGATTAAAT
Source organism: Saguinus oedipus (assembly GCA_031835075.1). Classification (NCBI taxonomy): domain Eukaryota; kingdom Metazoa; phylum Chordata; class Mammalia; order Primates; family Cebidae; genus Saguinus; species Saguinus oedipus. Next base: position 21,011,786 of record CM063175.1, read on the forward strand.
TTGGCCATAAGGGTGGAGCCCTAATCCAGCTCGATTGCAAGCGCACACGGAAAAGGGCATGTGAGGAACTATGATTAGGGAGCCGTCTGAAGGCCAAGGACATAGACTCGGGAGAAAAATAAGGTACTGACACCTTGACCTTGGACTTCCAGCTTCCAGAACTATGAGAAAATAAATGTCTGTTGTTTAAGCCACCCATTCTGAAATATTTTGTCATGGCAGTCTTACCAAACTAATACAGAGGATTCACCAGGCTTTGGAGTCAACCTGTTCTTCTGACAGATACAAACACTTCCTCTGTTTTCAGCCCAGGCCTGTGCCTTCCATCTGCATGGAAGCCAGTCCCTTCCGTTCCTCCGAGCTGCAGAGCAAGTAGGCAAACTTCGCATTGGTATGCCATATACCTGAGGCAATTAGCTATTAATATTACCCTTTTCCTCTCTATTAAATCAATTTCTATTTTTATTTCTTATGATTTACAGCTAATGGCACCTCTAATTGCCATCAAAAGTGAAATCCCACCTGTAATCCCAGTTACTTGGGAGGCTGAGGCAGAAGAATGGCTAGAAACCTGGAGGCGGAGGTTGCAGTGAGCCAAGATTGCATCACCATACTCCAGCAAGACTCTATCTCAAAAAATAATAAGTAACAAAGAATAAAGTTCCACATCACCAAACTGAAGCTGTTATACATCTTAACTTTCAGGCAATCAGGAGAGAAAGAAAATAGCCAAATCTCCAAATAGGCAAGTTTTTATGTGCATGACAAGGAAGTCCCCTCTGCTTTAACCTTTACAAGGAAAGTAACTTTGAAACTACCGATTCACATTTTGTTTTCTGTTTCTGCTTTCTTCAGCTCTTTTTTGTCTATAAAACCAAACTCATCTGCTCAGCTCTTTGAAACACGCATTCTATTTTACAGAATCAAGGGTTGCCTGATTCTGGAATTGCAAATAAAGCCAACTAAGATCTTTAAACTAAACTCACTGTGGTTCTGTCTTTTGCCGGTTCTGGTGACCCCGAAGGGACCCAGGGTACACTGCTGATCACCCCCAAAACCATTTGAGGAATACAGGAGAAGCACCAGTGACCCCTTTTCAGGTTTCCTGTCTTCCTCATGGAGTCCTGAAGGTCATAAGTAAGCTTCTCTCAAGTCACACGACTGCTCTTTTTGCATTGAGCTCCTGGTTTTTCTTGTCTTTCAAATTGTGCTATGAGAAGGCACTTGGCCTTTGGATTTATGATGGCTGACAAGTCACTGGCCAGAGCTGCATCTTTGTGCTCCCACTTTGGAGATGTCTCGTGAATGGTTAAAAACATAGATAATTACTCATTTTGGTCTTAAGTCAAGCCCCCAAGAATATGGCCAGACAAAAATGTGGGTGTACCCCATGTGCAGCTAGCATATAGCTGAACAAAAATGTAGGCTGCACCCCATTTGCAGCTAGTGTATTTACTGGTGCCAGCTCTCAAGGAATTGTCTAATCTTCCTTTCTTTCATCTGTCTTTGGGAATGGCTCTGGATCATTAAAGAGCTACCATTTTAAAGGTAAGCGACAGCAGTTGCAAAAAATGGTTGTTATTGCAGGAGGCATGAACTCCTCAAAAATCTCAGGTATTTGGGTTTCTGTCCTCTTCTCTTCTTTTTCTTGAATGCCTCAGTAAGGGAGGCCTAAGGGGACTGACTGGGTCAGACAAAACTGGGTAAGAATTGGCTAAATTGGTCAAGGGGATCTCAGAGCCAAAGCTACAACCTGACTGGTAGGCATAGTTTGAGTACTTAAAAGCTGTGGCTCGGTGCAGTGGCTCACGCCTGTAATCTCAGCACTGTGGAAGGCCAAACCAGTCAAGAGTTCAAGACCAGCCTGGCCAACATAGTGAAACCCCATCTCTATTAAAAATACAAAAATTAGTCTTGTGTAGTAGTACATGGCTGTAAGCCCAGCTACTCAGGAGGCTGAAGCAGAGAATCACTTGAACCCAGCAGGCGGAGGTTGCCGTGAGCCAAGATCACGCCACTACACTCCAGCCTGAACAACTGAGCGACACTTCATCTCCAAAAATAAATAAATAAATAAAGCTATTACAGTGCTCACCACTAAAAAAATGAGACTCCCATAAAACAATAAGCTGGTAACAGAATGGGCTAGCTGACATTAGGTTGCTCACCAGCCTCTAGAATATTACTCAACACAAGTCCACAGTACCTTTTTCGGGCTTTAACATAGACTCTAAGAGAGCTGAGATTTAATCTAAAAAATCCATCCTTAATTTCTAAAAACCTGAATACTCCATAGGCGTACCTTTTACATGTGTAAATATTAGGTCACTGAAGCTATTTACAAAAATGGTAAAATCTGACTACAGATAATTGAGAATTATGATGGGTGGAATATTCCAGATGAACCATACTGTACTTTAAGAAATGCATTTAAAAATAAGAGGCTCTCATATGGGACCTACCAAGGGATGTCTATTGATGTGCAGACTCTTCCAAAAATGAATTTTAAAATTTTTATACTTTTTAAAAAAGACTCCTTACAAAGGCAAATGGAAAGTTTAAGTGACTAACTGATGAGAAAAACTGAATCTGCTAACCTTTTCACGTAGTTATTCTCCCATCCCTAAGGCAAAAAGAAAGTGAGATAATGTATTTATAAAGGTCAGGGTGGATCTGCTGCTTGTTCAGAGCTACCCATCCTGAGTTCATGTGTAGAAAATGCTTTTTTTGGCCCCATCTATTAATGGGCTCCACCCTAAACTCAGTAAATTTAGTAGAGAAGCAAGCATTGGCTAGGCACGGTGGCTCATGGCTGTAATCCCAGCACTTTGGGAGGCCAAGGCGGGTGGATCACCTGAGGTCAGGAGTTTGGAACCAGCCTGGCTAACATGGTGAAAACCCATCTGTACTAAAATTACAAAAATTAGCCGGGCATGGTGGCATGCACCTGTAATCCCAGCTACTCAGGAGACTGAGGCAGGAGAACTGCTTGAACCTGGGAGATGGAGTTTGCAGTGAGCTGAAATCGTGCCACTACACTCCAGCCTGGGAGACAGAGTGAGACTCCATTGAAAAAAAAAAGAAAAGAAAAAGAAACTAACTCAAATGCTTCTTAATTTCACATGACTTCAGTAAAATTTGGTAAATAAGAATACTGTTGTTTTCGTTAAAATGGGGTAAGGAAAGGTTGAAGTTGGTTAATGGGTACACAAAAAAATAGAAACAATAAATAAGATCTACTATTTGATAGCACCACAAGCTGACTATAGCCAGTAATAACAATTGTGTATTTCAAAATAACTTAAAGCATGTAATTGGATTGTTTGTAACTCAAAGGATAAATGCTTTATGAGGGATACATACCTCATTCTCCATGATGTGCTTATTTCACATTGCATGCCTGTATCAAATCATCTTACATACCCCTCAAATATATATACCTACTATGTACCCACAAAAATAAAAATAGAAAACAAAAAAATCAAAAACAAGCATGTCTTTAGTATTGTCAGCATTAAATATAATGCAGAAACAATCTTTATTTGTATTAGATGATTAAGATCATAAAATTATGAGTAAAAGGACCCACATCTTTAATGTTAGGGCTTTTCTTTCATGATACTTGCCCAATATGCATGTGCTATGAAACAGTTCATGAGAAAATAGCTTGAGATGATGGCTAAGTCTGTCAAATGTCTCAATTTTTATGAATAATCTAAGCATAATTGTTAAGAACAAATGAAATAAATGTGAGTTAAAACTTTATAAATGAATTTCCTCATAGTTATCAAAACTTTTTTCAGCAACTTGAAATTTTAATGTCATGTGATATTAAGTAATAGATAATCATGAAATGTCTGAGTCATTTCTAAGTTAAAATATTAACATTACTTGCTGAACATATGTGTTTTTTTCTGGTTTTTTTGTTTGTTTTTGAGAAAGAGTCTCACTCTGTTGCCCAGGCTGGAATGCAGTGGTGCGATCTCGGCTCAATGCAACCTCTACCTCCCAGATTCAAGCAATTCTCCTGCCTCAGCCTCCTGAGTAACTGGCATTACAGGCATGTACCACCACACTCAGCTAACTTTTATATTTTTAGTGGAGACGGGGTTTGACCATGTTGGTCAGGCTGGTCTCGCATATGTTTAAACTGCATATACTTTGGTATCTTGCTTTTATATGGTATAAAGAAGCTAACTGTATTTGAGTCTGTTGGTAAACATGGAAAAAATTGTTCTATGAGGAAGCATGTTTTGGGAAGTTATAAAATGTATATTCATAAAATGTTGATATATGACAGTTCAAAATTGCTTACTTCCGAGGTTTTCATTAGAAATTAAGTTTATTCACATGGACACAGGGAGGGGAACATCACACACCGGGGCCTGTCGGGTGATGGGGGGTCTAGGGGAGGGAAAAAAATTTAAAAAGAACTAAAAGAAAAGAAAGAAATTAAGGTTATTAGGAGTCAAAAATTCTCATCAACATCTGGTAATCAAAACTAGAAATTAAAAAAACACTTCATATGTGAGGAAAGTAAGATATGTTTCTAGTAAGTGAAGCTATGTGGTGTGGAAGATGTGATCTGGCTGAGCGAAAGAGTAAACACTTTTTGTTTGGAAGTAGAATAACTGTTTTGTCCAAAAGGAGAAAGAGGAAATATACAGGACAAAGAACTGAAGGAATATAAGAAAGTTGTAAGTGTGTGAAAGAAAGAAATCTTGTGAAAGAAATTTTACGTCTATTCAAATTGCCAAAAATTACAAAATTATTTGTAAGCAACTCATGCAATTAAGCGATCTTCCTGCCTCAGCCTCCAGAACAGCTGGGACTACAGGTGTGAGCCACCACACCCAGCTCTTATGTTTTAGAATTCCTTGAGCACTTTATCTGCCTGATTCCAGATATGACTAACAAAATTTTAGACTTGAGGGGAACAATCAGAGAAGTCCATGATGTTCACTCAGATATATTTCAGGCATGACTGGAACCATTATGGGGTGCTGTCACAGATTAAGCAAATCCTGACTCTGACACACACTAAAATTCATCCATTGGTGGCCTTAAATATAAAATAATAAACTCAGCTTCCTAAAATGAAGAAATGATTCCCAGTCTAAATACAAAGAAAATGACTATTTGTAGGCTGTCTTGAGATATTTTAAATACAGGTTTTTATTTATTTCTTTTTTCGGGTAGACAGGGTCTCACTCTGTTACCCAGGCTGCAGTGCAGTGGTGCAATCATGGCTCACTGCAGCTTCAAACTCCTGGGATCAAGTCATCCTCCTGCCTCAGCCTCTCAAGGAGTCAGGACTACAGGAGCCCACTACCACATTTGGCTCTTTTTTTTTCCTTTTTGTGAGATGGGGTCTCGCTCCGTTGCCCAGGCTGGTGTTCCTGGGCTCAAGTGATCCTCCTACCTCAGCCTCCAAAAGTACTGCGATTACAGCCATGAGCCATGCCTTGCTGGTTTTTATGTACAATTAATCCTGAGTCACTCTTAATATTCCTATTTTTAAATTTGCCAGTTTAAATTTAGTCATATTTAATAGAGATCTGAGTTAGTAGGTAGGCTTCTGTCCCACCTTGTCCTACCTGTGTGTGGAGATAAAGCACTTTCCACAGAGAACTGCCCAGAAGGCCTGGTGCAGTGGCTCATACAGTTTAAGGAGAACTTCAGAATAATCTTGGATCTGACAAAGTTCTCCTAAAACTCACAAAAATCTGAGATTAAGTCAAACTTTTTGAGTTTTAGAACTTTGTCAAATCCGAGATTATTCTTCCTAATACCATTGTCAATGTGGCTAGATTTATGGGCAATTTTATTTTTATTTACTTATTTTGGGATGGAGTCTTGCTCTGTCACCCAGGCTGGAGTGCGGTGGTAGGATCTCAGCTCACCAGCAACCTCCGCCTCCTAGGTTCAAGTGATTCTCCTGTCTCAGCCTCCCGAGCAGCTGGGATTACAGGCTCGCGCCACCACACCTGGCTCATGTTTTTGTATTTTTAGTAGAGACAGGATTGCACCATGTTGGTCAGGCTGGTCTGGAACTCCTGACCTCAGGTGATCCAACCGCCTCAGCCTCCCAAAGTGCTGGGATTACAGGTGTGAGCCACCATGCCTGGCTGCGTATCAATTTCTTCTGAATGACACATGTACACCCGTGCACATGAGCACACACATACAACATATTCTCTCATTCCTCTCTGTCTCTTTTTTTCTGTGTCTCCCAGAGGAAAGAAGCAGAGTTAATAAGCAATAGGTTTGGTGTCTGCTCGAACTTAACAATTGGAAAGTAAGTACTGGGGATTATTCTCACATTGGCCATACATGATCTAGGGAAGAACAGCGAAAACAGCAAAAGTTCTCCGAGAAATGAATACAGTAAAGTAGGAAGGTTACGTCCTTGGAAGTCAGAGTGTTCGGCTTTGTGAAGACATGTCTAAACATTCAACATTCTGGAATGCTCTCTGGGTTATGCAAGGAATAAGTAGCGAAAGTGAAGCAGAGAATGACATGGTGATGAAGGCGCTTAAGAATAAGAAGGGGACAAAAACTTGACGCCTGAAGATCAGCAAAAGGCAAGTGGCAGTGGAGTTGCAGAGCACAGTAAAGCCTCGCTGCGGAGTCATTGATCCAGGAAGTCAAGGCAGGCAGTGCTATTTAGACAGTGCCACGAGGGCAGCCTGGCCGATCTGCACTGATAGGGCACCCTCAAGGCTGGCTGGAATGGAGAGAGTTTGAGTGACAGGTGGTTTGTCAATTTAAGTCCTTTCTTATCAGATAAGACAGCCCAACAGGTCTCTGCAGAGAGAACCTGGGTTCTCATTGGTATATCAGAGCCCCTTTGCAGTGAGAAGGGCCATCTGAGAAAGTGAGCTGAAGAAATCAAAAAAGAGTGGTATAAAGGACTTTCAGCTTCTGCTGACTCAGATTAATGGAACTGGCTCTCTTTTTTCTTTTTTTTTTTTTTTTTTAGAAACTTGATGTTTATTTTCCATGAATCTTACATGTTGTTTAAGAGGCCACATAAGAACAGCTTAAGACCATTCAGTGGTTGCTCCTACCCATTCAGTGGCCTGAGCAGTGGGAGCTGCAGACCAGTCTTCCGTGGCAGGCTGGGCGCTCCAGTCTTCAGTAGGGAACTGCTGGATAGGCACAGAGGGCACCTGTACGCCTTCAGACCAGTCGGCAACCTCAGGCTGAGTAGCAGTGAACTCAGGAGCTGGAGCAGTCCATTCGCCCTGAAATTCCTCCTTGGTCACAGCCTTTTCAGCAGCAGCCTGCTCTTCCTTTTCAATCTCTTCAGGATCTCTGTAGAAGTAGAGATCAGGCATGACCTCCCACGGGTGTTCACGGGAAATGGTGCCACGCATGCGCAAAACTTCCCGAGCCAGCATCCACCACATCAAACCCACTGAGTGAGCTCCCTTGTTGTTGCATGGGATGGCAATGTCCACATAGCGCAGAGGAGAATCTGTGTTACACAGAGCAATGGTAGGTAGGTTGACATAAGACGCCTCCGTGAGAGGCTGGTGGTCAGCCCTTGGGTCAGTGACCACAAGCAGCCGTGGCTCCTGGAAGACTGCCTGAATCTGGTTAGTGAAGGTTCCAGGAGTAAATTGGCCAGCAATTGGAGTGGCTCCAGTGGCAGCAGCAAACTTCAGCACAGCCCTCTGGCCAGTATTCCTGGAGGATATAACACTGACATCAGCAAGGTTTTCAATGGCAACAATGGCACGAGCTGCCAGGAGAAGCTTATCCCAGGTCCTCTTCAGATTTATGGTGTAGATGCCATCACTTTTCCTTTTATAGATATACTGTTCCATCTGGAAGTCAAGGTTGGTGCCACCTAAATGGGTTCCTGCTGCCAGGAACTTAAGGACATCCTCCTCCTTCATTTGCAGGACATCAAGGGCTCCGGACATTGTGAAAGTTTCCCTTTAAGTTACGACGGGAATCCAGAACAACGCCGTTTGGAGCCCTCGACAGGTAGCGCGGAAAGGCCTTTTTTCTATTAAGTAGGTCATGTTTAATATAAATTCATTATTTTATATATATTTTAAGATGCCCACAAAATTCAAAAAGAAAAATTCTCTAAACATTCAAATTGACCCTCAGGTTCCATAGCTCTCAGAGGAAAACAAGTGTGCTTTTCATATCTGTTATTGAATCAGGTGTGCTGTTTTCCTGTCTCATCTTTCCAGGATAGGTAAAGGATAACAACAAGCTATATTGATGAAATCTAATTTTCCCAGTGTCTAGGCATCTCCCTGGAAGAAGAGGCATGAACTTTTTTTAAGCTTCCATGGCAATATTTATTTAAAGACTCCCTAAAGATTTTTTTTTTTTTTTTTTTGAGACAGAGTCTCGCTCTGTCACCCAAGCTGGATTGCAGTGGTGCCATCTCAGCTCACTGCAACCTCCACCTCCCAGGTTCAAGTGATTCTCCGGCCTCAACCTCCCAAGTAGCTGGGAGTACAGGCATCTGCCACCATGCCCTGCTAATTTTTGTATTTTTAGTAGAGACAGGGATTCATCATATTGGCCAGGCTGGTCTCAAACTCCTGGCCTTAGGATCTGCCCACCTTGGCCTCCCAAAGGGCTGGGATTACAGCCGTGAGCCACTGCGCCCGGCCTCTCTAAAGATTTTTAAAGCTAGCATATCATCTGCAAATACCAAACACATTAACTAAATTTAAGGAACCACAAAGCATCTCGGTACTTCTGATGTCAGGCTAGAACAATTCATTCTACCCAATAAATCAACATTTTTGAGTGCAAAGCCCTAAGATATAAACACCCCACGTTTTATAAAGAATTCCCAATAAACGATTGAGTTGTCACAAAACAATATTTCACAAAAATGGTTGTTCAATCATTCTAAATTGCAACAAGAATTGAAGTTACGAGGCCCCTGAAACCATTTATTAACAAGCCAGTGTGTACCCACCATAAAATGCAGATTTACAAACCTTTTGTGCTTACAGCGAATTTTGAATCCGCTGATTTTTCTTGGACAAGAGTAAGAATAAAAACGGTTTTTTCTCTGCTTACAGTGGCAAAAAAAAAAGAGAGAAATAACACATTTTCAAAAGTACTTCCATCACACTTCAGCTCGTAATAAAAGCATATGCCCACAAAGATGACATTTTCTCTTTGTTTCTTCCCTTTAAATTGTTTGCTATCACATTGTCAATCAAAAGCAAATTTACAACCTAGACAGATGCAAAGCATAGCCTTTTCCAGAGTATTTTTGGAGGCAGTGAATCATTTGTCTTTCAGCCAAAGTCTAAACAGTCTCATTGATTCTGCAACAGGAAAGCTCTTTTCAGAGCTACCTTCTGCCTAACAGGTTGAAGCCTTCCCCTAGGCTACAAATTTACAAGCTATAGAAAGATTTTTTGGTACCAATTTTTTCCCCTTGGTGTTTCTAGGATTCTTCTTGATTGCTGCTGCTACCTAAGACAGAAGTGGAAAATTTTCTCCCAAAAAGTATACCATTGGTCAGGGCGTGATGGACATGCCTGTAATCCCAGCACTTTAGAAGGCTGGGGCAGGATGACCACTTGAGCCCAAGAGTTCAAGACTAGCCTGGACAACATAAGGAGATCCCATCCCAACAAAAATAATCATAATAATAAATAGCCAAGGGTAGTGATACATGTCTGTAGTTCCAACTACTCAGAAGGCCACAGTGGGAGGATGCCTTAAGGCCAGGAGGTCAAGGCTGCAGTAAGCCATGATCACACTACTGCACTCCACCCTGGGCAACAGAGCAAGATCCTGTCTCCATAAAAAAAAAAAAAGGATACCATTTGACAAAGCTATCCAACAGGGTATCTTCCCTTTTAAAACTCACAGACCCCTTTGAAAATCCAAGAAAAAGTTATGACTAATTTTCCCAGAAATAAATACATATAAGGAAGCATCGCAAATGTGTAATATGTGGGTTTCAGGATTTCACATATTCCTGGAGTTTACTCATGGAACCCAGGTTAAAACTCCTGCCCCAAAACCCAGGTTAAAACTCCTGCTCATGGCTTTGGAATAGGTTCAACTGCCCAGGGAGGTAACTGTTTGTCATTTTTTTTCTGCCTGTGTCTGCACAGTGGCTCAAGAAGGTGAACAGTGGACAGAAAACATTTGACTCTATTGACTGGTTTCAAATGGCTGGAGTAGCTATCAGTCTCCTATGCTAGACTCCATTTCTCCTCCTTAATTATCATTAAGGACAAAGCTTGAGATAACACCTTCCTCCTTTCACACACAATCTTACCCTCCTTCTCAGAACCCGATTTCCCTTTACCAGGAAGGCCACACATACAGGCAGACTCATTCTCTAACACGCAATCAATTGCTACATCCCCTACTTTTTCTTTTGTGGAAAATTTGCCCTTACTCAGTATTTACTGCTGGTTAAATACACAAGATTGGGCCAGGTACAGTGGCTCACACTTGTAATCCCGGCACTTTCAGAGGTCAAGGCAGGAAGATCACCTCAGATCAGGAGTTCAAGACCAGCCTGGCCAATATGGAGAAACCAAAAATACAAAAGTTAGCTGGGCATGATGGTGCATCTGTAATCACGGTTACTTGGGAGGCTAAGGCAAGAGAATCACTTGAACCTGCGAGGTGGAGGTTGTGGTGAGCCAAGATCAAGCCACTGCACTCCAGCCTGGGTGACAAGAGTAAAACTCCATCTCAAAATAAATAAATGAAGACACAGATTGGCTTTTTCACTGTGTGCCTCGCATTGTGCAGTTTTCCTGGTATATCCAGGGAGCATCAAAGGGTCACTGCAAAGCTGTCTGCCAAGATCCTTTCAGGTCACAGGCCTATCTCCAGGCCTTGGCAATGAGAATAAGCATATTCTTGGCTAATCTAGGCCAGGCATGATGGCTCATGCCTATAATCCCAGCACTTTGGTGAGGCTCAGGAGTTCTCGACCAGCCTGGGCAACATGGCAAAACCCCATCCCTACAAAAAATATGAAAATGAGCCAGCCGTGGTGGTATGTGCCTGTAGTCCCAGCTACTTTGGAGGCTGAGGTAAAAGGATGGCTTGAGCCCAGGAGGCAGAGGTTGCAGTGAGTCGAGATCATGCCACTGCACTCCAGCCTGGGCAACCAGACCTGTGTCCATTGAAAAAAAAAAAAAATTTTCTTGTATAATCTGTAATATGTCCACCCTCCAAAATCAGTTGAATTCCCTCCTTAGCCCCCTTTGGTGATTTTTATTATCTGATTAACACAATGAAAACAGAAATCAAACTAGTATGATTTTATTTTTAGACACAAAGGCCATCTCTTACTAGGTGAAAGTCCAGATGAGCCTGATCTCCTAATTGTTGATAACAGTGATGGGGTTCAGGAGAGGCCACCCTGAAATACAGCACCTTGGCATACTGAAGAAAAAGGCAGGAGCAGAAAGTTTACTCTAGCTTTTGATAACCTTCTCCTAAAGCAGGTCATACAACCTAGAAAGGATTTTCTGACCCTTCCCTCAGGCAGTTCTTAAGACCTTCATATGATTGTCAGGAAAGAGTAATTAAAAAAAAAAAAAAAGACCCTCTTATGAGACAGACCTTCCCTATTTCTGGAAGAAAAGAACATCCTTATCTCTGAAGATGAAGGACAGAATCTGAATGAACAGGCCTTGCTAAGTCTCCCTAGTCTATTGCCATTAAATCATACTCCTCATCATCCAATCATAATTCTCCATGACTGTCCACTCTTCATCAAACATAGCATAAAAATATGCAAGTCTGGAGGAAGCCGAACGTGGGCGGGCAGAGAGCTTCATCCCATTAGGAATGGCAGCCCCATCTATGAAGGAAAGGCAGGTCTGCTGAGGAGCCCGGGATGAGTACTGGAAGTGTTTAGATGAGAACACAGACGATGCCTCTCAATGCAAGAAGTTAAGAAGCTCTTTCGAATCGAGTTGTCCCCAAGAGTGGATAAAATATTTCGATAAAAGAAGAGACTACTTAAAATTCAAAGAAAAATTTGAAGCGGAGGAATTCCAGCCTTCAAAAACAACTGCAAAATCCTAGGCTGTTCATAAAGATTGAAAGTATTCTTTTTGGACATTAAAAAAAGCTCTACTGACTATGGGACAGTAGTAGCTTGAATCATAGTGAACATCAACATTTATTCCCTGTATACGACTCTTGATAATTAAGATGATCAAGAACCAGATCTGTAAAAAATTGTTATAAAATGGTATTTATAATTTAGTAAGGAATCTGTTTTACAAATTAAAATCTGTTATAAACACACACACAAAAAAAAATATGCAAGTTTGGCCAAGCATTGACTCATTCCTGTAATCCCAGCACTTTGGGAGGCCAAACTGGGCAGATCACTTGAGGTCAAGAGTTTGAGATCAGCCTGACCAACACCGAGAAACCCCGTCCCTACTTTAAAAGATCCAAAATTAACAGAGCATGGTGACGCATGCCTATAATCCCAGCTACTTGGGAAGCCGAGGAAGGAGAATCGCTTGAGGTTGCAGTGAGCCAAGATTGTGCAATTGCACTCCAGCCTGGGCAACGAGAGCGAAACTCTGTCTCAAAAATATATTTATGTGTGTGTGTGTGTGTGTGTGTGTGTGTGTGTCTGTGTGTGTGTGTACACATTTAAGCATTCCTTCATGTCTTCATTGCTTTATGAAGGCTCTTGTGTCACATACCACTAAGAATCAATAAATTTGTATGCTTGTCTCTTATTAATCGCTCGGTTTTTCTTTCCTACCTGGCCAGGGACCCTAGGTCCGGGAAAAGTTTTTCCTCCCCTACACTAAATTACTGAACTGTGGATACAAAGTAGTTGAAACACAGCTAGTTTACTGGTGGGTGCACAGTATTTGTGAGATGTCAATTAACCAACCAAGAAGAAATAATTCTCTCATTTAAGAAATGTTTATGTAGGCCAGGTGTACTCACTCCTGCCTATAATCCTAATACTTTGGGAGGCTGAGAAGGGAGGATTGCTTGAGGCCAGGGGTACAAGACCAGCCTGGGCAACATAGCAAGACCCCATCTCCACAAAAATTAAAAATTAGCTGGGCATGGTGGCACACACTTATAGTCCCAGCTATTCAGGAGGCTGTGGCAGGAGGATTACTTGAGCTTAGGAGTTTGAAGCTGTAGTGAGCTTTGATTGTGCCACTGCATTCCAGCCTGCATGACAGCGAGACTCTGTCTCAAAAATTAGCTGGGGTGGTGGGGCACCTGTAACCCCAGCTACTCAGGAGGCTGAGACAGAATCACTTGAACCCATGAAGCTGAGGTTGCACTGAGCCGAAATTGTGCCGCCACACTCCAGCCTAGGTGACAGAGTGAGACTGTCTCCAAAAAAAAAAAAGGAAATATTTATGTGTCTCCTACTCTATGCCCTCCATGCTACATTTCTATTATTACTGTGGAAACATGGGAGGGGAAGAGGTGACAGATAATGTCCCTCATCCATAAAGATTACATTGTTCTGAGAAATGACACAAAATAGAGGCTTGAACAACATAATTTCATATAATGAAAAATGATACTTAAAAACAAATAATTGTAGAAAGCCCAGTGTCATGATATCAACTACGATCCAGGTAACCTTAGGTTTGAAAAGCAAGAAGACCTTACCAGGGAGGTGACATGTGAGTGGAATCTGACTGACAGTGAGAAGCAGCCATGCCAAAATCTGAGAACAGAGCTTTCTAGGCAGTGTGAACAGCGAAGGGAAAATTCTGATGTAGGGAGGAGAAAGGCAATTCATCAAGAAACAGAAAGATGGTCTGTGTAATTGGAACAGACTAAGCCAGTGGGAAAGTATAGAGAAAGGGTTTTTTTTGTTTTGTTTTGTTTTTGTTTTTGCTTTGTAGGAAGAGTAAGGGAATTTGGATTTTTTTTTCTTTTTTTTGAGACAGAGTCTCACTCTGCAGCCCAAGGTGGAGTACAGTGGCACAATCTCACCTCACTGCAACCTTGGCCACCCAGGTTCAAGTGATTCTCCCGCCTCAGCCTCCTGAGTAGCTGGGATTATAGGCATGTGCCACTCAGCTAATTTTTGTATTTTTAGTAGAGATGGGGTTTCACTATGCTGGCTGGGCTAGTCTTGAACTCCTGACCTCAGGTAATCCACCCACCTCAGCCTCCCAAAGTGCTGGGATTACAGGTGTGAGCCACTGTGGCCCACCAGAATTTGGATTTTAAACTCAAAAAAAAAAAAAAAAAAAAGAATGGAGAATTTGAAGCAGAGGGTAGCATAATCCTATTTGCATTGTGAAAAATTTACAATGCATAGTTACCATATGCAAATAGACTGTAATGGGGTAGGAGCAAAACAGAAAATGAGAGAAAACTAAATTGAAGTACAGTATTCTAAAGAAAAGAGTATTATTCCTCACGCAATTTTTGAAAATTGATTGTTGTTGGCATCTTAACAATTCAAATCCTAACAACAAAAATCACTACCAAATCACAGCACTATAAAGATTAAAAGCTCAAGTTGGCACCACTGTCTAACGAAATGTTGTTGAATATCAAATCTAAAGACGGGACCCTTTGTGCATGACCTTGCCCACAAAGTGCTCTTTGCAGTTCTTTGGAGCATTTAATTTTTAGATGCAGACAATTACCTAAAGCTAAGGGCTGCTTCTAAGGTTTTAGTGCTTGATTCATTTGAAATAAAATATGCATAATTTAATATTTCAGTTGTGTTTTGCCTACAGCATTGAAGCTTTAAATAACAGGAGATTGGCTACAATATTATATAATTACATAAATAAAAGGGAAAAAAGAAAATTAAAAAGGCAGGATTGTGCCCATATGACACAAAGAGCTATTATTCATTCAGCACATCTGGGTATCTGAATGTTCAAGATTCATAGCTTGAGCTCTTGCTCTAGAATATTCTGTATATTTGTTTTTGCCTCTTCTTCCACTTTCAGCAGAAATATCCCGACTTTTATAATCATTTACTGTCCAGAGTAACCCATCCTGTTTTAGGGGTTTTTTTTTTTTTTTTTTTTTTTTTTTTTTTTTTTTTTTTTTTTTTTTTGTTTTTTTTTTTTTTTATTTTTATAATTGTTCTATTTTATTATTTTTTTTTTTTTTTTTTTTTTTAATTTTTATTGCATTATAGGTTTGGGGGTACATGTGCAGAACAAGCAAGATAGTTGCATAGGTACACACATGGCAGTGTGTTTTAGGGGTTTTTCTGAGTGCTGGCAGAGTAGCTGCCGATCCAGAATTCTGGTAATTTTTTTTCTTCTTTTTTGGAGACAGGGTCCCACTCTTGTCACCCAGGCTGGAGTGCAGTGGCACAATCATAGCTCACTGCAGCCTCAAACTCCTGGGCTCAAGTGATCCTCCTGCCCCAGCCTCCTAAGTAGCTGAAACTACAAGCATGAGCCACCACACTTGGCTAATTTTTGTATTTTTTAAAGAGATGGAGTTTTGCTGTTTGCCCAACCTGGTCTCAAACTCCCAGCCTCTAGCAATCTTCCCACCTCTGCCTCTCAAAGTGCTGGAACAACAGGCATAAGCCACTGCACTCAACCTTTGATGGCTATTAATGTTTAAGATATTTATCTGTCCTGATAACCAGAGCATTTGGAATCCCAAGTTATGATACAAAGTCATAACTGTTATTCTAATGGAGAAATTTTGACCACCACTGAAAATTCTAGAAGCACAGTGATGTGGGCAGGTCCCAGGTGTGGCACATCTCACCAAAGAAGTCCCACCCAACTCCCACATGGAAAGAAGTTATCTGTGTCAATCACCATCTTCATCACTATCATTCGCACACATGGAAGATGTTCAGTATTTTTTAATGTGGATCACCTAGAGGAGAATCAAACATGCAGCAAATACCACTAGCTGCTTCTTCTCCAGAAGTTTAAAACATGCTATCTTTGAAATGTAATGACTCCTTTCTCTCACCACCTCTTTTTTCACAGATCCTCTTTCTAAAATCTCAATTCCTACTATGCCCAACAGCAAAAGGTACATATTCAGCACTGTAAACGCTTTTAGCTAGTTTACTAGCAATTTTCAGCAGATTTGACCAGCCCAGATTTTTATAAATTCCATTTCTGTCTCTGATGATATATAAGGAAAATGAACATATGTTGAGACACTGGCCTTGTCATTGTCAAATGAATACCACACAAAAGGAATATCCTGATGTACCTTTTTCTCAGTAATCAATAGGCCTACTCTCCATTCTTATATTAATCCATTCTGCATGAAGAATTACAAATTGCAGATTAAGGCTTTCGAGTATCTGTACTCATTTTCCAACCTGTTCTATTTGGTGATGTATTTCTTACAGACATTGAGCAACTGTCATTTGTCCTGAAATTTCACCAGCTCCCTGCAAATAAGTTATCTGCTGACATGCCCATCTATTATGTAATGTATGAAGAGAACCACAAGCTTGTATTTCAAGGAGTCACAAAAAGCTTGAGAAAGCCAAGCAAAGTATATTGAGCAAAGGAAAACTCAATTAGTTCAAATGATAAGGACTGAGACAAACATGCTAATTTGCCAACTCCACCAAGACCTGGTTTTCAGAACAGGATTCAGTGGCTATATCACCTGTACTCGACTTTGGACTTCTAAGCTACGTTTGTGACTGTAGATTGTCACAGGCCTTCACAGCCAGGGTTGAGATGGGTTTGATGACAGTGAGAGGCATTCAGACAGGAATGTATGGTGAGAAAAGGTTCATTTTTTTTCAGCTTCATAGCACAAGTAAGGGAGTTTGGAGTTTTGGGGAAGAGGGTTAGGGTTTTTTTTTTGAGACAGTGTCTCACTCTGTCATCCAGGCTGGAGTGCAGTGGTATAATCTCGGCTCACTGCAACCTCCATCTCCCGGTCTCAAGCAATCCTCCCAACTCAGCCTCTCAAGTAGGGGACACTACTAAGGCCTGCCGCTATACCCAGCTTATTTTTGTATTTTTTGTAGAGATGAGGTTTCACTATGTTGCCCAGGCTGGTCTCAAACCCCTGGGCTCAAGCACTCTGCCTACCTCAGCCTCCCAAAGTGCTGGGAGTACAGACGTGAGACACTGTGCCAAGTTTGCATTTTAAACTCAAGGAAAACCAAAAGAAACTCTGAAGCAGAGGATGGCATAATCCTATCTGTGTTCTTATATCACACAAACAGATCTTCTCCTAGGAAGGGAGGCTACTGCCTCCTACACAGGAGCAGCTGAGAAGACACACCAAGCAGATAGCAGAGTTGGTCCTAACCGGGACATCCAAGTGTAGGTCTGGGCTAGTCAGCAAGATCACAAGAGGCGTCAATGCAGGGTCTGCTTGGGATGAAAGGCTTTCTTCTGCTCACCATGCCGCGATCTCAGGAATCACCAATCATATAACATTTATATTTTGGTCTGAAGTAAACCCTTTGCAATACCTCTGACACAGCACCTGCCTCACTAAGTGAGCATGTCTCATGGGCAGGCTAACAGGAGAAAACATGGGACTCCAGATTTAAGATCTAATGAACAGTTGCCTCAGAAGCCTTCCTGGAAAAGACAGATTCAGTGGGTGGCTTCAAGTTCACAAGACAGAATTCCAAGACAGCCATGTGGTCCCATCTTGATTCCCATCTGTGAAATCTGCATCTTAAAAATAAGTTGCTCCTCTCCTTTCCCTTTCCTTAGGGACAGCAGCACTGAGGTCACTGGAGGGAAGGAGGAAGGAGGTGCCAAAATGGTGAGTTGTGATAACAGAGTGTGGTCAGCAGATTGGGAATATAGAGGGGCGTGTGTAAGCAAATTGATATATTTGGGTTAATGGGAACCAGGTTTCTTACTTTCTAACAAGGAACTTACAAATATAGAAAGCTGAGAAGACATAAAGAATTCAGGTGTTGCAGTGGAATGGGGTTGAAGGAAGTAATGTATACAGTGGTCCATTTCCAAAACAAAGCACCTTAAATTGGCTTAAGTCAGCAAACTACAGAAAAAACAGGATATACCAGGCTTCTGCCTGGATAGCCAACACTTGCCTGTGACCTCCCCGCCGGCCCCACCGCCCCACTTAGTTGCCCTCACCAGAACCAAGGAAGTTTAGTCTAAGAAGAAAATTCACTAGCCTGCAAAATAGCTCGTTTTGTCTGTTCTTATCAGACTGCCAGCTACTTAGGTCATAAGTCAAATACTCATAGAGCCCCTGAGCTGACGAGAATTGCGATACATTACGGGCTGCAACAAAATGCGACAAGACAACCCTAAAATAAAAACACCTAAAGCCTCAACCCAACAACCAATAGGCAATGTCCGGGAAGATTGTGACCCCGTAGTACTCAGCCTATGAGGAACCAGTGGAGAGACCTGTGCACTAGAGGATAAACTGCTTGACTGTGCTGGATGTGCTACCCATCAGACAGCCCATCTTGCAAGACTGTCATTAAAAGTCTCACTTTCACTGTTCTCCAGTTCTCTGAGTCCATTCTTTGGGTTTGGATGGGTGAGCTTGTTTCTCTCAGGGTGATTGGTAAACTCATGGCTTCTAATTTAGAGAAACAGATGGAGACAGGGGTGCCCTAATCCCCCTTAACCACCACGATTTTTATTTCCAAAGTTTCAGCTCCCCGCAGTCAACCACAGTGGGAAAACAAGGTATTTTGAGAGACAGAGAGAGAAACACCACATCCATACAACTTTTGGGGAGTTTTTGGTTGTTTTTAGTTTTTAAATTGCAACACCTGTGTATGGTGGCTCACACCTGTAATCCCAGCACTCAGGGAGGCCAAGGCAGGCGGATCACTTGAAGTCAGGAGTTCAAGACCGTCCTGGCCAGTATGCTGAAACCCCATCTCTACTAAAAATACAAAAATTAGCCTGTGGTGGCACGGGCCTGTGATCCCAGCTACTTGGGAGGTGGAGACAGGAGAATCGCTTGAACCCGGAGGGCGGAGGTTTTATGAGCCAAAATCTGTGCCACTGCACTCCAGCCTGAGAGACAGAGGGAGACTCCATCTCAAAAAATTAAATTAAAATAAATTGCAACACCTGAAATGCCTAAAAACATAATAAGGAAATGGGTTTCCCACTATTTCTGAGAAGAGCAAGCATCTGCAGTCGTTTCCGGACGCTTAAAGCGATGGAGCCGCTCTAGAAACAGGGATTGGCTGGGTCCTCTTTCCAGCTGTCTCTAATTGACCTGGGGAAAAGGAGGCCGCTCAGTGTATGCAGCTCAGGGCACCCGGGAACAGGGTGGAGAGAAATGGGGCTGCGGGGCATAACTCCATCTTTCCAAGAGTGGGGGAGGCTTAGACTCGGGGCTTCTGTGTTGGAAGGGAACACCAGTGGCCGGGGTCAGCGTTCCCCGGGCTGCAGGAAGGTGGGAGGTGGCAGTCCTGACTGGTGGCATTTCCTTGCCCTGGGCCCTACTGCCGGGGTCGCCCACCAGCGGCAGCAGGAGCTCCGTGGGGGTCCTCTCCCCGAGGAGGGCAACGTCTGGGCTCGCTGTGGGCCCAAGGGTACCTGAGCCCCCTTCCTCTGCGACCGACCACCCCTCCAAACCCGCCTGCATGCCCGAGGAGGGGACCTAACTCCTGAGGCGAAGGCACCCGGGGCTAGCGCTGTCCTCTGCGGGCCACTCACCAGGCTGAGGGGTCCTCCCAGTGCTTCCTGAAAGCCCGGGGTGAAGAGCGGCTGAGGAAGACGCGCTGTGGCGCCACAGGGCACCTGTGGAAACCTAGAGGGGAAGCCGCGGAGTTCCCGCGCAGCCGCAGAGAAGGCGGCCCAGCCAGACCGCCAGGGCACGTCAGTTTCATTGCAGGATATTGCTAGCGTTGTCCTGTTTTATGATTAGTTACTGTTGTTCATCTCTTATTTAATTGTGCCTCGTTTAAACACTTTATCAAGGCGAGGCAGGCAAATCACCTGAGGTTGGGAGTATGTATGTCTAGGGAAAAACCGCAATATATATAGGTACCATCTGTGGTTTCAGGCATCCACGGGGAGCCTTGGAACGTGTTCCCTACAGATTATAGGGGAAGCACAGTTGATATATATAAATATATACATATACATATAAACATGTGAGTCCATATATATATATATATATATATATACACGCCTGGATTTTTTTTCCTAGCTGATTCTAATTCTAGGAAATATAAGAGCATCTTTGGGTGCCAGAAAGCAAAGAAGTGCTCAAGTTAAAAAAAAAAAAAAAGGTGGGGGTGGGGCAGACATGTGAAAAGGATAGAGGAACCAACCAAAAAAGCTCCCAATGGGCCAGATGCAGTGGCTTACGCCTATAATTCCAGTACTTTGGGAGGCCGAGGCGGGTAGATCATAAGGTCAGCAGTTTGAGACCAGCCTGGCCAACAGTGAACCCTCTTTTCCCCCATCTCTGCTAAAAATACAAAAATTAGCAGGGCATGGTGGCACACACCTGTAATCCCAACTACATGGGAGGTTGAGGCGGAAGAAACACTTGAACCCAGAAGGTGGAGGTAGCAGTGACCCAAGATCCTGCCATTGCACTCCAGCCTGTGTGACAGTGTGAGACTCCATCTCAAAAAAATAAAATAAAAATAAAGCTCCCAATGTCCAAAGCTGGAACAATTAGGGCAATAAAACAAACAACAGGAGTAGTGGGTTATAACCCAAAGATTAAAATGAATACCTATAAGTAGGTGACTGGACACATAAGTAAGTGGGAGAGAAGGGACAAATCTTTTTTACAGGAGAATATTAAATAATAAATGTAGAAGAATGAGAGGAATAGAAAAGTATCATTAGAATTCCACAGTAATTATTGCTGCAGGCAAACTTCATTGATGAATGCTAAAATTAGCAGCCAAAACTTTAAGGAAACATAGAAGATTTGCATGGGAATGGGAAAAACGGTAACTTCACAGAACAGAAATGTGGTGGACACCATCTTAGCCAAGTAATCAAGCCAAATATCACTGGTATGAGTCAAGTACTCATTACCTCTTCAGTATTCATCCTAAAAGCCCATATCATGAAATATTAGACAAACACACATTGGGTCTACAAAAGACCTGACTGGTTCTCTTTAAATGTGTCAAAGTCATGAAAAAGACAGAGATACCATAAAACACTGAAGGGCACTGAGGAGACATGACAACTAAAATGCAACGTGGTATCCTGGGTTCAGTTCTGGAACAGAACGAGGACATTAGTGGAAAAGCTGGTCAAATCCTAATAAGGTTCATAGGTTACTTAATAGTATTGCTCTAGGCCAGGCGCAGTGGCTCAGGCCTGCAATCCCAGCACTTTGAGAGGCGAGGCAGGCAGATCACCTGAGGTTGGGAGTTCCAGACAAGCCTGACCAACATAGAGAAACCTTGTCTCTACTAAAAATACAAAATTAGCTGGGTGTGGTGACCGCATGCCTATAATCCCAGCTACTCAAGAGGCTGAGACAGGAGAATCACTTGAAGCAGGGAGGCGGAGGTTGCAGTCAGCTGAGATTGTGCCATTGCACTCCAGCCTGGGTGACAGAGTGAGACTCCAACGCAAATTAAAAAAAAAAAAAAAAGTGTTGCTCTAATGTTAATTTCTTAATTTTGATCATTCTGTCATTGTTACGTAAGATGTCAACATTAAGGGAAACTGGGTAAAGAATAAATTTGAATTTTCTGTACTAACTGCAATTCTTCTGTATGTTTAAAATTACTTTGAAATAAAGTTTTTTTAAATGACTAGAAAAACAAGCCACTACCTCAGTATTTCACAGTAAGCACACACCCCCACAAAACCTGTTTTGGCTGTTCAAGCACTATTTCTTGTCACTCTGTGGTATTTTCTTTCATATTATTATTCTTATTTTTTGTAGAGATAATTAGCCAGGTGTGGTGGCACACTCCTGTAGTCCCAGCTACTCAAGAGGCTGAGGCAGGGTAATCGCTTGAACCCAGGTGGCAGAGGTTGCAGTGAGCCGGGATCGCACCACTGTACTCCAGTCTGGCGACAGAGCAAGAATCCATCTCAGAAACAAAAAAAGAAATGTAACCGCACTAATGAAAGATGTGATGGTGAGGGAGGGTGTGCATATGTGAGGGATGGAGATTTGAGGGAACTCTCTATGCTTTCTGCTTAAGCTTCCTGTGAACCTGAAACTGCTTTAAAAATAAGGTATATTTTTTAAAACTTGACCCTCGGTAGGCCATGCACCGTAGCTCAGGCCTATAATTCCATCACTTTGGGAGGCCGAGGCAGGCAGATCACCTGAGGTCAGGGATTTGAGACCAGCCTGGCCAACATACTGAAACCTCGTCTCTACCAAAAAGAAAAAGTAGCTGGGCTTGGTGGCGTAATCCCAGCTACTCAGGAGGCTGAGGCAGGAGAATCACTTGAAACTGGGAGTTAGAGGTTGCAGTAAGCGAAGATCAAGCCACTGCACTTCAGCCTGGGCAACAAGAGCAAAACTCCATTTCAAAAAAAAAAAAAAATACATATACACACACACACACACACACACACACACATTTACTGAGACACAAAATTTGATGTGTCACACATATTCAAAAAGCTTTGTTTATATAACTACACTCAATAATTACATTTCTATGAGGTAGCTGCTTTTCTAATTGCTACTTTACAGATGAGGAAACAGATTCAGCGAAGATAAGTAACTTGAAGGCAGAAACACATGGATGATTCTTGCTCTCTGGGAAAACAAAAGACAGAACTGTCCTTTAAAAATTAATTCTTGGCTGGGTGTGGTGGCTCATGCCTATAACCTCAGCACTGCAGGGTGGACCGCTTGAGCCTAGGAGCTCAAGAAAAGGCTGGGCAAACTGGTGAAACACTGTCTATACCAAAAAAAAAATTAATTTTAAAAATTAGCTGAGCATGTTAGTGCACACCTGTGGTCCCAACTACTCTGGAGGCTGCGGTGGGAGGATCACCTGAGCCCAGGCAGGTCAAGGTTGCAGTGAAGCATGATCATTGCCACTGCATTCCAGCCTGGGCAACTTACTGAGATCCTGTTTCTACAAAAAATAAATAAGATTAGCTGGGCATGATGATATGTGCCTGCAGCCTCAATTACTTGGTAAGCTGAGGCAGGAGGGTCGCTGAAGCCCAGGAGTTCAAGACCACAGTGCACTATGATCATGGCACTACACTCCTGGGCAACAGAGTGGGACCCCATCACACAAATACAAAGAAGAAGCCAGAAAGAAAGGAGGAAAGGGAAGGTGAGGGAAGGGGAGGGAAAAGGGGGAAAGAAGAAGAAAGAAGGAAAGAAAGAAAGAAAGAAAGAAAGAAAGAAGGGAGGGGGGCCGGGCGCGGTGGCTCAAGTCTGTAATCCCAGCACATTGGGAGGCCAAGGCGGGTGGATCACAAGGTCAACAGACCGAGACCATCCTGGTCAACATGGTGAAACCCTGTCTCTACTAAAAATACAAAAAATTAGCTGGGCAGGAGAATTGCCTGAACCCAGGAGGCGGAGGCTGCGGTGAGCCGAGATTGCACCATTGCACTCCAGCCTGGATAACAAGAGCAAAACTCTGTCTAAAAAAAAAAGGAGGGGGAGATGGAGGGAAGGAAGGAAGAGAGAAAGAAAGGGCAGAAAGAAAAAGGGAGAGAGGGAGAGAGTGAGGAACAAAGGAAGGAAGGAAGAAAGAAAGGAAGGAAGGAAATAGCTCAAATTGGGGGCATTAGAGTCCTACTCATAATAAGCACCTTGAAATTTTATATTCCTTATGCTAAATTATAATACTAACCAGAATGTTAAAGGACATGGACGTACTATAGTCTCAACAGAAAATCACCTTGTTTTTCATGGATCCAGAATGCAATTTTTTTCATGTAGTGTTACCTTAAACTTGAGCTTTATATAGATTTGTAATGCAAGTACTCAAAAAGGGAACTTTATTTCAAAAGAACCCAAATTTTATGCTAATATAAGAAAACATCTACTAATTAGTTTACATTATCAACATTTGTCTCAAAGCAAACTTGATCTATAAGGTATTTGTTCAAAACTAATCATGGAAAAACCTCAAGTCATTAGAAGATACACTGAACTGCAAACAATGTTCCCTTTGCATTTGACATTTAGAAAATGTAAATAGAAGTTAAGATCACAGCAAAGAGTAGATAACTCTAACCAAGGATGCTCCCTACTCCCTCCCCTGGGTTCTGGCAAATCTAGTGTTAAGGCAAAGGGTAAGGTTAGGGAGAGTGGATCAAGTGCTCTTAATGAAAAACAACTCTTTCATCAGTGGTAAAGAAAAAGACATGGGCAGGGAATGGTAGCTCACACCTGTAATCCCAGCACTTTGAGAGGCCAAGATGGAAGAATTGCTTAAGCGCAGGAGTTTGAGACCAGCCCAGGCAACACAGTGAGACCTACAGTGAGCTACGATCACGGATCGCACCACTACACTCCAACCTGGGCAAGAGAACAAGACCTTGTCACAAAAAAAAAAAAAAAAAAATGAACAGAATGGGAAAAAAAGAAAGAAAAAGACTGACTCTTCCTCCCCTTATTCTGTTATGGTGGCTTCCTATTACCAGTAAAATAATACCAAAGTCCTTAGGATGTTATGCTCAGCCTTCTGTCACGATTCTCTAGCCTGCATTTTCAGGCATGATTCTCTAGGTTCCAACTTGATAGAATCACTCAGATTCTCAGGCTCATTCTCAGCTTTCTGGCCTCAGTGCCATTGCTCACATATTCCCTCATCTTAAAATGTCCCATGCAAGATCAAATGCAAAGGTGGCCTGAAAAGTTTTCCCGGATCATATTTCATTCTCCAAATTGAAATTTAGCTCTCCTCTATCTTCCTGTATTACCAATTCATTTCATACACAGGTAAGAGTGCTTACTGCATTCTGCCTGGTGCTACAATTAGCTGAGACTGTTGTATCTGCTTTTCAGAGTTGTAATCTAAGGGCAGAGACAACATCGTATTCATTTGTCATATTGTGACTAATCCTGGAGTCATAAACTCACTGTTGGAAGCAAACTTAAAGAGCTATTAGCAAATGTCATAAGGTGTCGAGAAAACTTTTAGCCAGGCATGGCGCCAGGTGCCTGTAATTCTCGCTACTCAGGAGGCTGAGGAGGGGAGTATTGCCTGAACCTGGGAGGCGGAGATTGCAGTGAGCCAAGATTGTGCCACTGTACTCCAGGCTGGGCGACAGAATGAGACTCGTCTCAAAAAACAAAGAAAATGTTTGATGCAAGAATGATGGAGTGAAGGTTTAGGGTAAAGGCTAGGAAATGCAAATTAGAAAAAACAGTTATAATTTGAAAATATTTATTAAGAACTTATGTGCAGCCAGGTGTGGTGGCTCACGCCTGTAATCCCAGCACTTTGGAAGGCCGAAGCAGGCAAAACCCAAGGTCAGGAGTTCGTAGACCAGCCTGGCCAACATAGTGAAACCTCATCTCTAAAAAATATAAAAGCCAGGCATGGCGGCACATGCCTGTAGTCCTAGCTACTCAGAAGGCTGAGGCGGGAGAATCACTTGAACCTGGGAGGTGGAGGTTGCAGCGAGCCGAGAGTTCACCACTGCACACTCACCAGCCCGGGTCACAGTGCGAGACTCAGCCTCAAAAATAAAAAAAAAAAAGGAACTTATGTGCCACACAATTCCAAGCCCTTTACATATACTATCTTATTTAACTTGTACAACAATTCCATAAGGTAGGATTGTTATCATTTGCCCAAGGTGGTGCAGCTAAGGCATGATGGAGCCAGAATTCAAACCCGGGCAGTGTGACTCTAGTATCTATGCTTGTCAGAAACATACAGTTTAGTTAAGGAGCATTTCACACAGAGAGAAGGAACCTACAGAAAGTGTATAAAATATACTTTCCATCCTGCTGATCTTTGGATACCCACAGAGTACACCCAGTGTACCTGAAGTTAACATCATTACCCAAATGGTTAACATTCACATAATGTTATAAAATATTCATAAAACTTCCTCAGAAAGCACCTTCCTGTGATTTTTAATGCAAAATCCCCATGAAAGCAATACATTTAGCAACCGACTCAAGCATCACAGCCACAATGCGGAAAACTCAGTGAATTTAATCAAAAGCATGTACTCAGAGGTCAGGGCCTCTTGAGGAATACTTGCTCGAAAAACCACATGTAGTTTTCATTTTCTATCATCTGGCCCTAAAGTGGCCCTCATTTTTTTCTGCTTAGGAACAATTCAAAATAAGCTGCCTACAGGAACAATTTCTAAAAGGACTAATTTTTTTATAACTTCAATGCTAAATTTTCAAATTTTCCCATTTCAATCAAAGCTCAATAAAATATTTATAAACAACTGAAAATAATGGTTTATTCCTTTTCAATTTTTAACTAGAATGGAATAACACCAAGTATTGATGTCATGTACATTCTCTGTGGCCACATCACAGAAGAGTTGTTAAGTCTATTTAACTTCAAGAAACGTACGGATCAGTTCAGATTTCTGAAACCTTCGTAAACTCAGCCCAGTGTAATCAGAGGGCAAACTCTTAACGTTGATCATGGAAGTGCCTTGAAAACTAGTATAAGACATATTTGACAAGGAAGTGAGGTATGTTCTCGGTTCCTCTTTCTTTTTTTTATTGTATTTTAGGTTTTGGGGTACACGTGCAGAACATGCAAGATTGTTGCATAGGTACACACTAATCAAACTCCACAGTTTCTGCACGGCAAAAGAAACAGTCATTAGAGTGAATCGGCAACCAACAGAATGGCAAAAAATTTTTGCAGTTTACCCATCGGACAAAGGGCTGATATCCAGAATTTACAAAGAACTAAAACAGATTTACAAGAAAAAAACAAACAAGCCCATTCAAAAATGGGCAAAGGATATGAACAGACACTTTTTTTCTTTTTTGAGACAGAGTCTTCCCCTGTCACCCAGGGTGGAGTACAATGGTGCAGTCTCAGCTCACTGCAACCTCAGCCTCCCCAGTAGCTGGGATTACAGGCACCCACCACCACACCTAGCTAATTTTTGTGTTTTCAGTAGAGACAGGGTTTCACCATCTTGGCCAGGCTGATCTCAAACTCCTGACCTTGTGATCAGCCCACCTTGGCCTCCAAAAGTGCAGGGATTACAGGCATGAGCCACCACGCCCAGCCTTCGATTCCTCTTTAATTAAACTATTTCTCTCTCTCTCTCTCTCTCTGTCTGTCTGTCTCTCTCTCTCTCTCTCTTTTCCTGGCCTCCTTGCCCACCACTGTGTTGAGAATTTTCTGGAAACACCATTCACAATGTAGTCTAAATAACTGTTCCCATTCTGAGTTCATTCTCTTTCTTGCAATAGTGTCTTGCATTGGGTGGTCTCACAGTATTGCTTGGAAAAACCAGATCCCATTCCTGTCATTCGTATTGCAAATTACAAATACCAAAACTGATTTATGACTTAGAGATAGGCCCTTCCTGCATTTTAACAGCAGGAAAAAAAAATACTTTGTTAGGATTAGAGTCTAATGCTTAAGGCCCTGGAATTTCAGCATCAGTTGGCAGACAACAGAAAATATCTAGGGAGATCCAAGCATTTCATCCTTCATGATTAATCACATAGATGAGCATCTCACTCTCTTATATTAAGCCAATCCTGCTCCTTATTTTTCAGGAAGCCTCAAAAGCCTTTAGTCCTGGTGTTTTCTTTGGTTAACTGGAAATGTGAGGTTACATAAAAAGAAAGTAGGTGGAGAATCAGAAACCTGAGGCTTAAGTCCGGGGTCACTTCTTGTCAGTAGCTCCAGCCTCAGTTTCCCCATCCTTGGACATTTTGTTGGTGGGCTCATTCATTTCTTCAACTCATACTGATAAAGCTTCAACTGCAAAATGAGAATGGCAATAATGCCATCTCACAGGGCTGTGATGAGTTTTTAGGGAGTTGACACATGTAAACATTTGGCACAGTATCTGTATCTTCTTGCACTGCTACAAAGAAATACCTGAGGTCCAGCGCGGTGGCTCATGCCTGTAATTCCAGCACTTTGGGAGGTCGAGGTGGGCTGATCATGAGGTCAGGCTGTTTGACAGTTACCTTTTTAAAAATCAGTAGATCACTCTCAAACAACAATAAGAACTACAGTATAGTAGATACGAGAAGTAGTAATATAGTTGTTTATTATCATTATCATGCAGTATGTACTCATTATCATTGTATGGCTTTACTTTTATATGACTGGCAGTGCAGGTTTGTTTATACAGCATCACCACAAACCTGTGAGCAATGCTTTGTGCTATGACATTATGATGGCTACAATGGCATTAGGCAACAGTAATTTTTTAGCTCCATTATAATCTTTTTGTGTGTGTGTGATGGTGTCTTGCTCTGCTGCCCAGGCTGGAGTGCAGTGGCATCATCTTGGCTCACTGCAACTTCCACCCCCAGATTTAAGCCATTCTCCTGCCTCAGCCTCTCGAGTAACTGGGATTACACACTCCTGCCACCATATCTAATTTTTTGTATTTTTAGTAGAGATAGGGTTTCACCATGTTGGCCAGACTGGTCTCAAACTCCTGACCTCAGGTGATCTACCTGCCACAGCCTCCCAAAGTGCTGGGATTAAAGGCATGAGCCACGACACCCAGCTCACCCAGGTCCCTATGTAATCTTACGGGACCATAATCGTATATGCAGTCCCTCATTGACCAGAAGATTGTGGTATATAGCACATGACTGTATCAGTCACTTATAGGTAAAATTACCAGAGTGAGAAAGCACAAATCACTACCTTCCTCTGTTGCTAAAACAAAACACCTCAATATGGGTAAGTCTAAAATTCAGAAACCGGTTTTTGTTACTTAGTCCCTATATGAGTAGATAAAGAGTGATCTTCACTTGGGTGACATGTGATGCAGGCTTTTTGTGGGGAAAAGATGATCCCTTTTAAAAAGAAAGAAAATGTTACAACACTTGAGTACATCTCCTGAGATGCTTCAGGTCAAAGATGGGAATGTGAGCTGTATTTGAATCAATTCTAATTCGTAACTATTTCTAGAGTGTTTGTTATGTGGCCAATTCATTTTCTGGTAGAAACGGATTATTGAGAGATGAAAGAAAACTAATAGTTCCCCCATAGCAATTGTATTCAAAGACAACACTGCATAATATGATAAACTTATAAATAAATAATATTGCTAAGGGACATGGTATGAATTCCATCTTTCTGATACAATGAATTCAATTTCTTAATAACTAAGTCAAGTCTATTCTAGTCTATTTGAAATACACTTTCAAAAAGTTTATTTTTGAAATTTCAATGGAAAAAAATGTGCCAGTAAACAAATTTGCAACATAAAGGCAAATGTGACAGCATCTTTCACCAAATGGGAGGGTAATTTTCAAGGACTCCAGCAACATTCACTGGGTAGCAATAATCAGTGTTAGTTAATAAGTCTCGTCTTCCCATCAAAGCCAGTCTAGTGGCGTCTATATATTTTGCCAAAGTAATTAGCAATGTACTCAAGATAACATAGCAACTTTGATTATCAAACGTTCTGAATTTAAAAAAAAAAAAAAATATTATTCAGATTTATTATTTGTGTACCTAGGCTTATTCTTCCTGTGACTTTAGTCTGGCGAGGTGTCATCTGTACGAAGAAAATTTTAAATATGTGTTCAGTTACCAAATAACTAAAAACCTTCTTTAATAGGTAACATTAAATAGCCAAGAGATTTCAACAGTGCAAAACAAAATCCTATTCTGCCATCTAGAGGAAACACACTAACTGTTCTAGAAAACTAACTTACCTCTTAATGGCCCCTGAAGCTTACAATTAGAAAAAATACTCTGTTTAAAAAGAGAAGGGAGGAGTTATAAGAGCTTGTATTTTTTTTTCTATGCCACCATATCAGATTTCATCTTCAAGAAGAAAATAATATTTCAAAAAGCACTTTTTAGAAAATAGCATTTACCTGTCTTCCTAATCTGGTTCACATTTAAGTTACATTCACATTTAAACTCCTCTGGAGTTCTTTATTAAATGACAACCAACCAAAAAAAAAAAAAAAAAAAAAAGGAGAAAGAGAAGAACAAGAAGGTTGAGAAGGGTAGGGCATGGAAGCTCACACCTGCAATCCCAGCACTTTGGGAGGCTGACGCAGGCAGATCGCTTGAGGTCAGGAGTTCAAGATCAGCCTGGCTAACATGATAAAACTCCATCTCTACTAAAAATACAAAAATTAACTAGGCCTGGCGGTGCATGCAGAGGAGGAAGAGGAGAGAGAGGATGAGAAGGAAAACAATCCCCAAAGCCTCACATTTACTGATTACATATTTTATTGCTAATGCTCCAGCTTAAACTATCTTTTTGTGATTGTTTACACAGTAGATTTCTAATACCACATTTAAAATTTTTTTTTCTTCCTTATAAGACGGAGTCTGGCTCTATTGTCCAGGCTGCAATGCAGTGGCACAATCTTGGCTCACTGCAACCTAACTGTAACCCTAACCCTAACCCTATCCCTCCCAGGTTCAAGTCATTCTCCTGCCTCAGTCTCCCAAGTAGCTGGGACTACTGGCACACACCCCAACGCCTGGCTAATTTTTGTATTTTTAGTAGACATGGGGTTTCACCATTGTTGGAAACAGATGCTTGGTGCTGCAAATAAAAATCAGCACTGAGGCAAAGGATTTTTTAGTAACACAATTTTTACTGCCTTGACTGCAGGAAGGGTACTCTCACAAGACATCTTGCCAGAGAGTACAATGAACAAAGGAAAACAGATGTATTTATCCCCTACATTTTTGGGGTTCTCCTGACTGCTGTGTCTGATCTCTGTTGGCTGAAACCAGATCTCACAATCTATACTAAAATCTGATTGGCTAATAATTTAAAACTTTTCTAAACAGGTAAAAGCAGTGGAGAGCTGGGACATGTCTGTGAACATGTCCAGCACATGTATTTTGGGTAAAGTACAAGGACATAGAATATACTATGTGCATGTAAGCATGGCATATTTAACAGATGCATAGGATAGGGCTTAAAAAACAATTATTAGCACACTTAGGATTTTTTTCTTTAACAAGAAAGGAAACTTTAAAGAGGAACTTTTTTACTTCCCACAACCATGTTGGCTAGGTTGGTCTCAAACTCCTGGATTCAGGTGATTCACTCGCCTCGGGCTCCCACAGTCCTGGGGTTACAGGTGGGAGCCATTGCACCCGGCCTACTTTTTAAAATTTTCTTAGCTAATGTATACCTACGGTTAAACAGTATTATAAACATCAATGTATGATACAGTTACATTGTATTTGGTTGTCAGAGCATATTACAACATGATACGTAAATCTTTTTTAAAACAGGAACAAAGGGCACCCGGTTTAATCAAATGACTTCATAACAGAAAGGAATATTAAGAATAATCTATGTGGACTGGTTGCAGTGGCTCATGCCTGTAATCCCAGCACTTTAGGAGGCTGAGGTAGATGAATCTACTGAGTGAGGTCAGGAGTTCAAGACCAGCCTGGCTAACATGGTGAAACCCTGTCTCTACTAAAAATATAAAAATACAAAAAATTAGCCAGGCATTGTTTTATTTGTTTTATTTCTTGTAGAGGTGGAGTCTCACTATGTTGCCTAGGCTGGTCTCAAACTCCTGGGCTCAGGCAATCCTCCCACTTCAGCCTCTCAAAGTGCTGGGATTTCTTTCTTTCTTTCTTTGAAATGGAATCTTGCTCTGTCTCCCAGGCTGGAGTGTAGTGGCGCAATCTCCACTCACCGCAACCTCCACCTCTTGAGTTCAAGCGATTCTCCTGCCTCAGCCTCCTAAGTAGCTGGGATTACAGGTGTGTGCCACCACATCTGGCTAATTTTTATATTTTTAGTAGAGACAGGGTTTCACCATGTTGGTCAGGCTGGTCTCGAACTACTGATCTTGTGATCTGCCCACCTTGGCCTCCCAAAGCGCTGGAACTACAGGCGTGAACCACTGTGCCCGGCCAGGTGCTGGGATTACAAGCATGAGCCACCAGGTTGTTGCATAAGCCCCCTGGCTTGTTCTCCTGTTCTCTTTCTTTATCAGTATACTACTGACATGCATAGATTCAATTTGTGAAAATTCCTGAACTGTCCACTTCTAGAACGTGCACTTTCCTGTATCTATATTACCCTCCAATTTAAGACCTCGCAAATAAATGAAAAGTTAATGTGGGGAAAGGAAAAGAAAAAGAGCTGTCAAGCAATGAGAAGACATGCAGGATGTTTAAATGCATATTAGCATGAAGAAAGCCAGTCTGAAAAGGCTACATATGAGATGATTCTAATTATATGACATTCTCAAAAAGGCAAAATTATGGAGACAGCAAAAAGATCAATAGTTGCCAGGGATTAGGTAGAAGGGAAAGACAAACAGGCAGAGCAGAGGGTTTTTTTGTTTTGTTGTTTTGTTTTGTTTTGAGATGGAGTCTCCCTGTGTTGTCCAGGCTGAAGTGCAATGGTGCGATCTCAGCTCACTGCAAACTCTGCCTCCCAGGTTCAAGCAATTCGCCTGCCTTAGCCTCCTGAGCAGCTGCGATACAGGCGCCTGCCAACATGCCTGGCTAATTTTTGTATTTTTAGTAGAGACGGGGCTTCTCCATGTTGGTCAGGCTAGTCTTGAACTCCTGACCTTGTGATGTGCCCACCTCACCCTTCCAAAGTGCTGGGATTACAGGCATGAGCCACCGCACCTGGCCGAGCAGAGAGTTTTTAGAACAGTGAAAGTATTCTGTATGATAATCTAATGGCGAGTGCATGCTAATATGGAGGCGTCAAACCCCTTAGAATGTACCATACCAAGAATAAACTGTATGGACTTTGGGTGATGATGTGTGTTGGGTGGTGATGTGTGTTGGGTGATGATGATGAGTGTTGGGTGATGATGATGTGTGTTGCGTGATGATGTGTGTTGGGTGATGACGACGTGTGCTGTAGGTTCTTCCGTCATAACAAAGGCACCACCATGGTGCAGGATGTTGATAGTAAGGGAGGCTGTGTGGGGGTGGGAGGGAATGGCAGGTGGTATAGGGGAACTCTTTATACGTTCTTCTCAATGTTTCTGTGAATCTAAAGAATAAAGTTTATTTTAGCCCAAGCATGGTGGCTCATGCCTATAATCTTAGCACTTTGGGAGACCGAGGCAGGTGGATTTCCTGAGGTCAAGAGCTCGAGATCAGCCTGGCCAACATGGTCAAACCCCCCATCTTTACTAAAAATACAAAAAATTACCCAGGCGTGGTGGCAGGATGTTTAAATGCATATTAGCATGCCTCCCGGTAATCCCAGCTACTCCGGAGGATGAGGAAAGAGAATCACTTGAACCCAGGAGGTGGAGGTTGCAGTGATCTGAGATTGCACCATTGCATTCAGCCTAGACAACAAGAGCAAAACTCCATCTCAAATAAACAGATAAATAAATAAATTTTAAAATAAAGAATGAAGTCTTATTTTTTTTTTTTTTTAAAAAAAGGGGTATCCCTGGCAACTGTTCAATTCTGCATTCTCTCAAACCTGCTTGCTAAGGATATAAAAGGCTTTTATCTACCTGCAGGGTATTCCCAGTCACCTCACTGGTTGCGTAGAGTTTGTATCGCATTCACTGTCATTACTATCATGGAGATAAAGTCATCTTACAAGCGGTGTTCGAAAGGCCAAGGCAGGTAGATCACTTGAGGTCGGGAGTTTGAGACCAGCCTAGGCAATGTGGTGAAACCCTGTCTCTATTAAAAATACACAAATTAGCCCAGAGTGGTGGCAGGTGCCTGTAATCTCAGCTGCTCAGGAGGTTGAGGGGCTAGAATCGCTTGAACCCGGGAGGCAAAGGCTCCAGTGAGCCGAGATTGCACCACTGTACTCCAGCAGGGAGACTTTGTCAATAAATAAATAAACAAATAAATAGCTGGATATTGCCGTTTTCCAGGCTTTCAGATTGGAGTTTGCCAGGCTCTTTTTCCTACTGTAAGTCCAGCAAACTTGGGTTGCTGTGGCTAATGTTGATCAAATCTATCTGAATCCCCAATGTTCAGCTGAGAAACGCTTTTCCTTTCTCAGGGTTCTTCCCTATGCCTGATTAGCACCACCTTTTCCTGCAGAAATAATAATGGTCTCACTTTGCTAAAGCAAAAGGCCATCAGTGAATATATAAAACAGGTATTTCTTCTAAATCAAGGAGGAGTTGAATTTGTAAGGCAGTGGTTCTCAAACTCTAACCTGCAGTGGAATCATCTGGAGGGCTTGTTGAACTGATTTCTGTGCCCTCACCTTGAGAGTTTCTAATATAAGAAGTTCTGGGAAAAAGTCTGAGAACTTGTGTTTCTTTTTTTTTCTTTTTTTTTTTTTTTGAAGATGGAGTTTCGCTGTTGTTACCCAGACTGGAGTGCAATGGCATGATTTCGGCTCACCACAACCTCCACCTTCTGGGTTCAAGCAATTCTCCTGCCTCAGCCTCCCAAGTAGCTGGGACTACAGGTGCATACCACCATGCCCAGCTAATTTTTGTATTTTTAGTAGAGACGGGGTTTCACCTTGCTGACCAGGATGGTCTCGATCTCTTGACCTCGTGATCCACCCGCCTCGGCCTCCCAAAGTGCTGGGATTACAGGCGTGAGCCACTGCGCCCGGCCAAAAGAACTTGTGTTTCTAACAAGTTCCTAGTTGATGCTGACATTGTTGTTTGAGAACCACTCTAAGGGGTAGTCTCGATGAGCAAAAATATGGTTTGAATGGAACACAAGGAATTAGAAGAGTTTCAAGCTCCTTATCATATTTCCCCAAAGTGGAAGCGTGATCATTCACTTTCACTGACTGGCTGACTGTCTGAAGCATTGAATCATAACTGATTGTCAGAGACAGATGTGTTCATGTGAGGCTGTCATTCTTACCTGTAAGGATTATAGCAAAAAGACAGTCTTTTACTTTCTTGAATCTGGAGCACAAAACCTTTTTATTCTCACTTTTATGGGCTCATACCCATATTGTCCCTTCCCCACCAAAGCAAAGATATTACTTTCCCATAAGAGTGCAACAAAATTTGTCTTCATGGTAGGTACCATCAAAGAAGTCTCATCTAGAAACGTAGGGGCCGGTCTACAGAGTGGGATTCATTGGAGTCACTGGAAATTATAACTCATTGGTGTTAACACCCATTGCTACTGAGGACTCCACCATTCAGTAAAATTTATCAGGCTGAATTGTTGTAATTCTTTGTTTTTCCTTAGTCACTCAGACCTGGACGATCTGTATATAACCACCCACCAGGTGGATTTGCCTTGCTTGCTGCCTAGACAGAGCTGATTTATCAAGACATTGGAATTGCAATAGAGAAGAGTATTTCACGCATAGAGCCAGCTGTGCGGGAGACTGGAGTTTCTTTGTTATTCAAATCAGTCTCCCTGACTGGAGTTTTTTTTTTTTTGAGACGGAGTTTCGCTCGTTTACCCAGGCTGGACTGCAATGGTGCGATCTCGGCTCACCGCAACCTCCGCCTCCTGGATTCAGGCAATTCTCCTGCCTCAGCCTCCTGGGTAGCTGGGATTACAGGCACGCGCCACTATGCTGAGCTAATTTTTTGTATTTTTGTAGTAGAGACTGGGTTTCACCATGTTGACCAGGATGGTCTCGATCTCTTGACCTCGTGATCCACCCACCTCGGCCTCCCAAAGTGCTGGGATTACAGGCGTGAGCCACCGCGCCCGGCAGGGACTGGAGTTTTTAAGGATTATTTTGGTGGGTAGGGGGCCAGTGAATTGGGCCAGTGAATCAGGGGTTCTGATTGATCAAGTCAAAGATGAAATCACTGGGAGTAGGAGCAGTCCTGAGTCACTTCCTGGGTGAGGGCCATAAGATAAGATGAGCCAGTTTATGAATCTGGGTGATGCCTGCTGACCCATCAAGTACAGAGCCTAGAAAATAATCTCAAACACTGATCTTAGGTTTTACAATAGTGATGTTACGCCCAGGAGCAATTTGGGGAGGTTTAGAATCTTGCAGCCTACAGCTGCATGACTCCTAAGCCATAATTTCTAATCTTTTGGCTAATGTGTTAGTCCTATAAAAGCAGTCTAAGGCATCCCCAGGCAAGAAGGGGATCTGTTTTGGCAAAGGGCTGTTATCATCTTTATAGTTTTAGACTATAAACTATAAACTGAGTTCCTCCCAAAGTTAGTTTTGCCAGCTCCCAGGAATGAACAAGGACAGCTTGGAGGTTAGAAGCAACATCGTCAAGTCTCCAGGTCCTCACAAAAATATCAGGTCAAAAATTCTCAGATGGAAAATTTGAGATGGGAATTCAAATTTGCCGAGGATTATACATTTGTTTTCTTAGTCGGAAGGGTCTTTTAAACACAGAAGCATTTGTCAAATCAAATCAATGTATGGGCCAGGCACAGTGGCTCACGCCTGTAAAACCCAGCACTTTGGGAGATCGAGGCAGGCAGACGGCTTGAGCCCAAAAGTTCTAGGCCAGGCTGGGCAACATGACGGGACCACAACTCTACAAAAAAGTACAAAAAAATAGCTGGGTATAATGGCACATGCCAGTGGTCCCAGCTACTCAGGAGGCTGAGGTGGGAGGATCACTTGAGCCTGGGAGGCAGAGGTGGCAAGTGAGCCAAGATTCCAAGTGGCCACCTGCCAGCATGCATGGTTTTTGTTCAGGATGCTCTTTTAGCTCACCGAAGTACAATTCATTCCCCAGAACATGTGAATGTGTTACCTTATCTGGCATAAGGGCCTCAAGATGGGAAGGTTATCCTGGATTATCAAGGGAAACCTAGTTAGAAACACAAGGCTCCTTAGTATGAGAGAAGCATAGAAGGATCAGAATGGTAGGATATGTGTTGACAGAAGCCAGGTGGACTGATGTGAGGAAGGGGCCATGAGCCATGAAAGGTATGCAGCCTCTGAAAGCTGAAAAAGGTGAGGAAATGAATTCTCTCCTGAATCTTGACTGAGGAGGAACACAGCCCTGATGACACCTTAATTTTAGACTGGTTTAAATGGTTTTAAACCACAAAATTGGTGGTAATGAGTCAAAATCAGTGGTTATCTGGGGATGGGGAGTGGAGCAGAAGGGAGGATTACAAAGCGACACTAGGAAACTTTTGGAGTGACTAATATTTTCATTACCCAGATTGTGGTGATGGTTTTGAAAATGTATGCACATCAAAGCTTTTCAGAAGGTACACTTTAACCGTGTACAGTTTAATACATTAATTATACCTACAAAAATACCTACATATACCTACATAACACAAGCTTTAAAAAATAGATAGCAATCTTAAATTCACTGGTTAAAAAAATAATAGGCAGAATGAAATCTTACTAGTTTCTGGTGTCTTTCAGAAGAAATCTGAATGTTCTGTGTGTAGGAGAACTCTTAAGTTTAGGTACCTGAAATTCCTTCTACTCAAAATTCCTAACTCTGTAAATATGTGTAATTTTTCTATGAAGGTAACTTTTATCACATTCCCAAACAGGTCTGTGAACAAAAAGGGTGGAATTGAAACCACTACTTTAGAGGACTCTGAAGAATGGACACAGTGAAAATGTTATCCTACTCATTATTAGATTACGTCTCAATTTTTTTTTTTACAAGGACACAAATTAGGTAGACACAACATGTAGATGCTCCCAATTATACCCCACAATGGAGTACACACCAATCTGGATCACCTTCCTGTGCCAGGGATTCCCCTTCTCTTGTAAATGCATCTTCCACTTGGCTAGTTGTTTAGATCAGAGTGAGGAAATCACCCAATGGAGGCTAATGAACAATTTCCCTGGGAATATAAAATGGTAACTAAGTATATGACAATAATCTGACTTCTCTCTTGTACAAATAGAGGAGGCTACTGGACCTGGGATACTATCCAACATGTGGATCAGGAAACAGGGAAGTCCAGTCAGGTGAACGACAGAAAGAGGTTTAGGAAAAAAGGTAACTTTCTGCTGTCTCCTAAATAATCCAGTCTCTAGTCCCAGTCTGTTCTACAAATGCAGTTGTATTCCTGATCCTGGGTTCCATGAGCCCCCACCATCTCACCCCTATAATAAAATCCTCCTCTCTTTGTTGGCATAGGTGTGTTTCTATCATTTGCAAGCAAAAGACTGTTAAAACAGATTTTATCTTTAAAGGAAACATCAGGTTCACTTTCTATTGGAAAAGTAATTATTTATTATGACAAAAATAAAACTGTTGACTGAAAACAAATGAATGTTACACTATATTGCACCATGATTGGAAATGAGCCAAAACCTGTCTAAGAGATGAACATTCCAGAGCAAACAGCATCCTTTTACTTGGGTTAAGTAGGCATGCAAACAACTTGTTATAATTGCAGAAATAAAAAAGTATGAGTACTGGCAACCTAAACTTAACATATAAAAGAAGCACTTCATAACAGTAATAAAGTATTAAAAACTTTAAAACATGTCATTTCAACAACCCCACCATCAGGAAAACATGCTTTGAACCATTTTCAAGAAGTGATCATGTGAATGCATTGATTTACTTGCTTTAAAATTTTTGTTAATGCTTATATACTGGACCATTGGAACACATTTGTTTGGCTGGGGTTCAGACACACAGTTTGTGACATGAAAAACATTTTTCTTTGCTCTGCACAATCCCAGAGGACCCACAGAGCAATCCAATTCCTAATTCTGACCTTATTAATACTATCTGCTAGTTGACCAAGCATGGTAACTAAGATATTCTTAGAGCTTTTGCAGAAAGCCTGCAGCTTGAGGGATAACAAGTTTGTATTTAAGTCTTAAGAAATGCACATGAATATGAATACAGACACTTGAAATTTGTTTTACATTCTGAGGCAAGAAATATATTGAGTACAGGGCCTACTGCTTCCTTTTTAATACTCTAAAGCACCCATTTATGTTAAAATAGCAACATGTGATTATAATCACTCACTC
Organism: Saguinus oedipus; assembly: GCA_031835075.1. NCBI lineage: Eukaryota > Metazoa > Chordata > Mammalia > Primates > Cebidae > Saguinus > Saguinus oedipus. The sequence goes on from CM063175.1 coordinate 21,050,674, forward strand.
TGATTAGACTAAACGCATCAGCAAGGCTGTGACTGCTGTTAAGCTTTTTTGTTGTTGTTGTTTATAATATGCTCTGTGGAACAGATGAACATGGTAAAATTTGTAACTCTTCCGTAAGTGAAAAAAAACATGACCATCATTTTATTTCACTTTCAATGAAATAGCAGCTAAACTTTTTTAAAGTCATAAATAAAATTTTCATAACTACACTCAACAGTTTACTCCAAGAGAATAAAATAGGGGCTTCAGAGTCCCTAAATTTCCTGAGGGAAAATATAAGATGAAAGTGATTATGGTCTCTTGTGAATAGGGCTTGAACATGCAAATAAGTCACTGGTGACCGAGATCAACTGATAGTCATTTGACATCTTACCAACACTGATGGAAATATATTCACAGTATAATGAAATCAATCAAATTTAGGATTTTTCCTTTCTCCTATTTAATTAAACTAATTAAATATTGACTGAGCACTTTCCTATGTGCTTCAATAAAAACTGTACGTGAATCTGATAGATCTACCATGTTGGCGCAGCTGGTGGTAAACAAGAGTAAAACAAAACAAAATCTCCAAGGAATGCTATCCCTTAGTTATGTATTTTGCATATTTCAAATACAGTTTGGGTGAAGGGAGTTTTTATGAGACGGTACAACATCCCACAAACTTGAACAAAGCACCTTATGGATTGAAAATGAGGTAATTTTTTAATTAAAATTTTACAAGTTGTGCAAGAAAACATTTCCATTCTTTTAAAACTTTGTTTTCTATTCCAAAAGCTATGTATGGCACATTTTATATTTCTCCATTTCCAGGAGAAAATGTAGGTTACTGCTTTAAAAAATGCAAAAGATTCCTTTATGTGATTACAATTCCAAATTCTAAAACCCTAGTCGGTCTTCACTCCTTAGGCCATATTAAAAATAATATAGGCCATCTGGCTCTACAGTAAAAAGACTGTATTTTCTGTAATTTTAAGTGCCTTAAATAGAGGGCGAGGCACAAAATTCATTGCTTTCATTCACATTTTCTCTTACCTGATGTCCTTTTGAAGATTTTTCAACCCCATGGTATTGCTTTACTTTCTAGGGCTTTGAATTTGTTTTTCAGTATGTCTCCCACCAACTTAATATTTCCCAAACATTTCACCAAACTACATACATTTAAAGCTGACTTTAGGTCTAATGGACACAATTTTTTTTCTACTTTAAATTTAAAATGAAATAGTTGGATTTTTTTTTATACTGACCTTCCTCTATTTATTTTGGTCACCTAGAATTCTTAAAAAATACTTTTTGGGGGAACTTGGCTTTTGGATTTCAGTCTTCACAGTAATAGTGAATGAATAAGGATGAGACAGTACTGAAAAACTAACCTTGACTATAAATTACTCTCAGATTTATGTAGATATCTGTAAAAGATTAACATCCTGGCTACTGACTCTACTCTTTCAAATATGGAAAGCCAAACAGAACTGTAGTTTGGGGTGGCATCAAAAGGCAGTAAACTCTGAACAAAGCAACCACTTCCATTCAATTAGTACAAGCCAGGAAAAGAAGGTAAATTCTCTAGAAGAGAATCATTTCCAACACAGGCTGGTTCTGTCTAAGCAGCTTACTATCCTTTTCTGAGCAATATGGCTTGTTTTCTCTTTTGCATTGTCATTAGCTATTTGCTGAATTTAAGTTGAATAGCAGTTACTAATACCTTTTTCCCTATTTGGTTGTATTCATATTCTAAATAAAATAATAGGTGAGAATCAAATAATAGATAAAAATACATTTAATTTCACATTACATGTATTTCCCTATGATCTGGGAGATTTTGAATTTTTAATAATAGCATGTAAGAATTAAGAAATTTAAAACCAAAAGACATTTTAGAGTTGTAGTTTAAGTTCCTCCATATGGGAAAAACAAAAGCAAAGCCATGGACACTAATTGTCTAAGGTCAACTAGACAACTGACAAATGGCCAAATCAAGGCTCGAATCCACGTTTTTGGATGGCCAGCACAATATTCTACTAGATACAAGATACCATGCTGCATCTTGAAGTTACTTTACCCAGGCAAAATGTAAAATATCCTTTAGAACTGAATTAGAGTTAAGTTTTTTTGGTTCCAAAGCCATAAATGAAAAGTCAGCCTCGTAAAGTTGGTCTCCAAAGATAAATTCCAACAAAATTTATCCATCTTTACATAGGACACCGGTACATTTTTCTACTGATATGGTTTTACATAGTTAAGCACTAGATACAAATTGATCGTTCAGAACAATTATAGTTTGTCCTAAAAAAATACTAAAAAGGTGGTTTTTTTTTTTTTTAAAGCTTCTATCTTCTTTAAAATTTTCTTTGTGACCTCCACAACTTTTCAGAGAATTTTGTTTATGGCACTGCCTATCACTGTTTCCACAGTAAACTAATTCTTTTCTTTATGTTATAATGAAAGTTTAATTATGCTTAATCTAAATGATTATGGCTATGGGGTGGCACCCATTTAAAATTTTTCAGCAATGAATCATGAATTTATTACCTTTCCTTTAATGAATATAGAATAAAAGTAATGATACCTTTAAGTATACTAACACAAACTAAAAGCAAAAATTACATATTTAATCTTCAGTTTTAATAGATTATATATATTACTATTCCAGGTTTTAAGGAATTAGTTACATTAACAATAAAAAATATTCCGTATATTCCCTTATAAAAGGTCTTATTAATTCTAAAAGTTCTCAAATGGGCTTCAATAAGAATAATGGGTTTAATTAAAGATGAATGAAGGACATGACATGCTCAAAATTAAGAAAAACGTTGTATTTGAACTTGCAAGGATAATTTTATACTTTGGTTATAACATACTTAAAAGATTTCAGTTAAAATTTAATTTCCTTAATTTTCAAATTAAAAATAAAAGGTAGGACAGTCTCCTTCCTGAAGGTAATGTTAATGTAAGTGGGTCTCTTGCTTTTCACTTACTATAAACTGTGTTAGCCAATACATGGAGGTGAAGAGGGGTATGAAACACAAATTATTTCATCACTGAAATAATTAGCTGCTAATGTGACTTCTAAAGAACAGGTACAGGCCGGGCGCAGTGGCTCAAGCCTGTAATCCCAGCACTTTGGGAGGCCGAGGCGGGTGGATCACGAGGTCAAGAGATCGAGACCATCCTGGTCAACATGGTGAAACCCCGTCTCTACTGAAAATATAAAAAATTAGCTGGGCATGGTGGTGCGTGCCTGTAATCCCAGCTACTCAGGAGGCTGAGGCAGGAGAATTGCCTGAACCCAGGAGGCGGAGGTTGCGGTGAGCCGAGATCACGCCATTGCACTCCAGCCTGGGTAACAAGAGCGAAACTCCGTCTCAAAAAAAAAAAAAAAAAAGAACAGGTACAATATAAAACTGAGAACTTATTTCAAAATATGAATAAAGGCACTAATTACAAATGTACACTTTTCAGACAGCGTCTTATCATTCACTGATTTACAATGATTCTGACAATGAATGTCAGAATCAATGCTCTAGTATTAGATAATTGCTTGGGTTAAAACATTCTCTTGGAGTACAGAATAATCAGTTTTCATGGTACTGTAACAGGAAAGACTTGAGTGAAAACCTAAAAAATACTCTTAAAAAGTCTTACATGAATTTGCTAAGCACGAACTTTCCCAATCAGAACACTTTACACTGATGCCAATTTCATCTTCAACATATTGCTAACATAAATCATTTCTAATCCAAAACTAACCAAATATTTATTAAAGGATTTAGAAAATATATGTATTTTAAAAATTAAATAGCAAATTTGAGTCTGTACTAATAGCTGGCAAAATACAATCAACTATTAAAAACACTTTTAATATAATGCTGATGTGGTAATATAAAAAATAACCGTATAATTTGACAGAAGAAAATTGAGCCAGCCAATCCTACTTGATACAAGAAGGCAGATAACCATTTACAAGAACAAATACAGGAGTATTAAGTATGCTTTTTCTCAAGACAGACTTATGAGAATTATCCTCAGTACTTATGGTAAACAATATAACCAAGTAGAAATGCAGGCAAACTGTGCTTAGGTAAACATGTTTTTAATTCCCCCACACCCCACACACACCACAAAGCATCCATATTGATTTATGTCTGCTTTTTACTCATGTTCTTAATGGTTATTTAAAAACTAAACTAAGTTAAACTAAACTTATAATCTATTTGATATAGAATCACTAAGAAAACGAAGTTAAACAGCTACTTTCCAAAGCCCAGAAAGCTTTCCTCTGGCCATTGTTGAGTTCAAGGGTGTGCTACAATTCAAGATAAATCGGAAAAATGTTACCACAATCGACTAAATTAATTTTACTAAATATAATACACCAGAAAAAAGAGCAAAATTTAAATCAACTTACAAATAAAAAAGATTAAAATGAAAATGCCAATTTTGAACATGTATTTGATATTATGAACAATGAATCTTATTTTTGATCAAAATTTTAAAATACTGCAAAAATGATTATTTGTATCATTTTATATCCTCTATGTATTCATTTTATCCCTTTTGTTTCAGCAAAATTACGCATTTGAATAAACAGGATTGAAATACAACACTTGTCTTCCCTCTTAATTTAAGGAATAATACTGTTTAGATTATTGTTCATATTAGAAAACTGCCTCGAAAACCTTTTAATGCCATCCAATAAACTTTTGATAGATTATGACTTTTTCTTTTTAATTTATAAGTTAAGAATATTAACTCTGAGTTTCATATTAATATTCTAAAAGCTAGGATTAAATTCAGCAGTTTCCTGTAAGATTTTAGAACCCAAGGCATAATTACAAAGATGTCAACTGTTTCAAGTCTGTTACATAACACCGTCAAATAAATTCAAGGAAAGCCACGTAGTTTTTAAAGTAATACACTGCTGGTGGTAAAAATGCTGTTACAGACACAATTCCAAATTTTAAGATACAAAATGGACTCCTCATACTTCAACTTTAGATACTGCCCAAAGCAGTTGTGATATATCTTGCAAAGAAAACAGCTAAAATTTCTGTTGATAATAAAATTGTTTATAAACTGATACTAAAATATATTCCAACTGTCTTATTTTTAGTGCTGGAATGCTTTACTAAATTTTAATAGTTTTGTATGCATTGAATAATGTGACATTCTGATAATATCAGATTTATTCAAGAGTATTTAACATCAAAGCTGGGCCTTTAAATAAATCTTTTACCTTAATTAATTTTTGACCAAATGTTGTAGACAGAAGAGTGAACTTGATTCCTTTAGATAAATAAACAGCCAACTTAATTTCCATGCAAATAACTTAAACATTATTCCATGACTCGCAGAAATGAGGGCAAAGTTAAAAGGCAAGTACTCATGATGTACAATCTTCCTTACATATATCCTCAAGGTAGATTTCTTTCTTTATAGTAAGTTCTGTCCAATAGATGAATGGCTTATACAGGGAACAACTGTTTACTGCCAGAGAAGTTTGCAAGCAGTACCTGATGGTTTCCACGACTACTCTATCAAACCAGTAATTCTCTGGTTGGGAGGGAGTGGTGGTCAAGAATTGAAAGCAATTGGTCATTATGGACATAACAATATTTCAGAAGACATTACACATAAGACAAACATTTCTTACAAGGCTGTCACTGAATAATTAGAATAAACAGAAGAATTGTTGCTGAAAACATAGTTATACATTATGTTCATCCAACTGAAGATTAGTATGTTAAAAAAAAAGTTAAGAAAAAATCTTTCACGTTCAGCTACACTTGATTCAAGTGTTGCTCTCAGAGGTTTGTGTTGTTATAAATTAAACATGCTGCTGCCTTAGCAGCCAAAGGTACTAGGAAAAAATGTTCATGTCACAGAATAAATAGAGCAGTCTCTTTCCAGCAAAAAAGTTATCTCACGCCAATCCGGGAGGTCATCCACTCTAGACCTTGGCATAACCTGAACAAAAGATAGAAGTATTTTTAACATTAAAAACGTTATACTTAAAAACTGAAAGCATACTTATTTTTCAGTCTTAACCAAAGGCTGGTAGCATAATCATTATTTATATACATCAGTGCCAACATTCAAGTAACAATATAAAAATTGAAATTTTTAAATGGAATAGTCACTCAAATATCCTTAATCAGTTTGCAGGAAATTGCTTTGGTCTCATCTTGAAGATATAACTTTGCTCATTTGGTCATAACAATCATAAATACTCCTTGTTTTTAAAATTAACTGAAACTTAAACCATTACAGAAAGATAGCAGCAACTTCACCTTACCCTCCTAAATTCTAAAGAATGGAATACTTATGACTCAGTCTTAAAAGTATGAGTCAAAAAAAAGCCTACACACAGCTATTACACTGCAAGCCATTTCTTATAAATACTAAGAGAAAAACTAAGGTGAGGTTGATTTGAGGATAAATAAGTTCTCTGATATAAACTGGGTAAAACGTAAATAACATTGGGTTCTTCCTGGCCTGATACTCACATTCAAATTGTTAGAAATGGAAGAACGGACTATTATGGCATTTGTCTCAAATGTTTATTGTCTAGAATTATGCCTCCCAATTAAGACCTCCTAATAATAAAGGAGATGTACTCTTGAAGAAAGCTGAGAGCTTAGGTTTACATCCTTGCAGAAAATGTGAAATTGCTTGCAAGCTTCCTCTTTAAAAGAAAGGTAACATTACAGTTTATTCTAAGTATATGATAAAAGCAACAAAGAACATAAAAAAATTTGGATTTTGAAAACTTAATTCAACAGTTTATTGCTTTTTCTTGGTAAAACATATTTACATTAAAAGATTTTAAGTTGTCAGTGATTCTACTAGAATTATTTCTATGTCATAAGTCTGAGACACACTGTAAAAAAAAAATCACATTTAAGAACAAACAAAAAAGAAACAGAATTCAAGAAGAAAACAAGTTGGCCTAAGAAGTTGGAAGAAATCTGAAAGAAGTCATACCTTCCCTCAGACCAATGAACACTTACCCTTCTCCTGTGAGAGCACAGCAGGACTGAATGTGCCATGGGTGATCCTTAATTGAACTAAGGGTGAGGTATTTCGAGATTTCAGCTGCTGTCATACACCCTTTCATATCCTGCTTATTTGCAAAGATAAGAACTGCAGCCTTCCGTAAATCCTGCAATCAGGACAAAATATTTCTAACATGAAATACCACAATTTAAATTTACCCAGCTGAACAGTTATAATGAAGGGCTTCTACTTTAACATAATCAGGCACTAACATTTAATATAAATATAATCTCAAATACCCGTACTTTCATTATTAATCTAACAGAATAGTATTAAATAATTAAAAGTTATTTTTTATTTTTTGAGTCACATTGGTCAAACTGAAAAAAAAATACATCTGAATTTTAAATAGTGACTCAAAACTACATAAATAATATTCTAATAGGCAAATATGGTAGTAGGCTGCCAAATACTAGAGTTTCTCCAGAACTGAAAACTAGAACACTGGTGGTAGAAGCTGGGCAATACTTATTACTTATTAGCCTTTGTATAATATAACTAATTGGTTAACATTCATTTTAGCATTGTTTATACTACCAAAATATTAGAAGAATAGATTGACTGTGATACATTCATACTGTGAAAAACTGTAGAGCTGTTAAAAGGAATGAACTAAAGCAGTACATATTAACATAAATAAATCGCAATGTATTATGGATAAACCACAATGTTGTACGAAAAAAGCAAGCTGCAGAAGAATATATGTTATATAGCACTGGCTTTAAAAACATAGAATACAATACTCTGTATAATTTCAAGATGTAAAAATGTAGTAAAAGTATAAAAATATGCATAAGAATAACAATCACTACTTGTAGAATAGTAGTTACCTCTGAAAGAGAAGGGAAGAAAATCAGACTGGCAAGGTATGGAAAGGTATTTCCTACCTTACACTAATATGGTGCGTGAATGTGTTTTACTAAATTTTCTTAAATACCTGAAATACTTAGAATTAAGTGATCTCAAGTTATCCATTAAAGAATTTTCAGTTATTATAAACTTTTGGGGAAAAGACCCTTAAGTTTTCCTATTGCTTATCTCAATTTATCAGACTTTCAGAGGCATGCTTAAGTAACTTTAACTTTGAACAATTTTTGCAGTAACAGTTATAATCTAATTAATCAAATTAACGTGTTAAGTTTTTTTCAGTTTGAAAAAGTAACTAATATTTTCTACCTCAAGACTTTTATCAGTTTAGTATATAAAGCTGTGTTAATGATTAAATGGCCAACATCACATCACATTATCTTTGTAGAAAAGCAAAGGCAATGTACAGATACTTGACTACATTGTTTTTGAAAGATTTGCTTTAAACATTTACCTCATGAGCCAACATTCTGTATAATTCTTCTTTTGTAATAGCTAGTCGTTCCCTGTCAATGCTATCAACAACAAGAATGATGAACTAGAAGAAAATTAAAAGGAAAGACAGAAAATTGAATGGGGTGTGGAAAAGTTTTCTGTAAAACCACTCAAGTAATGTAAGTATTTTCTCTACAAGGCATCATCATTACTATAAAACATCTACTGCTTTTTCATCATAAACAGCTTTTACATCAAGCAGTAAAATCTGAATGTTAACAATAAGAAAATGATAACTCATAACTTCAACAAATAAAAACTGTGCCCAACTTGATTTTCTTAAAGTGATGCCCAAATACATAATACTATGATTTGCTTTCAAATGCTGTTAGTAAAAAGTATTTTTTGAAAACTTACATTAATATATTTTTTAATGTAAGTACTGAAAAATGGGGTACTGAAACTTCAAAGTACCCCATTATCATCCATCTAAACAATCAATAATTGCTTACTTACATATACCACAATCTCCTAACTCCTAGAAAGAAAAGCTAGTTTGAAAGAAAACGATAAATGCATTTTAAAAATAAATAAGACATTTTTATAAAACAGTATCAACCATAAATGCTCAAGATTGAAACATATATACTTAGAGGTTAATATACTGGAGATGCAGATGAAATTAAATAAAGGCAAGAAGCCAGAAAAAAAACAGGAGAAATCTGCTGATAAAATTATACATGAAAAAACATAGGTCTTCCATATTAAAAAATAAACAAAATAAAAAGAAGAAGATATAGGCCAGGCATGGTGGCTCACACACATGTAATCCCAGCACTCCAGAAGGTGAGGTGGGATGAATGCTTGAACCCAGGAGTCTGAGACCAGCTTGGGCAACATAGTGAGACCCTGTCTCTCTACAAAAAATACAAAATTAAAATTATCTAGGTATGTAGTCCCACCTACTTGGGAGGCTGAGGTGGGAAAACTGCTTTGAGCCTAAGAAGTTGAGGCTGCATTGAGAATCATGCAACTGCATTCCAGCCTGGGTTACAGAGAGACCCTGACTCATTAAAAGAAAAGAGAGGGAGTGAGGAAGAGGAGGAGATAGAGATGATATAGTGAGAAAGGGCCCATAAACTGAATACTTTATACAGAATAAAAAGAAATGAGATGAAATGATGCTATTACAGCAGGAGATATATGCAAAATAAACTGCAACAGCAAGGGTGAAATTAGATTACAGAGATGGCTTTAAAATTAGGGAAACAGGCTGGGTGCAGTGGCTCACGACTGTAATCCCACCACTTTTCAAGGCCAAAGCGGTTGGATCACTTGAGGTCAGTTCAAGACAAACCTGGCCAACATGGTGAAGCCCTGTCTCTACTAAAAACACAAAAATTAGCCAGGTGTGGTAGTGTGCACCTGTAGTCCCAGCTACTTGGGAGGCTGAGGCAAGAAAATTGCTTGAACCTGGGAGGCAGAGGTTGCAGTGAACTGAGATCAAGCCATTACTCTCCAGCTTGTGTAACACAGTGAAACTCCGTCTCAGAAAAATAAATAGGCTGGGTGCTGTGGCTCACACCTGTAACCGCAGCACTTGGTAGGCCAAGGTGGGCAGATCATCTGAGGTCAGGAGTTTGAGACCAGCCTGACCAACATGGTGAAATCCCATCTCCACTAAAAATACAGAATTAGCCAGGTGTGGTAGCACATGCCTGTAATCGCAGCTACTTAGGAAGCTAAGGCAGGAGAATGGCTTGAACCCGGGAGGCGGAGGTTGCAGTGAGCCGAGATTATGCCATTGCACTCCAACCTGGGCAACAAGAATGAAACTCTGTCTCAAAAAAATAAAATAAAATAAATTAAAAATAAATAAATACAAGTACAGAAACAGACAACAAATCTGAATATAAACTGAGTTGGGCTTAGAAAGGGATAAATGGAAAGAAGGCTACATGGCAAAGGAGGAATGGACAGAAGTTGGGGGTGCAACTGTGAGTTAATGAGAGAAACGTGTCGGGAATTACTTAACACCTGTAACTTCTTGTATTATAATGGACACACTGCAGCTTTTAAGGGACTCTTCAATTTGAAGAATTTTCAAAAAGCAAAGTGACAGGGGCCATTGTTCTTTGTAGTAATTTTGATATTCTTGTAGAGATCACTCATTAAAAGAACATTTCATGCAAATGGTATCAGTAATGGATATCTCTTTCTGGACTCATGCTAAGTCCTCCAAAGTTTCAGTCATTTCAAGAACCACTCTTTTGAAATACTTGAAGTACATATGGATTCACTAGAAACTACTTTGACCTATTCCTCAATAATAACTACCCTTTTCACATCTGGATTTACCTGATGTTTAACAGCTAACAGCTCTGATGTTTAAATTAATCATATGCAACAATGTCATTTGTCCCTTACTTTTTTTTTTTCTTTTTGAGACAGTGAAACTCAGGCTGGAATGCAGTGGTGCTATGTCTGCTCACTGCAACCTCTGCCTCTTAGGTTCAAGCCATTACCATACCTTGTCCTCTGGAGTAGCTAGGACTATAGGCGCATGCCACCATGCCTGGCTAAGCCTTGTATTTTTAGTAGAGATGATGGGGTTTTGTCACGTTGGTTATGCTGGTCTCGAACTCCTGGCCTCAAGCGATCCGCCCACCTCAGCCCACCAAAGTGCTGGGATTACAGGAGTGAGCCACCTAGTTTGGCCCTTCCTTTACTTTCTAACTTATTCTGGTTTCAGAACGTTATTTTACGGTATAAATATATAATAAGCTATCCTTTATAACTATTTGCTTACCAACATCTTCTGCATCCCCAATAAAATAATTAAGTGCTACCACAAGTGCTGATTATCTATGATATGGCATCTTAGTTTACTACTTACACATTGCAATGGAATATATACACACATGCTATTATAATATACATCTACAACAATACAGTTATTTTATTTAAAAAAGAAACTTAGTTCACCAAAAATTCTTCACATTACATCCTTTTCCACCTCCTCCCTCCCAACTGCAATTTTTAAAAGCTTTCATTTTAGAAAAAATAATTGGTTAGGTGTACTTCTTTGCAAAGAACAATTAAATGGATGCAACTGTGAACTCATACTCTCAAGGATAAATCTCTCCAAACTGTACTGAATGGCCTTAAGAGAAAATCTGCCTCTACAAAGAAATAAGAGCAGAAATAGAAGACGAATATATCCAGGTTTGTTCCCCAGGTTAGCTCTGAACTTACAAGTGACAGAGAACTTGGACAGAAGATTTACAGATCCACTTTTTAAAACTTAAAATATAATCTACCACCATTTAAATGTTCAATTCATGTTATAAGAAAATTTTAAATTAAGTTATACTTAAAAAATTTAAAATATTTTATTCCTCCCCAAGTCAGGGTCTCTTAGAAAGTTGTGAGATCTTAGGAAAAGCTATATAATTTCTCCAAGTGTCTGATTCCCCCAGCCTGGAGACGTTAAAATATGGTGAAGATGGGCCAGGCACAGTAGCTCATGCTTATAATCCCAACACTTTGGGAGGCTGAGGTGGGTGGATCACAAGGTCAGGAGACTGATACCATTCTGGCTAACGTGGTGAAATACTGCCTCTACTAAAAATACAGAACATTAGCTGGGTGTGGTGGCACAGGCCTGTAGTCCCAGCTACTCAGGAGGGTGAGGCAGGAGAACTGGCTGAACCCAGGAGGTGGAGGCTGCAGTGAGCCAAGATCGCACCACTGCACTCCAGCTTGGGTGACAGACTGAGACTCCGTCTAAAAAAAAAAAAAAAATTGGGCTGGGCGCGGTGGCTCAAGCCTGTAATCCCAGCACTTTGGGAGGCCGAGGTGGGTGGATCACGAGGTCAAGAGACCGAGACCATCCTGGTCAACATGGTGAAACCCCATCTCTACTAAAAATACAAAAAATTAGCTGGGCATGGTGGTGCGTGCCTGTAATCCCAGCTACTCAGGAGGCTGAGGCAGGAGAATTGCCTGAACCCAGGAGGCGGAGGTTGCAGTGAGCCGAGATCACGCCATTGTACTCCAGCCTGGGTAACAAGAGCAAAACTCCATCTCAAAAAAAAAAAAAAAAAAAAACCATTATGGTGAAGATGAATAGAGAGAACCTGGCCAACAGTAAGCATTCAACTAATAACAACTCCCAATAGTCTTTCTAGTTGCCTTTTCTTCTATTTGAAAACCCAAATTTGGCCGGGCACAGTGACTCACGCCTGTAATCCCAGCACTTTGGGAGGCCAAGGCAGGTGGATCATGAGGTCAGGAGTTTGAGACCAGCTGGGCTAACATAGTGATGCAAGGTTCTTTGAACTGACTGCACCATGGACTACACCATAGTCAAGTTATGGTGACCCCTGCGACTCACACGTACACCTCCAGATGGCCTCCCTGAGCCGGAAAGTCTAAGGTAACAGAAAACCCGCAAAGGGAGAAGAAGAGCAGCTAGCTCCTGCAGTGCCTGATAACTGATCTTGCGAAATTTTACCATTGTTCCTGCCTCAACTGATAAGTCGATGTGTGATGCTGGACCCTGTGGCCTGATTAACCCACCCAAATTCCTTACAACAAGGGCTCTTATAAAAAGGCAACTGTCAACATGACCAGGTGCAGCCTATCTACTTTCTATATTTACTCTTTGGTCCTTTTGATTAAAATTCAAAATTAATTTTAGCGCACCTCTGTGTTTGAGTAATATGTGTTCCACGATGACCGCAGGGACTCCTGACCACCAATATCCCACATAAGAAAATGAGTGTTCTTCACAACTATTTCTTCAACATTGCTGCCTATGGTTGGAGAAGTATGAACCACTTCATTCATTAAGCTGTTAAAAGATAAGACATCATAAAAGCTCTTATAAATCTTGAGAACCTGAAGCAACTTTTATCTCTGTATTTTTAAGATCAATCAACCTTCTACAGCAATCATCATTAGCATGAAAATTAGAAACCTGGAGAACATTTGTGTGAATAAATAGCTACACAACTTCAGAAGAAAGACTTTGTTTTTGGATTTATTTGTTTTTTTAATGGAAGGAATTGCAAGCTTGATGGGAAAGGAAGGAAACTGTGTGGTGTGAATTTGCATTTCTGTGGCCAAAAATTGTCACACCACCATGCCCTGCTATCGCTTAGATAAGACCCAATGTCTCATCCCATCCCGAAAGAGCAAGTTTCTAGGTGACTGTGACACCAATACTTGCAAAATAACAAATATTGGATAGTAGGCTATCCACAATTTTGAAGACTGTCTATATTGAGACTTAGCCACCATAATTAGTTCAGGCATATTAATCTAAAGTAGTCCTAAAAAGAAGACTATGGGCAAGTGAAAATTTTAATTAACTCTAAATATTTTAATTAACTCTAAATATTAGGCCAGGCGTGGTGGTTCATGCCTGTAATTCTAGTACTTCGGGTGGATCACCTGAGGTCAAGAGTTTGAGACTAGCCTGACCAACATGGCATAACCTCATCTCTACTAAAAATACAAAAATTTGCAGGGCATAGTGGCGGGCACCTGTAATCCTAGCTACTCAGGAAGCTGAAGAAGGAGAACTGCTTGAAGCCGGGATGTGGAAGTGCAGTGAGTGGAGATCGTGCCATTGCACTCCAGCGTCAACAACAGAGTAAAACTCTGTCTCAAATACACACACACACACACACACACACACACACACACACACACTTAGAATACTGAAGCTCATACCCTTCGTATTATCATAATCATTGGTAAGGCTACGTTTATCAACTAATTCAACAAATATGCCCTTGCAGGTAATGTGTCAGTACTGTCAGTGTTAGAGGAGGTGTGCAGTTCTCTCTTGGGTTTTATGTATATTTTTGAAGCCATGCATAAAATTATTTCAGATTTGCGAAATAAGATGACAGATTTCTGAAATGTTTACATGTGATGTTTTAAAGCTATTTCATATTTAGACACCTAGTAACTAATGAACGAAAATGTTTTCAAGAAAAACAAGTAGTTAGTCAACTCTGAAACAACAAACCTTAAGTGAGTAGCTTTTTAGCAAAGTAGCTGACAAATGTGTTAATCACTGGCTACTTCTGGCGAGCTACGGGCTGTTTTCCAATGCAAGATGAGTGGCAAGAGGTAAGGGCCACATAGTGGTGCAAAGAAATGTATAACTATTTTGTTAAAGTGTTTGGTAGATCCATTTCAATTGCTTAATAAGGATCATTTCATTGGCACTGAAAGGATAATGGAAAGTACTCTAACAAGTGGAATTTCCTAAGGTATTTATAGATTTCTCTCAAAGTCTCAAGCCTCTACCTCTTGCAAGCTACTGCAGCAATATTTTCGGAGTGATCACGTTTCTTTTGACTTGACAAGCCTGGCTATGTTAAAAATTCCAAAGCTATTAGTCAGGAGGGTAGCAATAGCTTCCTAGAGCTATCAATTTATTTACATCAACCCCAGTGTGGGAAGAACTAAGTGAAATACACTTTATCACCTCACCCCAGCCTTTATTTATTTTAGTTTAATATTAAGTCTTTCTTTCAAGGCCAGAAAACAATTTAGTGTTTGTGAAGGCTTTAGCAAATATACAACTGTTTATTTCACTCACGTTTCTATAGATTGTGTTTACTAAAATTAAAAAAAATATATATATATATATAATTATAAAAACATTAGTTTCAATAACTAGTGAAAACTGTTTAATAAACACCCATACTTACAATTGGTAAAGAATGGTGGTTTTCCCTGCATTATCCAGTCCCACTATAATTACTTTGTGTTCTACAAAAAAAAGCAAACCATAAACATTTAACACTGCTGCATTACTGCAATTACATGCTTTTAACAATGATTATTAGCTCATTAATGAGAATCATTCACTGAATATCTATTACTAGACTGTTAAAATACAGAAAGAAATGTTATGTTGCTAAGTCCACCTAGGTAAAGTAAGACATCAATTATCATTGATTCTCTGTCTAGTTCTCTTGTCAAAGAACGTGGGAGATGGGTAGGCAGGAAACACCAGAGAATTTGGTCACTTGTACTGCGTCTAGAGGAGGGGAGACCCAAATGTTAATCTAGGCAAAAATTATAACCTAAAATGTAAGTTTTTTAAAAACCCTCTTTTACACACCTTTTTAGCTCTGCACCAACCAAGTTAGCTTTTTATCAAATTGTTTTCACATCTGTAAATTTTCCCACCTATGTGTACCAAGATCTGTTTCTTCCTCTCACTTAAAAATCCCATTTAAAGCTTAAAATTGAAATGTTTCATCTGTCACAAAGACATATGTATACTCTCAACAAGTTTTTACACAATCACTTACTGTTTAACTTTTTTTTTCCCATCTGGATGCTACAGTTCTTTTGAGCAGATGCTGTTTCTGCTCTTTGTACAACTAAAACCTCCTCAGTTCTTTCTTCTTTTGGGTGTCATGCACTAGTCACCTCTTTTAATAAGCAGTTGCTGAAGCTCATCTAATTATTCTGTTAAGTGGTACATATTCTGCAATGTCCTTTGAATACAGAAAACACCCCAGATACCATCTTCCCTAAATTTTAACTTATGCCAAGTATACTAAAGATCCCCTTCTCCAAAGCAGAAGAATGCTTGAAAGGTTACAAGTTAACATCAACAGTGCACTAAGGAAGTTGCCACAGAATCACAACACAGTCGATTTATAGGCAATGATTTGGCACATCTCACATCAGAACCCTCCTCTTCTTGATGACCTCTGGTGAATGCCAACATTCTGGTCATACAATCAACTCTCAGATCATATTCCTATTCTAAAGTCATAATACTTCATCAGTCAAAAAAAGACGGACCAGAAAAAGTTAAGTTCTTGAGATGTGCAGGTCTTCTAATGACCTACAGTCCCCGCACAGCCTTTAACAGTTGAGAATAAACAGACATTGTCTTCTGGAAGGGCTATTTTCACCATGGCAGAAGCTGTTTTGTAAAACAAAACAAAACAAAACAAAACTTGCTTGCTTAGTATAACTCATTATAATTCTCACTTCCTCTCCCTCTCTCTCTTCTCCCCACCACTCTTTCTTTTGAGACAGTGGCTCACTTTGTTGCCCAGGCTGGAGTGCAGTGTCATGATCAAGACTCATTGCACCCTTGATCTCTCAGGCTCAAGTGATCCTCCTACCTGAGCCTCCTGAGTAGCTAGGACCCCAAGTGCATGCCACCACGAACAGCTACATATCCTCTAATTTCTAATGAAGCCAGTCTTTACGTATTATGCTGTTTGCAATCCCTCAAAGTATAAGAATGTGTAACAGTGGAGGAATAAACAGATTACCTGGCACTAAGCATTCTAAATTTTGGTGACAGCTAGAAACTCCACCTACCAAGCATCTAGAGAAAACAAGATGCTTGAAGTGGTGAGAAGGAAGCCACTAGTTTAAAGATAAGCAAAACCTGAATGCAGATAATCCTGTTGGGAGAAAGGAATGGAGGGATAGTACCAGATGGCTCCTTGTTGAAGCAACTCAAGTGAATACCCAGCTCATTTTCAAACAATCCTGCTCCTTGCTTCACATTTTGCATTACGATGCTTCACATAATACTGAAGGCCTGTGATGGTAAAACTCACCAATAATGCACTATTTTGAAAGGTAGGTCCCTAACGTGAAGTAATTTTGGTTTAAGACACTGCTGTTACTGTCAGTTACAGTAAATCAGAATGTTTTAGGCCAGGCACAGAGGCTCATCCCTGTAATTCCAACACTTTGGGAGGCCAAGGAGAAATTATCAGTTGAATCTGGGAGTTTGAGACCAAACTGAGCAATACAGTAAGATATCATCTCTTAAAAAAAAAAAAAAAGTTAGCCAGGTATGGTGGCACATGCCTATAGTCCCACCTACTCGGGAGGCTGAGGTAAGCGGACGGATTAAACTTGGGAGGTCAAGGTTACAGTGAGCGTTGATGGGGCCACTGAACTCCAGCTTGGGCAACGAAGTGAGACCCTGTCTCAAAGAAGAAAGAAAACAAAACAAAAGAAAAAAAGAATGTTTTAACAATGTGTCTACATACTATGAGACAGTCACCTGAGACATCGCATTTCACTAGAAATCTTTCTCTTCCAAGAGACCAAGCTGTATTCGTTCCCCCAATAAAAGGCTAAGAAAGAAGAGTGCTTCCAGTGTTACTAATCTATGCATATCCAGAGCCCCACATGATGCATGTTTATTTATACTAACTGAAGAAAAGGTCCAATTTAATAGTTTTTGTCTAATTTTGATCAAGTGCGTGCACGGAACTTTCTCTGCACTCTTGGCTGTGGTGTTTGTTATTTTCTTTTTATTTTTTGGTAATGAGACATAAAGACTAAATATATAGGATGGGTATCCAAAAGAAAATTAGTAAGAACACTTACTTGTAGAAAAATGCAGGTTAAAAAAAATGAATGACTTCAATAGACTAACACCATGGGAAGAAGAGTATTAAAGAAGCACTAAATAGTAGCAGTGTTAAAAATAAATAACTTGTGAAATGTGTCCAAATTTATTCTAACACATTAAAATCTGATATTGTTCAATTGGGTGATAAAATGACCAACTTATTATTTTAACACATAAGAAAGCCTAAAAAATATAAGAAGAGATTGCCACCTTCTAGGTCTATAACATCTGCAGCAACACTGCCATGTAACTAGAGAAGGTCTTATACATAGACAGTGTATAAACCACCAAAAAAAAATCAGCCAAATGAACGAAAATATCCAACTTGGTAATTTAGAACATTTGGAATCTAACACAGAAGTTTGAATTACTACAAGGAGAAAGGCAGTAAAAAGCTAGATGATGTGATATCACATCTAAGACTTGAAGACCTAGATATCAATGATGAATAACCAAGGAAGTCTGGCTCTTGAAAATAAACAAAAACCCATAAAAAACTAACTGTCCCTACATTACACTGACTATAGGATCATAAGATTTGCTTGGGACAAACCACAGAACTTGAGACATATTCCTGCCCTCTCCATGCCTTCCTCTCCAAATGCACATCTGAAAACCTGACTCCAAGATAGCACAAAACTGCAGACCCAGAACACCTTACTTGTTTTATAGATAAGGAAACTGAAGTTCTAGGAAGTTAAGTAATTTTCTCTAGTAAACACAGGCAAAGGATGACACAGTGAAAGCTAGAATTTCCCTGCTCTTTCTGCTATGCCATATTAACTTTCCTCCGTAATTCTCTGGCCTCCCCCCACTCCCAGCACAGTACTCACATTCCAGAACACCTAAAGTGTTTCAGAGCAGCAGTGCAAATCTGATTATTTAACCATTCAACATTTACTAAGTTCATTTAAATGCCTGTGATATTTGTGATTAAGATGAACAAGGCAAGGACTCTGCCCTCAAGAATCTTATAAAGTTGAGTATGTAAACAAGCACTTACAAAATAGTGTAATTACTACAAAGTAATAGATACCGAAGTATCACATGGTAACATTCTTAAGGATGAGATCTAGAATCCAAGTCTCAGATACCAGGGAAAAAAGTCAATAATGAAAGGAATATACTAGTGTTTTACATGCAATATGTAAGTTTATCCTCATAATCATTCTAAGGGAAAGTGATATTATTTCTCATTTTGCAGATGAACAAATTGAGCCTTGAGTTGAATAACGTGCCAAACGTCATAATGCTGGGAAGTAAAGATAATCTTTGATTCCAGAGGTGGAGCTCTAAGCTATTACATAATGTTTCACTAACCTGGTCATTTTTAATACTATTTATATAATAGTAGCAGGCTTGATATAAATAAAATGTTTAAAGAGATTTTATTTTTTAATTCCTAAAATATTTTAAAATTTAAATATTTCTATAATATTTAAATGCAAAATGCTTTTGTATAGAATGAGTATTTAAAATGTATTATCTTCAAGAAGCTTAGAGCCTAAGGGAAAAGATAACCATGTTCTAGATCCTAGTTTCTTCTCAATTCTGTAGTAGATATGAAAAAACATATTTTTCACTTTTTTTGTTGTTGAGATGGAGTCTCGCTCTATCGCCAGGCTGGAGTGCAGTGGTATGAACTCAGCTCACTGTAATCTCCAACTTCCTAGTTCAAGTGATTCTCCTGCCTCAGCCTCCTGAGTAGCTGGGATTACAGTCACGCGCCACCATGCCCAGATAATTTTTGTATTTTTAGTAGAGATAGGGTTTTGCCATGTTGGCCAGGCTGGTCTCGAACTACTGACCTCAGATGATCTGCCTGCCTTGGTCTCCCTAAGTGTTGGGATTACAGGCATGAGTAACCACACCCAGCACGCAAAAAATTGTTTTAATGGGCAAAGGATATGAACTGTCTTCAAAAGACTATATACAAATAGCCAATAAACACATGTGAAATAGTCATCAACTTCAGTAGTCACCGGAGAAACGTAAACCGAAATGATAATGAAATACCACTATACATCCAAGAGAATGCCTAAAATGAAAGACTGACAACACCAAATGTTGGTAGGAATGTAGAACATGCAGAATTCTCAAACACTGTGGGTGAGAGTACAAAGATGATATAACCACTTTAGAAAATAATCTGGCAATTTCTTATACAAGCAATATTGTATCTGTCCTGAAATGGCATCCAGGATATTTACCTAAGAGAATAAAAATATGTCTACAAAAAGTCTTAAAGGTATTTATCGTATTACAACCCATCAAGATTTAAAGGAATAAACTGTGGTATATTCATGCAACGGAAGTTTCAAAAAACTTAGAAGACAGTGTTCATGAAAAAAATGCCCCAAGAGAAATTATAAAAAATTTAGCAAATAAGAAAAAGATTTTGTAAGTGAAAACTATGATAGCTGAACCAAAATACTTAACAGGAGAATTGAAAGACCAAGAAAATAACCTAGAAAATAGAACTCAAAACAAAAAAGAAAGACATTAACACAGTAAGATAGAAAAGAATCTTTGATAACCAGGGGAGCAGAGTATGACCAATAGAATTTCTAGAAATGAGGAATAAAAAAAATCTGATGAGAAATTATGAAATAAGAAAAAAAAAATCACACAAAAAAATCTTTAGGATAAAAAAGTCCAGAGAGCCTACATATAATGCATTTTAAAAATGACAAAACAGGGTACACCCCCTGAAATTTAAAAACGCCAGAGCTAAACAGAAAATTCTAAAAACTGCTAGAAGAGAAAAAAAATCAAGAATGGAGAAGAGACAGAGTCTTTAGGATTCTGAAAGAAATGTTTTCCAACTCAGAATTCTGCAGCCAGTCCAATTATAAATCAAAAGTGAGGACAGTCAAATAAATCTTCATGCATGTGGAAATGCAAAGAAGTTACCACTTATGATGCAGGAAGACTGCTTTAGCCCAAGAATTCTGGACGAGCCCAGGCAACACAACAAAATCCTGTCTAAAATAAAAGATAAAGACCTTAAGATAAAATAAAAAAAAATAAAAATACACTACGGACACTTTCACAGGAAATTTCTAAAGAATGTGCTTCATCAAAAAGTGAGAGTAAAGCAAGAAATAACACATAGGTTTAATGCAATAAAAAAGCAATGGAAATTCCTAGACTGATATCAAAGTCAAGTTCAGAACAGCTGTATACCAGGCACAGAGGAAAACAAGTCCAGATCAGGGCAGGATGGAGGACAGAGGGAGCTGGGAGGAAAGATAAATCATCTGATAGGTGTGAGGTGGGAAAAACTTACCCAGAGGCTTTTGGATAGTGTGAAACCATTTCTCCAAACATACAAAGAAAACTAAAGCAATGAGAAGTTTGAATTATTTACTCAAGAAAGAAGACGTCATCAAAAAAAAGGAATATAATTACAGCACACTATGGCTCAGCTGTAAAAAACTTTACAGTCACAATAACGAAAACACTAAGTGTGGATTAAACCAAAATACTGTATCAGGATGACTAGGAAGGGAAATAAAGGTACTAACTTCTTTTTTTAACCATAAGATAAATGATAATGTTTAAAAATTATATCCTGGAAAAAAAGTTACAAGTTTCAAGAGATATGACGGACACACATCATTTAAAAATGTTTAACTTATTTAAAACAATATATATGTATCACTTTTATGTAAGATTTTATGTTGAAAAAAATTTGGAAAAAAATTAGCACCTACTATAGGCCAGGCATTGGGGATACAATCATGAATAAGACAAAGTTCATGCCTAGAGAAGTTATCTCCACTGAAAGAAAGAGACAATAAAGAAGTAAACACATTTATAATACAATTACATATAATAAAAACATTATCGAGAAAAACAGCAAAGTAAAGACAGAGAAAAGGCCAAACACAGTGATTTAGGCTTGTTATCCCAGCACTTTGGGAGGCCAAAGCAGGTAAATCACTTGAGGTCAGTTCAAGATCAGCCTGGCCAATATGGTAAAACCCAGTCTCAAACAAAACAAAACCAGAGAATGAATGTTTGGGTGAGAAGACTGCTAATTATTTATTTATTTTATATTTAGAGTTAGGGTCTCACTCTATCTCCCAGGCTGTAGTGCAGTGGTATGACCCATAACTCTCTACAGTCTCCAACTCCTGGGCTCAAGTGATCCTCCCACCTCAGCCTCCTGAGTAGCTGGGATTATAGGAATGAGCCACCCCACTCAGCAAGAGTACTATTTTTGACAAAGTGGTCAGAGTAAGCATCTCTGAAGTCACATTTGATAAGAAATCTGAATGAATGAGTGAGTTAACTAAACCATTCATAAAGAATGGTCTGAGCTGGGTGTAGTGGCTCAGGCCTGTAATCTCAGCACTTTGGGAGGCTGAGGCGGATGGAGCACAAGGTCAGCAGTTCAAGACCATCCTAGCTAACACAGTGAAACCCCATCTCTACTAAAAATACAAAAAATTAGCCAGGTGCAGTGGTGCACGCCTATAGTCCCACCTACTCGGGAGGCCGAGGCAAGACAATTGCTTGAACCCAAGAGGCAAGCCTGCAGTGAGCCGAGATTGTGCTACTGCACTCTAGACTGATAGAGCGAGACTCCATCTCAAAAAAAAGGTAAGTTTAAAAAATAATAATAAAATTAAAAAAAAAAAAAAAAAAGGTCTGCCTGGGCATGGTAGTTCACAGCACTTTGGGAGGCTGAGGCAGAGGATCACTTGAGGTCAGGCATTCAAGACTAGCCCAGCCAACATGGTGAAATCCCGTCCTTACCAAAAATGCAAAAAATCAGTCAGGTCTAGTGGCACACACCACTTCTCCCAGCTTCTCGGGAGACTGAGGCAGGAGAACTGCTTGAATCCGGGAGGTGAAGGCTGCAGTGAGCCAAAATCCTGCAACTGCACTCCAGCCTGGGCAACAGAGTGAGACTCCATCTTTAAAAAACAACAACAAAGGACGGAAGATCCAAGATGGCCGATCAGGAGCAGCTCAGGATTGCAGCTCCCAGTGAAAACGCAGAGGAAACTGGTATGTTAGCCAAGGCTTTCATTGACCAAGAGAAACTCATCCCAGATGATGTCATGACTCGGCTGGCCCTTCATGAACTGAAAAATCTCACCCAGTATAACTGGCTTTTGGATGGTTTCCCAAGGACACTTCCACAGGCAGAAGCTCTAGATAGAGCTTATCAGATCAACACAGTGATTAACCTGCAGGTGGCCTTTGAGGTCATTAAACACCACCTTACTGCTCGCTGGATTCATCCCGCCGGTGGCGGAGTCTACAACATTGAATTCAACCCTCCCAAAACTGTGGGCATTGATGATCTGACTGGACACCCTCTCATTCAGCATGAGGATGATAAACCAGAGACGGTTATCAAGAGACTAAAGGCTTATGAAGACCAAACAAAGCCAGTCCTGAAATATTACCAGGAAAAAGGGGTGCCGGAAACATTTTCTGGAAGAGAAACCAACAAGATTTGGCCCTACGTATATGCTTTCCTACAAACTAAAGTTCCACAAAAAGCCAGAAAGCTTCACTTACTCCATGAGGAGAAATGTGTGTAACTATTAATTGTAAGATGGGCAGACGTCCTAGTCCTTGCATTTAGAAGCTGCTTTTCCTAAGACTTCCAGTATGTATGAATTCTTTGAAAATTATATTTTATTTCTACTGATTTTATTCTGGATTAATTTTATTTCTACTGATTTTATTCTGGATACTAAGAATGTGCCAAATGAGTCAGATACTAAGATTCATCCTTTGAAATCAACTAGTGTGTTTTATTCGGTTATCCTCAAAAACATCAGTCATGTCTGAACTTTTAAAACATCTGTTAGAGCAAAATTAAAAGAGCATTTGGTAGTAATCTAACGTTTTGTTCAGTTAATAAGTGGTCAGTAAAGTTTCCATATTTTTCTGGAAAAGTTAAAAAAAGTTACATGCCATTTGGGGGAAGTGTCAGAAATTTTTGCCTAGAGTGATGCCAAAAAAGACATTTCTAGCATTTTGGAACATAGTGAGACACTATGTAATTCCAGAAAGCAAGCAACTGGATTTACAGATTTGTCACAAATTCACTGCTGCCTTTACACTAAGAAATGTATATGCTAACCACATACGCTGTATTTATTTTGTTGTTAACCATACTTTGTTTACTCTGAATTTTCAATTTGCTATAAAAATTTATCAATTCACATAAAGAAAAATCTTTCTTTAAGATGACTCGTTTCCCTTGAAAATGCATGTGTACTGAGGGTTATGATTTATGTCAGAAATTGACATTATAAGTCCTTGGACAAGCACAAAGTTGAATGAATTTCCAACAAAATGTAATTAAAGTCTGTTTTCAGATGTGACTCAGGTTAAGAAATGTGTTTTAGGATCTACTTGCCAGGTTCTCTTTTTTTTTGATCCAAATGACTGATCTGCCCTGATAAAATAACAAGTTATGGTACCATCCCCAACCCTGCAAAAAAGAAAAGAGAGAACCCATGGCACTATGTAAATAAAGTAAGCATAATGTCATTAGTAAATAGATGAGGCATGCCTGGGAAATGCTCCCTTGGCATAAATAACAATCAATCACAATTAGCAAAAAGGTATGCCAATAAAAAGATTTTACATGATATGTTAACAGGAAAGTGAGTGAGTTTCCTAAAGGAGTTATTTGTTCCTGATCAAAATATCAATACCTGTTCTCCAAGATGGCTGCAGAAAAAAATATCAATACCTGTTAGCATTCACTGCCACCTTATTATAAGGAAAAAGAACTCTATTGGTGTCATCTGAGCAGCCATTTAAAAATCAGAATCTAAAGTGATTCCTTAGTGGGACAACAAGGATGGTTGCTGATGTACTGTTTGGTCGGGTAGGAGAAGTGGGGCAATATGAGAAGTGGAGGAAATTTGAGGGCATATTTACTCTTACTTTACTTGGTGCCAAATCAAATGAAACAAGCCCTCATACAAGCTGTTATTAATTACCTTTAAAAATCTGTTTTATTTTTTTCCAGGTACTTAAAATACAAGTGCCAGTAAGTGGTTCTTATGTATTTTGGGGGGAAATTTTTATTTTCTTTTTCTTCCAATACTTTAAAAACTCATCAATCTTTTAAGATGAACCAAGGTTTTTTAAAAAGAATTCTAGTAAACATTTCATTCTTTATGAAACTTTCTCTAATGTCTTATTTGAATGTTATTCTTATGTGCTTTCTAAAAATGTTGTGAACTACCAAACTTATGGATTATCACTAGGTTATCAGGCATACGTTAGTCTTTATCAGAATAAAATGAATTTCATAACTGTGAAAAAAAAAAAAAGAATGGTCTGGAAGACAGGATGCAGATAGATGATGATAAGTTTAAGACTGGTGTGGGCCGGGTGCAGTGGCTCAAGCCTGTAATCCCAGCACTTTGGGAGGCTGAGGCGGGTGGATCACGAGGTCAAGAGATCGAGACCATCCTGGTCAACATGGTGAAACCCCGTCTCTACTAAAAATACAAAAAATTAGCTGGGCATGGTGGCGCGTGCCTGTAATCCCAGCTACTCGGGAGGCTGAGGCAGGAGAATTGCCTGAACCCAGGAGGCGGAGGTTGCGGTGAGCTGAGATTGCGCCATTGCACTCCAGCCTGGGTAACAAGAGCGAAACTCCGTCTCCAAAAAAAAAAAAAAGACTGGTGTGTTTGAAACAGGCATAAAGTCCAGGGCTAAGTGCAGAATAAGCTAAAGGGAGAAATGTGAGCCACAAGATCTGAGAACTGAGCAGTCAGAAGTAAAGGACAATAATCATGAACAGTTGGAAACCAATGTGCAAACTGATAACATGAAATTAATGAATGGGAAAGAAATAATTAAATAATGAAATTAAGATGTTACTGTTACATGGTTCTGAAAAGGAACTACAATTAAAACCATATTTCATATGTTCTTAATTCTGGGTAACAGCAGAAATAACTGGCCGGGCATGGTGGCTCACACCTATAATCCCAACACTTTGGGAAGTTGAGGCATGATCACCTGTGGTCAGGAGTTCGAGATCAGCCTGGCCAACATGGTAAAACCCTGTCTCTACTAAAAACACAAAAATTAGCTGGGCATGGTAGCAGGTGCCTGTAATCCCAGCTACTCAGGAGGCTGAGGCAGGAAAACTGCTTGAACCCGGGAGGTGGAGGTTGCAGTGAACCAACATCGCGCCACTGAACTCCAGCCTGGGTGTCAGAGCAAGACTCCATCTCAAAAAAAAAAAAAAAAAAAAAAAAAAACTGATGACAGGTTTGTACAGTCATAAAACAGAGAGAAAAAGACTATGCCTACAAAAGTTAAAAAAAAGAAAAAAAGAACGCAAAACTTTAGAGGTGAGCTACCATACACACATATGTAGTTCACAGAACTACAATGATATATAAAATGTTTGCAAAGATAATCAGATTTTGAAATTATGTCCTTAAATAACTGTAGAAGTAACCAGACTTCCAGTTTAAATAATACAAAATTGCAGGAATTAGGTACTTTTTAAATTGTTGTACTTAGACAACACATGCTTTAGTATATTTATTCACAGAAAGGTATCTAATTTATAAGATGCATGAGACTCTAAAATGCTACAGGAAAAAAAAAACGATGAGAATGTGGAAATACTGGAAGAAAGACAAGGGAAAGGAGTATATAAAGTAAGATCAGAAGTTCTTAACACCGGCTGCATATTCAAATTACCTTGGCACTGATGTCCAGGCTACCTCATCCCACTCTGATTTAGTTGGTGTGAGGTGGGGCTTTGGGCATATTATTCTAATACGTCTAAATCCACTGGATTAGATATGCATAGTGACAAAAATGGAAAATGCTGAGCTTGGTAGTTAATTTTGTTGATGCAGAAAACAAAAATACAGGCTAAGATACATCTGTGGATTAGTCTTCAATGGCTCCCATTCCTTGCTCTAGATACTTTAATGTCCTAGTCAACTTTGGAGGCCCTCTGTGATAAGGTTCTCCTGGCTGTCTTTCCAATCTCATCTCCTCCTCACTCCTTGACAAGCAAACTAACATACAGCCAAGCTCAACTATTTTCAGCTTCTCTAAAAGTACCAAACTAGCTCATTCTTCTCCCTTTTGCATATTAATCCTTCTGCCTAGAATAACATGTCCCTTCTACAAGGTCTGCCTAGCATGCCACCAAATTCCTCCTCATCATTACATTAAAGTCCAAGTACACATTATTCTGCAGCCAATGTCATATTTTTACACATATCTGTTAAATAATTTCCCACCTGCATTTTTTTCAATATTCATCTCATTTACTGATGTTTGAATACTTAGCCAGCAAGTAAGGTATCATTCTTCTTTCTTTTTAATTATGGATCTGATATGCTTAACTCCAAAGAATGGTCTATGGTTGTATGAATGAATTGAGAATAAAATAACAGTATAACCACTGGTTCTAAATTTTCCAACAGGAAAGTTAAAGGAAAAGGAAAATTCTAAGTAGAAATGGTGAGTTAGGAGGCCTGAACAATTACGTGATTATAAAAGTAGCCACTGACTGTCTTTCATCATCTTCTAAATTTTCCCCTTACATCTTTTATTCCCTCTAGTCTGATAAGGATGCCTCCAATGAAAACAGACAGAAGGCAGCTATGCAGCCATGTGACAGAAAAGGGAGAAAGGAAAACAGAAAAAGATACACAGGGAAAACCAATTACTCGGGTAACGTTTTAATTCTCAAGCTCAGGGAAAACAGAAAACTGATGATTTTTGTATTAATCTTTATACCGTTAAGCATGTCTTAAATGCTGCTTTAAGGCCAGCGCAGTGGCTCACACCTGTAATACCAGCACTTTGAGAGGCCGGGGCGGGTAGATCACCTGAGGTCAGGAGTTTAAGACCAGAGTGGCCAACATGGTGAAACCCCCTCTCTACTAAAAATACAAGTTAGCCGGGCATGGTGGCAGGAGCTTGTAATTCCAGTTACACAGGAGTATGAGGCTCGAGAATCGCTTGAACCCGGAATACAGAGGTTGCGGTGAGCTGAGATGGCACCACTGCACTCTAGCCTAGGCAACAAAGCGAGACTCTGTCTCAAAAAATAAATAAATGGGAACGGCGCAGTGGCTCACGCCTGTAATCCCAACACTTTGGAAGGCCATGGCAGGTGGATCACCTGAGGTCTGGAGTTTGAGACCAGCATGGCCAACATGGTGAAACCCTGTCTCTACTAAAAATACAAAAAATTAGCCGGGCACGATGGCGAGTGCCTGTAATCCCAGCTACTTGGGAGGCTCAGGCAGGAGAATTGCTTCAGCCCCGGAGATGGATATTGCAGTGAGCCGAGATCACGCCACTGAACTCCGGCCTGGGGGACAGGGCAAGACTCTATCTCAATAAATAAATAAACAAAAACAATATGTTAAATGTACGGATAATACAAAGTGAAAAGCTCTGCTCACTTTGAAATGATTTGGTAATATCTGTGGTTACTGCAAATAGACATATACATACACACGTGTGTCTCTATCTTTATTTATAAACTTGAAAAAGACTATTTTAGTGTTCTTACCAATCTACAAAACAAGTCAACTAAAGCTATTCCATTACCTCCATAACTTCTTAAATCCAGAAAAAGATTAGGTACCTACATTAGCAGTAACAAATTCGTATCAACATAAAAGGAAATAAAACTGGCTTACTAATTATGCCTGGCTCTTAAATGGAAAATGAAACGAGTTGATTTTCAAAACTGGTTTCAAATACTAAGAAACCATTCTGTTCGAAGGACGCCTAAAACTTTAACTTAACATCAGCCCCTTTTTTGGTCTGGGTGTTTTCTCTCTTCAGAAGACATTACATCTCATTCTGACTCAGAACAGGTTTTACAACTTCTCGGTCCTTTGGACTTGCCACTTCCAGGTGTCTCAAAACCTGCTCCAGACTAATTACGGACACGTAACGTCTTACACAAAACCGAGAACATTCAGTATCTGAACTTCTAAAAAAGTGTTTAGGATGAAGATGCTGGAAAACTCGTGTATCTGAATAGGACAACTCATTCCCGAGTCCTAGAAGAAAGCAGGCGAAATCAGAGTGAAGGTGCACTGCCTTTCGGCTCAGAGAGCAGGGCGGGAAAACAAAGCACCAACACTAGTTTTAAAAAGAAGTTTTCGGTTTTGGGGCGGACACTTATTCTGGGGCTACATACAGACACAAGCATGCTTCAATAAGACAGGACAAGGCCCTCTGGGTATCGTTAGCTGTAACCCGCTTTACTTCGCCAACATCCACACATTCTCAATTTGGATTCTGGGACACCAAATGCCTTGTCTTCTGCCTCCGTTTCTACCACGACCTCAGGTCTCTCCTGCACGTCCTCCAGGTCTAAAATACTGAGTTTCTGCCCGCCCCCTGGTCTAAGTCCCTTCCTCTTTGGCGTCTCCCTTGCCTCCGGTGTCCCCATGGGCAGCCAGACCCTCCGCCTCGGATTCCAGCCTCCGCGCAGCTCCATCCTTCTCACCTTGGTTACAGAAGAGGCTCCACAATTTGGCGAAGATCAGCCCCATCATGAGCACCCGGGCGGGCCGCGGGGTCCCTCGGCAGCAGGTGCCGCGGCGCCGGGCCCCCCACCGCGGCGCGGGCTGCGGGGAGCAGACAACGAGAAGCCGCCTGAGACCGCGCAGCGAGGGCACTGCTAGGCCGGGAAGCCACGACCCGATCCTCAGAAAGCGCCGCGACGAGTCCCCACTGGATAGTCCTTTGTTTCGAGCCCGCTGAGCCCAACGCCGACCCGTAGTCCCCTCGGTCTGAACCCACCTACCCAACAGAGCCTCTCTCAGCCCCAAGCCCCGCCTCTGCCCCGCCTCCCCTCTCGATCCCAGGACCACCCATCGCCGGAAGCAGGGCGCGTGACGTCGGCGCGCTTACGTCAACCCACGCCTTCGACGTGGCGTTTTCTCCGGCTTCACTTCCGGAGGGCGGGTCCCAAACAGGCCGGCGTCTGGGAATTTGCAGTACCACTGGGAGGTGGGGAATTTTCCTCGGTGCTTGGTCCCTCTGATGTCAGCCTTCAGAGCGTTTGTGGGATTCCCCCTTAGATGTGAATCACTCTGCTGCTAGTAGCAGTGTCCCTGGCCTCTAAGCTAGGAAAAACCATAGGTTCTCTAATTGAAGAACCGCCGTTTGCTGCCCTTAGAGAACTCACAAAAGTGAAGAGTGTTTGTTTCCTGACTTCTTCCTGTTCCCCTGTAGGCGTGCTAGGGGTTAGAAATTCTGCCGTGAATCTTTTTCTTTCATGTATTCATCTGTTCATTCACGTATTCATTCATTTGCTTATTCATTCATCCATCCATGTACTCATTGGTTGATTGATCCACTGGAGACGAGGGTGTCTCAATCTCGAGCTCAAGCGATCTTTCTGCCTTAGCTTTTCAAAGTGCTGGGATTACAGGCGTTGAGCCACCGCGCCCGGTGCCTGTCATGATTTTCAGTTCTGAAAAGAATTGATCGGGAGACGAGCCATGGAATGCCTGTAGCCACAGAGTTCAGTTAATAATAACATAATAGTAGCACATAGCACCCCTCCCCATTTTGCCAGGCATTAGGTGTGTTCGTGGATCCCAGATCGAAATCCACGCATAAGCCAATTCGCTACGTAATTGTTTTCAATTCCACTTTCCATGGTTAGGTTTTAGCATTGAAAAGTTTCGCAGCCTGGAATGAAACGAAACTGAATGTCCTTGACACCAGCTGACAGAGGAGCAAGCTTAAAAGACTATGACTTCAGTCAGATGGTTGGATTTTAACCTTGGCAGCGTGGCCTTTTAACATGGCAAACTATTAAGTTAACCTGTAGAAAGAGAATATGTGACTTATGTCTTCCCAGTGCTACGGTTTAAAGACCATTTAAGACTTAGACACAGGAAAACATGCTCCAACGTTATGATATTAAAGGCAAATTTCAATCTCCTATGTAGAGGAAAAAGAATGTGTGGAGCCTATGCAAACTTAACTTTCTTTTCTTTCTTTTTTGTTTTTTGAGACAGAGTCTGGCTCTGTCACCCAGGCTGGAGTACAGTGTCGAGACATTCTGCTTTTTTTCCCTGGCTTTCGGATTTCTAAGAAACCATTTCTGAAAAGAACAAAGCATCTTGGTATGAAAATGCCGAGATCTGAAGTAAAAAGCTAATGATTTCTTAAACATTTTTATGATATTTTAGAGACAGTTAAGTTTGAATTATATTTCCACTTTTAGTGAAGTGGAATGAATATTTATTTGAAGAGGGCTGTTGATATTTTTATTGGTTTTGCTTCTTTGGAATTTAAGAAAACTTTAATGTTGAAGTTTTCAGCTTGTTAAAATTTACTTTTAATTTAGTTTTAACACCTTTCTTATGATCAATTTACCTGACAATGAGACTGTTCTAATGTTTTTAAAATATTTTTTCATATTTAAAAGTTTTATTTGCTGATTTGGAAATCTAAAATTTTTACAAATTGGAGGGAAATAAAACTAGCCATAATTATTAAAAGTAATATGATTGATCAATAGAATATAGTTGTATATTATCTATACAGAAATCATGCTGATGTATCTATCAATCTATTAGAAAAAATACATTCAAATGCATTTTGCAGGAGGTGGCTCATGCCTGTGATGCTAGCACTTTGGGAGGCCAAGGCAGGTGGACTGCTTGAGCCCAGGAATTTTAGACCAGCCTGGAAAACATGGGGAAATCCTGTCTCTACAAAAAATACAAAAATTAAATGGACATGTTGTTGCACATGTGTAGCCCCAACTAATGGGGTGGCTGAGGCAAGAGGCTCATTTGAGCCAGGGAGGTCGAGGCTGCAGTGGGTTAGGATTGTGCCTTGGACAATAGCCTAGGTGGCAGAGTTAGACCCTGTCTGAACCAAAAAAAAGTTGGGGGGGGGGAGGATTATAACTTACTTTCTTAAGTGTTCATTGGAAATTAATTCCTTTAACTGAATTGGGATCCCAGTAAAATTTCTGCCCAGTTCAACAAAATATTTTAAAGAGTTCAAGGAAGAAAAATGCCAAACAACTCAGGAATTTAAAAAATAAAACTATATCTAATATGTTTTTAAAAGGAACTATTATAAAGTAACTTCAGATAATACTAGGAAGAGCTAGCTCTAGCTATAGCTGTAATTGAATTCAATTTATTACTCATACAACTCAGATCAATTTGTCCATCACTTTTTTTTTGAGACAAAGTCTCACTCTGTCACCTAGGCCAAAGTGCAGTGGTGCAGTCTCCACTCACTTCAACCTCCGCCTCCCGGGTTCAAGTGATTCTCCTGCCTCAGCCTCCTCAGTAGCCGGGATTACAGGCACGTGCCATCAAACCTGGCTAATTTTTGTATTTTTAGTAGAGACGGGGTTTCACCATGTTGCTCAGGCTGATGTCAAACTCATGACCTCGTGATATGCCAGTCTTAGCCTCCCAAAGTGCCGGGATTACAGGTGTAGGCCACCATTTTTTTAACTTTCCTCAACCTTTAAGGTAGTGCCCATTGTGATTTTAGTTTAGTTGATGAGTCTCTAGATTAGGTGGGACTGATAGATTTCCCATCAGAAGATTCTCTCATCCATATGGCCTGAAATCAATATGATCTACTTCTGTAAATATCTATTAAGAGACCAACAGTTTTTAGATGCTGCAGGTAATATAAAAGAAATTAGGCCGGGCGCGGTGGCTCACGCCTGTAATCCCAGCACTTTGGGAGGCCGAGGCAGGTGGATCACGAGGTCAAGAGATTGAGACCATCCTGGTCAACATGGTGAAACCGTGTCTCTACTAAAAAACACAAAAAATTAGCTGGGCATGGTGGCGCGTGCCTGTAATCCCAGCTACTCAGGAGGCTGAGGCAGGAGAATTGCCTTAACCCAGGAGGCGGAGCTTACGATGAGCTGAGATTGCGCCATTGCGCTCCAGCCTGGGTAACAAGAACGAAACTCCGTCTCAAAAAAAAAAAAAAGAAATTAATGTCCCACTTCTGTCCTTATTAAGAGTATGTTTGTACATTTCTGACAAAGTTGCTTGTGTTTACAAAGAAGAGCCATAATACCTTTAATTTCAAAACATCTACTAGATGTAAAATAGTTGTAGATCTGTGACTTTGGTCACAATTCAGTAAATGAGAATTGATATCTTTTCTGTAGTTTAGGGCTCAATGTGACCAGCCTTCCCACATTTAATAAATGCTCCTTCCAACAGGTACTTCAAAGCTTACATCATAAACGCATGTAGCCTTTTAGGGGCTTGGCTGCTCATTGGCAGTCATGGTGGCTTATAAGTTACCCATTTATAGTAGTTTTTTGGCTTTTGAAGCTGATCCAGTTTCTTGAATTGTCTGGTCCTCCCTTCTCTAGAAACAACTTTACCCCTCTTTACTACAGTCCCATTCCTTCTGGTGGAACCTCTGACATTTCCCAAACACCTGAAATCTTCACTCTGACGTCTCCCAAACACCTAAAATCTCACAAATGACTTTTCACTATCCTATAGCCATTCCTTCAGTACATGATAACACTTGTTTAATAATACCATCTAACATTTACTGCGGACTTTGTTCTATCACTGTTTAAAGCACTACCTAATTTGTTTGGTTTTTAGTCAAATTATGAAGCAGGAGCAATTACCTCTATTTAACAGATGAAGAAATTGAAATGTAAACAACTTTAATAATTTGCCTGAGGTTGCAAGAATTGGACTCTGAACCCTCGTAGCCTGACACCAGAGGTCAAGGTCTTAACCACTGCAAAAATATAGATTGCCCAAGAACGCTGCTAAACTTCACTCATACATTAAAATACCATTTTCTTTTCAAGAATCTATGTTGTTTGTTCCTTACTTAGGTGGGAAGGATATATGCAAGATAAAGCAGCCAGGAGTTTAAGTCTGGCAACAGTTGGACTGCTGGATTTTCAGAGACGTGTTCCCCAAAGCAAATTATGGTGCTAATTTCCAATGCTCCATAAGCATAGCCAGAAAAATGGGAAGTTCTCAGTAAGGTATATAGTATTATTTCTAGAAGTAAAGATGAACCAATCCAAGATTGGTTTTTTTGTTTGTTTAATCCTGGCAGTATTCTGAACTAAATCGTATTCATTCTTCCCTTTACTTTCCAGATATTATAGGTCCTAATTTATAGTGTCTCAAAGGCCAAATAAATTTGAGAAGCTTAGACTGGAGCTGCTGTACTGATACAGAATTGGATTTATGGGTAAATGGGTGACTATAGGTATCATGTTATCTTTATAGAACTATGTAGGATTGAAATCAGGAGGGAAAGAAGTTTCTTTGAATGGAGATAGCTAGAGGCAGAATTAAGACCTTTCTTCCAGGATCAATCTGAAATAACATTTTGACAAGTAAAAAGATGCATGCCTATCACAGAAGAAATAAAAAGGTGACCTGGAAAAATATAAAAAAAGAAGGATTAGATAGAAATTAGTTACAGTCTGGCTGGGCGTGGTGGCGGACACCTGTAATAGCAAGCTACTCAGGAAGCTGAGGCAGGAGGCGCGCCTGAACCCAGGTGATCCTAATGTCTGATTTAGACATTGGTCACTTTCAGATCTTTCAGCTGTGAAAGAATCCCATGGATTTATTGAATAAATATGCTATGGTCAACGACACGGTATTGGCTCTAGAAGCCAAATCACCAGTCTTCATCCTGGCTTTTTATTTGTGAGACCATGGAAAGTTATTTCAACCCTGGGAACCTTGATTTACTCTTTGAAACAGAGAAAATGGGCCGGGCATGGCGGCTCACACCTGTAATCCCAACACTTTGGGAGGCCAAGGCGGGCAGATCATTTGAGGTCAGGAGTTTGAGACCAGCCTGGCCAAGATGGCGAAACCCCGTCTCTACTAAAACTACAAAAATTAGCCGGGCCTGGTGGTGCATGTCTGTAATCCCAGCTACTCTGGAAGCCAAGGCAGGAGTATCTCTTGAACTGGGAGGCGGAAGTTTGGGAGGCGGAAGTTGCAACGAGTGGAGATCCCACCATTCCACTCCAGCCTGGGCAACAGCTCAAAAAAAAAAAAAAAAAAAAAGAGAAAATGATAAACACCGTGCAGGTTGTCGTATAATGGTCATACAATATTTTCTACTCTCTCTGGTAAAGAGTTGGTTTATCATAGAAAGTACCTGTTCTGTTTGTGTGTGTGTGTGTGTATATATATAATTCAGTATGAAAATTATAGAAAAAAAAACCCTTTCCTATAGTTATGTGTAAATTACCATGGTTTGCTGCAAAAAACATCTAGCAAAGTGACAGAACTATTTTGATTTTACTGTACAATCATAAAATGGCTCAATGACTAGGTACTCTTGTTCTTTAAATCTATATCCTTGTGTACTTATGACCAAAAAAAAAAAAAAAAGAAAAAAATCATGGCAAGCGTCTCTCAAGCTCTAAAGTATATGTCAACTGATACAAGTAGCAGCCTTATAAACAACGGTAAACACAATCTGTGGATTTTAAGTATTACCTCATGATTGGATATTAACACACCATTAACCCAACTTTCAAAAATATGAACCTCACAACTAAAGCCAAATCTGTACCCCTGAGATAGGTTAAATCATTTCATAAAATCAAACGGTAGCTGAAGCGTCCAAGTCCTGGCCTCATCCTCTACTTGGAGGACATGCAGCAACACAGCAACTGGGCCCCTGCCTTTATTCAGGCCAGCAACATCTTCCATATGCCATTTGGCCATTTTTCCATTGCCCCTGGCACCCAGCTCTCCAGTACCGAGAACTAAATATTTTCATCCCTCTCGCCAGCGGCCCCTGCCTACTTAAGGCTCCCCAGGACCCACTGCAGGTAAAAGCGCTTCCCTCGCAGGGTTAGGAAGCTCCGGGGGCGTGACGTGGCGTAGAGTTGGGGAGATTTGCGGGTGCTGATTGGGGGACCGGAAAAAGAGTGGCCCGCAGGCGCCGGACGTGACGTAAGCCGGAAGCGACTTTCCGCCGAGAAATAAGGGGCGCGTGTTTGGAAATTGGTACAAAAGATCGAAACCGAGCGATCTGCTGCCACTCTGGCTTACTGATTTGCGTCCGTCTCAGCGCATATTCAATTACTAAGCTTTTTTTCTTCTTCTTCTTTTTGGTTCTTTGCAACGTCAGTGGCATTGGCTCAGTGATTTCCGTGAGCGTCTCCACGAAAAAACATTACCTCGATGAGGTGTGGTGGAGACCAGGCAGCCGCTTCTAATCGTTAATCGTCTAGTTTTGAAAAAGCGTGGACTTACTTCTGCATCTCCGAACTTACCTCAGCTTGATCGGCTAGATTTTCTTCAGTGTCTGGTGTCAAGCCACTCGTCACTATTAATTCGGAAAGAGAAAAAAACACCGTTTTCCAGCATTTCTCTTGGTGGAGAGCTAAGCAACAGGGAAAATGTCTGTTTTCCCTAAGATATCTTTGAGACCCGAGGTTGAAAACTATCTTAAGGAAGGCTTCGTGAATAAGGAGGTAGGTCAGGTAACGGTGTTAGATATTTTGCAAAAACAAATATTCACATACTCTAGAGAAACAGAAAACAGTCTAAAGGAAAATCTTTAGAGCCATCGTTTCTTATTACTTGTCTATCCAAATGTAAAATACCAATATGTTTCTTCAGGTATTAAAGCTTACTGAGATACGAGGTGAATAAAGTATATGTTTGGACATTTAGGAACGGAAAAGAAGGGAGAAGTGCGGGTGCCTGTCAGGCATGGCACAAAGGGTTACAAGGATGAACAAGAAAAGGTCCCTGTCTTCAAGTCGAATTTTAAAAGAGCGCTTGCTCTGGCACTCAGGTGAAAAGGATTCTGTAATTTGTTGCGTGCCTCTTTCATGCCAATAGTTGTGCTCGGTGATTTGTGTATTTTAATCTTTTTTTTCATGGAGGTTTGTTCCCATTTTAATAGATGAGAAAATGAGTGTTCAAGGAATTGTGTAACTGACCCAAGTTGACACAGCTATCAAGTAACTACTGAAATCTGGAGGGAAAGAGTTCAGGTGTAGTGCACAAAGGTACAGCTTTTGAATCTCAGGCACTTGATTAGCATGCCAGGGCTTTGTAAATTGTGGCTTCACCTCTATTTTTCTCTTCTGTGAAAAATTGAGATTGTTTAAAAATATTTTACCAGCTTGTTTTAGGATATTAAACGTAAGTGAAAACAACTAGCATTGTTTTGGCATGTAAGGCCTCAAAAAAAATGTTAATTTTGTTTGCTAAAGTCCTCAGTAAACGTGAATTGTCTTTGATTGCAAAGTCTGTCTTCTAATCCACTTTACCACGCTGCCTCTAAGCGAATTTGTTTTTTTCCAAATCTTTAGTTTTTTAGTCAAATTAAAACTATTTTACCAGGTTGTTTTAGGATATTAAACGTAAATGAAAACTACTAACATTGCTTTGGCATGTTAAGTCCTCAAAAAAATGTTAAATTTTGTTTGCTATTGGCAGTGCCTACCACAGATGTCCTCCATAAATGTTGATTGTCTTTGATTGCAAAGCCTGTCCTCTGTTCCACTTTACCATGCTGCCTCTAAGCAACTTTGTTTTTTCCAAAACTTTAGTATTTTACTCAAATTAACACCAATTAAATGTTATGGGTTTTTTTTTTCCTTTTTATTTTTTTCGACAGAGCGTTGCAGTGTCACCCAGGCTGGAGTGCAGTGGCCCAATCTCAGCTCACTACAACCTCTGACTCCTGGGTTCCAGCAATTCTCCTGCCTCAGCCTCCCAAATAGCCAGGACTACAGGCGCCTGCCACCACATCATACTAATTTTTGTATTTTTTAATAGAAATGGGGTTTCATCATATTGGCCAGGCAGGTCTCAAACTCCTGACCTTGTGATCTGCCCACCTCACCCTTCCAAGGTGCTGGGATTACAGGCATGAGCCACTGTGCCCGGCCTCATTTTTGAATGTTACTGAAGCCATGCCTTTTAGATTTGATTCCTACGTTTCATTTCCACAGATTACGTTGAGGGACTAGGCTGTATGGAAAGAGAAAATACTACATTCTGTTGATTTCAAGAGACTTTAAGACATGTTAAGAGAAGTAGGGGCACTCCAGTTTTTTTCAGCAGATTTTAAAATGGTGAGCATTGTTTTTTATAAAGAAGACCAACACATCTTTGACACCACCTTTGCTTCAAGAGTCTCATCAACAGTATGGTTTTACAAAAAGAAAAGCTGTGCCTTTTTAAAAAGTATTGATGGGAAAGGAATATTAAGTTTCATGTTTTTTTTGTTTTTTGTTTCTTTTTGAGACAGGGTCTCACTCTGTCGCCCAGGTTGGAGCGCGGTGGTGCAGTCTCATGTCATTGCTGCTTCGACCTCTGGGACTCAAGCGATCCTCTCACCTTAGCCTCCTGAGTAGCTGGGACCACAGACAGGGGCCGCCATATCTGGCTAATATTTTGTATTGTTTGTAGAGATGGGGCTTCACCATGTTGCCCAGACTGAATGTTCAGTTTTGATAAGACTAAACCTTAAGAAATATCGAATACTTTAAGGCTAGTGGATTAGGCTGACAAGTGGTTTGTCAAGATTCTGTAGAGCAGGGTTTAGTCAAATATGAAAAGAAAAGAAATATGTTTCTTGAAAAGCTTCGATTAATTACATGGGAACATTGTTTGAGTTTTTATATCATCATATCTGACAGGTGTCTTTGCAACTCATCTTTTTTGGAAAATACATGTTACATTTAATAATACCATATTAAAAAGCTGATGTTCTGGGGGAATCTTTGAATGGCAGTGACTGTATCATTGTTACTTCTTTAAATATTGGCTTTTTAAAAGGATATCACCCAGTTTGCTCTTGGATATGGTGTTAGCTGGTTAGCTAACATCTAGCTAACTTGGGTATAATGTTAGCTCTACAGAGATGATGTATTGGTAATGCATCATAAATAGACTGAATTCGTGAATTTATGTGAGCAAATGTAGCAGATATTAATATTTGCAGAATGTTCATAATGCTTTGAAGTTTAGTCAATGTTTTTCTAAGCCCTTTATGTCAGGCATTTTCTTAGTTGTATATTACCACGTTTAAGCCCGAGAACCCTGTAAAGTATGACTATTTCCTTAGTGCTACTGACATATGAACAATACAGCAAAATGGAGTGGAGTTGAACAATTGCTAAATGATGTTTAATTAGATGCAATGAATATGTAAGCACGTTCTGCTGACTTTTTGATTCTGAAGAAATTTAAACATTCACTTGTTCTTTTTTAGATTGTGTCTGCTTTCGGTAAAGAAGCAGCAGAAAGGAAGTTTGAAACTTTGTTAAAGCACCTGTCACATCCTCCATCATTCACAACTGTCAGAGTGAATACACATTTAGCCTCAGTACAACATGTGAAAAATCTGTTACTTGATGAACTTCAAAAGGTTTGTGGGAATTTTCTGTTGTTGGTACATAATTGCATTTTTGCAATCTGCTATGCTGTTCTCCATTAAAATCCTATGAATGATACAATATGCTTCTAATTTTACAGATAAGGAGACTGAGGATCATAAATACTAAATTGTTCAAAGTTATTCTAGGCGGTAATGCTGGAACTTGACCCTAGTACTTCTGATTCGAAATTCATTCATTTTTTGATGACTAAATAGCTTATTAAACCCTTCTGGGCCTCATTAAAGTGGGCCTCAGTAGCTTCATCATTAAAATACGAGTGAAGAAGTCCAGTCTAAGCTTAAAATCCTGTGCGTTTGTGATAAGCACCATGTAATGACCAGGAAAACAGATTGTATAGCTGAGATAAGCCCAGAGGTAAGGAGGTAATGCTAAATACTTATCAGATTATAGTGTTAATTGACATAAAAAGTAGATGTTGTAGGCCAGTCCTGGTGGCTCATGCCTGTAATCCCAGCTCTTTGGGAGGCTGAGTTGTGTGGATCACCTGAAGTCAGAAGTTCGAGACCAGCCTGGCCAACGTGGTGAAACTGTCTTTACTAATAGTAAACAATAAAAATCAGCTAGGCATGGTGGTGAGTACCTGTAATCCTAGCTCTTGGGAGCTAGCTTGGGAAGCTGAGACTGGAGAATCATTTGAACCCAGGAGGCAGAGGTTGCACTGATCCAAGATTGCGCCATTGCACACTAGCCTGGGTGACAAGAGCGAAACTCCATCTCAAAAATGTTGGGCCAGGTGTGTGGGTCATGCCTGTAATCCCAGCACTTTGGTAGGCCAAAGCCAGTGGGTCACATGAGGCTGGGACTTGGGGACAAGTCTGGGCAGCATGGTGAAACCCTGTCTGTGCTAAAAATACAAAAATAGTAGGCATGATGGCACATGCCTGTGATCCTGCTACTTGAGAGGCTGAGGCACGAGAATTTCAGAACCCAGGAGGTGGATGTTGCAGTTAGCCGAAGTCATGCCATTGCATTCCAACCTGGGTGATAGAGTGAGACTCTGTCTCAAAAAAAAAAAAAAAAAAAAAGATGTTGACGTGCCGTATGTTTTGTAAGACCAGGAAATTAGAACAGTATAATGAATCTGAATCTATTTTCAATGTAAAACAGCATGAGACTTTTTTTTTCATTCAACCAATAAAATAGTTTTGGCAAAATATTCCTCTTACAGATGAAAACAGTATTATTATAAAATGCCATTTATGACTTCCAATTTGAATTATCTTGTTTATATTTTACTATTTTGCTTTTAAAAGCTTTGCCTTATGTGTTTCATATACTGTACACTGAAATTTACCTCAAAAGAAATGTAAGATGTAGAAAAATCGATGCCTGAGGCGTACCACATACATTGCATATTGTAGTTATTAAATGACTTAAGTCACTGGTAGGTATCAGCAGACCCATTTCCGTCTTTTTTGTATCTGAATTAAAAGCAAGAGGCAACCATGATTAAAGGGTTTCCATTTGTAAATCACAAGCTGTGTTTACTCTAGTTATCTGGAAAACTTCGGAAAACTATTGCTGATTGACTTACCCCCTTTTAAACAATCTCATTATTACATTTATGGACTCTGTCATACTCTCCTTAAGAGCAATTCTCTAAATACCAAGTTGTGAGTAGACAACCAAGTTATAAGACGAAGGGTATCTGAATGTATGAGACCAAACCTTAGTATAATAATTAAATAATATTTTGAAAAAATTAATCTGATTTTTATTTATAGATAGCAATAATCATATTGAGAGTAATGACATTAGGCATTAAACATAAGCAGTTGCCCTAAGCAACTAAAGTAATTACTTTTCCATAGCCATGCATTTATGTTTTCGGGTAATGAAAAGGAAACTGTTCTGAGGCCCAAAGGAAGTATCCATAACTCAGGCACATCCAGATTTACTCTATTATTTTTCATAGCAAATGATTTCCAGAACCTGGATATTTTAGTGTCCTAGTCTGAATATACAAGATCCCATGGGCTAGGATCAGTCACTCTGGGCTTTGGGTTCCTTTCCTTAAATGCTAAGGTTGGACAGGGAAGCTTGGGTCAGTCACTAGATAGCAGTGCCTGATTCTAACAAGAAAGAGTACTTGGAGGAGGCTTAGGCTATAGATTTTCTTTTTCCTTTCACATTGAAAAGTTCACGTGTCCTAGAGAGATGTCCTGAATAGTAAGACATAAAGGTAAGTGTTTTCTCCTCAATGTCTCTGTACCACATACTGATTTTTTTTTTTTTTTTTTGGCCAATCAATGAGGCTTGTAAGGTTGCTGAGGTTGGTTGGCCTTGAACTCTTGGCCTCGCCTTCGCAAGCGCCAGGACATCCGGCCAGAGCCACTTTGGGCTCCGATTTTTTTTTTTTTTTTTTTTTTTAATGGAGTCTCACTCTGTTGCTTAGGCTGGAGTGCAGTGGCGCGATCTCGGCTCTCTGCAACCACTGCCTCCCGGGTTCAAGCGATTTTCCTCCCTCACCCTCCTGAGTAGCTGGAATTACAGGTATTGGCCGCAATGCTTGGCTAATTTTGGTATCCTTAGTAGAGATGGGATTTTACCATGTTGGCCAGGCTGATCTCAAACTCCTCACGTCAAGTGATCCGCCTGCCTCGGCCTCCCAAAGTGCTGGGATTACAGGCATGAATCCTATGTATCCCTGCGCCCAACCTGAAATTTAATAATATAAAATTTCATTAGGGTGGTGAGAATATGGAGAAGCTGGCATCTTCATACATTGTGAGTGGAAATGTAAATGATATGATCTCTTTAGAAAACCAGTAGTATCCTAAAAAGTTAAACATACTCTACAACCCAGCAATTCCACTCCTAGGTATCTACCCAAAATAAACGAAAACATATGTCCATACGAATTATCCAGCATGGATGTTCATAGCAACACTACTCATAATAGTCAAAAGGGGATACTCTAAATATCAGCTCCTAAATAGATAAACAAAATGTGATATATTCATACAGTAGAATCCTCCAGTAATAAAAATCATGAAGTACAATGAACTGATACATGCTACAGCATGAATTAACCTAAAAAATATTAAGAGAAAGAAGCTAGACACAGATGCTACATATTTTATTACAGGCTGAGCATCTCTTATCTGAAATGCTTGGGACCAGAAGTGTTTCGAATTTTGGATTTTTTGGATTTTGGAATATTTGCATGAATATAATGAGAGATTTCAGATATGGGACCCAAGTTTAACATGAAATTCTTTTATGTTTCATGTTCATCTCGTATACATAGGCTGAATATAATTTTATACAATATTTTATGTAATTTTGTGCAGGAAATCGTTTGTATACATGAAACCATCAGAAAGCAAAGGTGTCACTATCTCTGACACTCATGTGGACAATCTGTGGTTGTTTGGCATCACTATCATTCCTGACTCTGAATTTATATACAGAGAAAATATTTATATAATTGTTTTCTTTTTGAGAGGGAATCTCACTCTGTCACCCAGGCTGGAGTGCCGCAGTGTGATCTCAGCTCACTGCAACCTCTGCCTCCCGGGTTCAAGCAATTCTCCTGCCTCAGCTTCCTGAGTAGCTGGGATTACCGGCACGCACAACCATACCTGGCTAATTTTGGTATTATTATTAGAGATGGGGTTTCACCATGTTGGCCAGGCTGGTCTCAAACACCTAACCTCAGGTGATCTGCGTGCCTTAGCCTCCCAAAGTGCTGGGATTACAGGCGTGAGCCACTGCGCCTGGCCTATACATTTTCTTTTTTTTTTTTTTTGCCAATCAATGAGAGCTTGTAAGGTTGCTGAGGTTGGTTGGCCTTGAACTCTTGGCCTCGCCTTCGCAAGCGCCACGACATCTGGCCGGAGCCACTTTGGGCCCCTACATTTTCTTATACTTATTCATATGTAAGTATTTAACAGTAGAAAAAAGATATGCCCTTAATACAGTGAAAAAGTATTGCATTCAGGGTAACTGAGCAGCACATAGCGCTACCGTTACACCTGAGTTAGCTGCTCAACAACAAAAACAAAAACACAGTAGGCTGGATAAACTCTGCTGTGAGCCTGCATTTTGACTGGTCCAGGTCAAGTATGGAATTTTCTACTTCTGGCATCATGTCAGCACTCAAGTTTTGGATTTGTAACATTTCAGATTTTTAGACGGGATGTTTGGTCTGTATTCCGTTTATGTGAAATGTCCAGAAAAGGTACATTTATAGAGAAGGAAAGATAGTGGTTACCTAGCATTGGTGACAGGGATTGACTGCCAGTGAGCATGAAGGATCTTTGTGGCATGACGGAAATTGTCTAAGACTGGAGGACAATTCTTTAAATTTACTAAAATTCAATGAATTGTACATTTAAAATGGGTGAAGTTTATAGAATGTAAATTATCTCAATAAGGCTGTTTTAAAATGGCATAGGGCAGAAACAAACATTAAAAGTAGGTGGTGATATGCTTGGTTTGGAAAAAAAATGTTTGTGTTGTTATGAAGGGTATGTACATGTGTGGTTTTATGGGTTTTATTTCTATATCATCTTAACATGCTCCTAATTGAAAGAGAGACAGCAACCTTTGGCTTGAGAAGCTTTGATCTCTGTATAAGCTATTTCCTCAGTGTAAAGCAAATGTTACTTATAAAACAAAACAAGAATCAAAATTTATTATCTTCTTTGGTGAGAGCTGTCCCCTATAATTGATATTGTAAGGCTATCAAAATGATGAAGGAGGGAAGGAAAGAGGAAGGAAGAAGGGTTTGATTGAATGAGGTAGAATTTATCCTTCAAATTGCTTCTTATCTGTTGGATATGGTTATAGTCTGAAATATCCTTTGTCTGCAAGAAGCAGAAGTCCATAGAGCTGGAGACTTGGTAGATATGAACTTATATTTCTAAAATATGCACAATTATTTTCTGTTCCCTTATCAACTTAGAAATGAGCAAAGTGATCTCAGAAGTTTTTTGTAGATAGTGTGTGGATTCTGTGGGGCAATGCAAACATGTATTGTTATTGCTCTTTTATGTAGTATGTGAAAATGGAGTTTATAAACCCTAGCCTGATAGAGTATATGGTCCCTGTCATCCAGTTCTCTGTGTAGATGGTTTTTTGTTTGTTTTTGAGAAGGAATCTCACTCTGTTGCCCAGGCTGGAGTGCACTAGCATGATCTTGGCTCACTGCAGCCTCCACCTCCTGGATTCAAGCGATTGTCCTATCTCAGCCTCCTAAGTAACTGGGATTACAGGTGCATGCTGCCACACCTAGGTAGTCTTTTGGATTTTTAGTAGAGATGTGTTTTCACCGTGTTCTCCAGTCTGGCCTTGAACTCCTGAGCTCAGGCAATCCACTTGCCTCGGCCTCCTAAAGTGCTAGGATTACAGGCATGAGCCACCACCCCCGGCCAGCTATTTTCTATTCTGTGTAGGGTGCCCACTTGTCTTCTGCTTGTGTCAGTGGTACACTGGTACCTATTTAACAACCCCTTTCTGGGAAAAATAACTAATTTGTGGTGTCTGCTGATTTCTGTGGTGTAAATACTCACCTGGTTCCCTGGTAGCTACATGCATGACTGTGGAGTTCAGAAGAGATGCACGCAGTGGCTCTTCTGAGCTGGTGTGAGCTGGCTCCCGCTTCTGTACCTGCTTTCAGT
The DNA here is from genome assembly GCA_031835075.1 of Saguinus oedipus. Lineage (NCBI taxonomy): Eukaryota > Metazoa > Chordata > Mammalia > Primates > Cebidae > Saguinus > Saguinus oedipus. Next base: position 21,095,519 of record CM063175.1, read on the forward strand.
GTGACAGCCTTCTGGTTCCCTTATAATGGAGGATATTGAAAATCCTGAACCTCGACCATAAACGTTTCTTTTCCTCACCAAAACTGACATGGATGCCAGTGTTGATTGTGTATGTTAGGTAGTATTTATTAATAGTAATCTCAGTCTTTAACATCCTATTCAGAAACTTTTCTTAAATGAATACTACATGTAATTTTATATTGAATTTAAGTTTTTAAAGTAAATCATTTCAGGTAACCACAGCTTGTGTTTATAATGCCAAACAGTAAGCAAAATTGAGTCTTGTAAAGAAGTCAGGATACTTCAGAATTAAAATAGAGAGAACATTGTTGTTTTGAGGTCATTTTGATTTTTACAGTACCCCCGTGGAACTAGAGCTTCATGCTGTGGTGGAAGATGATACTGAAAAGTTTCCTAAGTTGAAATGTATCAGATATATCAGTTGCTTTATAATCATGTTTATTTTTAACAGCAGTTGAACGGATTAAGTATTCCTATTCTTCAACATCCAGACCTCCAGGATGTCTTACTTATTCCTGTTATTGGACCCAGGTTTGTAAAAACTTCATTTCCAAATTATATTCTTCTCAATAAAATTTGTCACAGGGAGCTTTTTTACTGTTTGGTGATATGACTAAGTTTCTCCGTTGTTAGCAACTTTCTGTAGATAACAGGAATTCAGAAATTTATAAATGTAAACTTTATATTCTGTCCTGGAAAATCATTCAAAAGAAGACTAGGAATGGGGCCAAGGACCTTGAGAATAATGCATTTTAGGTTCCTTTAGTGCTGTGATTTTTTTTTTTTTTTCCCCACTTTCTGAGACGCTTTATTTCATTTGCTTACTTGTATTTCATAGGAATTTTCAGTGCTAAATTAAAACTTTTTTTTTTGAGCTGCAACAAAAATATAAAGTAACTTATTTTCTACTTTCATAGATGATATGTTTGTAAAATTTTATTTATTTATTTATTTATTTATTTATTGAGACGGAGTTTCGCTCTTGTTACCCAGGCTGGAGTGCAATGGCGCGTTCTTGGCTCACCGCAACCTCCGCCTTCTGGGTTCAGGCAATTCTTCTGCCTCAGCCTCCCAAGTAGCTGGGATTATAGGCACGCGCCACCATGCCCATCTAATTTTTTGTATTTTTCGTAGAGACGGGGTTTCACCGTGTTGTCCAGGATGGTCTCGATCTCTTGACCTCGTGATCCACCCGCCTTGGCCTCCCAAAGTGCTGGGATTACAGGTGTGAGCCACCACACCCGGCCGTAAAATTTTATTTGAGACAGCATCTTGCTGTTATCCAGGCTGGAGTACAGGGGTACAATCCTAGCTCACGACAGGCTTGAACTTCTGGGCTCAGGCAGTTATACCACCTTAGCTTCCAAATAGCTGGGACTACAGATGCGCACCACTCCACCTGGCTAATTTATTTTTTATTTTGTAGAAACAGTCTCACTATGTATCCTAGGCTGATATTGAACTCCTAGCCTCAATCCCCCCTCAGCCTCCCGAAGTGTTGAGATTACCCATGAGAGCCATCTCGCCCAGCCTGTAAAATTTTATTCATAATTCAACAATTATGTTCAGCTACCATGTGCTGTTTCTGTTCTACTCACTCATTTATTTGGAAAGCATATGTTTGAAAATTGAAAAATAGGTTTTCAGGCTGGATCTAGGGCTTACTTACTCCTTTTATCCCAGCACTTGGGGAGGCTGAGGTAGGTGGATCCTATGAGCCCAGGGGTTGGAGACCAGTTTGGGCTATGTGGCAAAACCCTGCCTCTATCAAAAAAATAAAAATAAAAAATTAGCTGAGTATGGTGGTGCCTACCTGTAGTCACAGCTATTCAGGAGACTGAGGTGGAAGCATCGTTTTCGTTTGAACCTGGGTGGTGGAGACTGCAGTCGCTGTGATTGTGCTACCGTACTCCAGTCTGGGAGACGGAGTGAGACCTTGTCTCAAAAAAAAAAAAAAAAAAAAAAAAAAAAAAAAAAAAAAAAGTTAGGGGGTGTGCGGGGAAGGAAAAATAAATTTTTATAGTATAATGAATGATTATAATGATGTTTTGTTCCTTTAGAGCATTTTACAGTTCCTAATTATGGTCTAAAATCTTCTTAAACTCCTAAGAGTTACAATAAATACAGAAATGATTTGTTAAAACTTTAATTTAGTGGGCAGCAATAGAGCAGTGGTTTAATAAACTATGATTTGTCCATGCAATGGGATAGTATGTGACCTTGAATATGGGAGAATTATACCTGCCAATCAGAGAAGATGTTTATGATCAATTGGTAACTATCAAAAGCAAATTGCCATACTTGGGATAATTACTTGTTTTGCAATTAAAAAAACATACTCAACTATGCATTTATGTATATTTATTTACATGTTAAAGTCTGGCAGCTGTAACATACCCAACTTTTAATAGTAGTTAACTCTGAGGAAGGTAGATTGGGAGAGAGAGGGAGTAAATAAAAGGCAATTTCCACATGTAGTACTTCCCGTTTTATTTTTTACTGTAAGAATGCATTTTTGCAATTAAAGTTAACTTGTGTAGGCTTCTCATTCAGTTTATTTTTAAGATTTTTTTCATCTTCTGTTCAGTTTTTTAAAGGTGAAATTTACATACAATGAAATGAAGAGATCTTAAATGTATAGTTTGTTGAGCTTTGACAAATACATATATCTGTGTAGCCAAGACCCACCCCAGTCAAGATATAGTGCATTTCCATTATGTAAGAAATGTCTCCTGTACTCAGCTACCCTACTGGGAAACTGCTGTTCTGATTTCTGTCATCTCTCAGTTTTGGACCAGTTATTTAGCTACTATAATAGACTACTGTAATAGACCACAATAACAGAATATGGAGGTTATATACTCCTTATGAGAATGCAAAATTGTACTTATTTAGGCCATTTCTTACTCTGATAAACACCTCTTCTTTGTTGTTTAGTTTATTTAGTTTTTCTAAAGCTAGAGTTCGGTTAGGTTTTTCTTTATAGAAGCAAGTAAAAATTAAGAGTTGTATATAAATATAAAAGTAATCATCTATTACATCTCCTATCATCCATTATATCTCCTGTCCTACCTCCCAGTTTTGCTACATACACCTAGGAGTGCTAAGTAAAAGAAATAATATTTCCCAAAATGGCATAGCTGAGTGATTAAGAATATAATTGGTATATTAGAGGTTAGGAATGCAGAATAATTGAAAAGGGAACAGCAAGCATGTGAGCTGATATTGGGGGGTTGGAGGTATGGTAAAGGAGGTGGTCTGTCTCCTAAATTTAGGGTCTTTGGTTTAAACAATACAGTGTTAAGAGTGAGAAATACCTGCTGGTCAGTACAAGGCAGTAATTAAAAGTAGGTCTTTCTTGCCTTAGGATATAGGTTGGAGAAAAATGTGTTTCTGAGAATGCACAGTGTTAAGTTCCCTCCCTCAAAAAGGTTTGGAATTCAAATTGCTGCAACCTAAATTGTCTTGGAACCTGCAAGCTGGGAAATGAAGTATTTAGTCCCAAGCCAATTCCTGGGTGCTTGGCAAAAACAGAGTAACTCTGGAGCGGCACCCATTCAATCCAAGCCAAACACTTCACGTTGTTAAAAGGACACTAGAAATCAAATCACTGTGAGTAAGAATCAGCATATACAATAAGCTGCAGGATTAGATTTCCCTCAGAACTTTAACAAATAGATCTCTCTGGCAGAGACTGTAAGAAGAGTTTTCTTCTGAGATCAGACGAGATTGGGCATGTTCATGGTGGTATGGCTGTAACAAGACAGTTTTCTTAAAATGATTAAAAATGAAAGAATAAAACATAAAAGACCCTAAGGATAAAAAGGTAGAATTGAAAACAAACTTCTAGAAATAAAAATGTTGAAAACTCACAAAGAATTAAACAGTAGATTAGACTCAACCGATGAGAAAATTTTTGAATTAGGAGATGATGCTTAGAGAATTATCTAGAAAGCAGCAGAGATAAATTAAAAATATGAAAGTGAAATTGAGTCATGAGAAATAAGAGCAGTTTATATTTCTAATGAGTCCCAGGTATAGAGAATAGAAATAATGGGGGAAAGATAATAATCACAAATATAATAACTACGAATTTCTAGAATTGATGAAAAATTTAAGAAGTGTGAGGCTGAAACCAAAATAAAAGTAGATCTGTATATAGATACCTCAGAGTGAAACTGCAGAACACCAAAGACATAGAGAAAACCTGGAACCAGTGGTAAAAGGCAGGAAGCTATTTCACTAATCACATAAAAAGATGATACCTGTCTGACATCAGGAGAAAGGTCCACAGGACCTTTCAGAACTGGAAGATAGCATGATTCCTACATCAGTGTCAAGGCTTAGCAAGGGTTTAAGATACTGAGTGTCTTGGTTTATCTTATGCTGCTATAATAGAATACCTGAGACTGGGTAATTTATAAAGAACAGAAAGTTATTTTTTGTAGAGGATATTAAGTCCCAGATCAAGGCAGTTGCATCTGATGAGAGCTTTCCTGCTGCATCCTTAAATGGTTGAGGGCTGAAGGGCAAGAGAAAGCAAACTCATCGCTCCAAGCCCTTTTTATTATGGCATTAATTCATTCATGAGGGCAGAGCCCTCATGACCTAAACAACGCCCAATAGGCCTTGCATTCCAACACTGTTGCACTAGGGATTAAGTTTCCAGCACATGAATATTGGAGGATACATTCAGACCGTAACACTGAGGCATCTAGTTTGGTTATCCAGGCAAAAGGATGCCTTGTTCAAGACTGGAAACAGGAGGAAAAGATTTGGGGTTCTGCCAAGAAGTTGAGGAATGGTTGAGGGAAAAGTAACACTGTTCAGGACTTTCTGACTTTAAAGTAATCGTGAGACATCTCTATATAGCTGTCTGTAGGTAGTTAAAAATGTCAAGTAAGAGTCTAGGCCGGGTGCAGTGGCTCACGTCTGTAATTCCAGCACTTTTGGAGGCTGAGGCTGGTGGATAACCTGAGATCAGGAGTTCAAGATCAGCCTGGCCAACATGGTGAAACCCCAGTCCCTACTAAAAATACAAAACTTAGCTGGGTGTTGTGGTGGCTGACTGTAATCCCAGCTACTCAGGAGGCTGAGGCACAAGAATCGCTTGAACCCAGATGGCAGAGGTTGCAGTGAGCTGAGATCACACCACTGGACTCTGTTATGGGCAACAGCGCAAGACTTGGTCTCAAAGAAAAAAAAGTCTAGAAAGGTTAAACATTAGAATTTGTGGATTGTTTTTGTGAGTGATTATTGAAATCATGAGATTGCCAAGGGAGAGAATGCAAGGTGAGTAGAGATGGTGGCATGTTTTGGAACCTGATGGGGAGAGCCTTTTTAAGAAGTAGGTAGAGGGCTGCGAGCAGTGGCTCACGCCTGTAATACCAGCACTTTGGGAGGCTGAGGCGGGTGGATCGTGAGGTCAGGAGATAGAGACCATCCTGGCTCACATGGTGAAACCCCATCGCTACTAAAAATACAAAAATTAGCTGGGCATGGTGGCGTGTGCTTGTAATCCCAACTACTTGGGAGGCTGAGACTGGAGAATCACTTGAACTTCGAAGTCGGAGCTTGCAGTGAGCCAAGACAGAACCACTGTATTCCAGCCTGGGCAACAGAGTGAGACTCCATCTAAAAAAAAAGAAGTAGGCAGAGAATGAGCAGCAGAATGTTTGAGACCAGGAAAGAGTAGTATAAAGCTGAAAATTCAGTAAGTTTGGTGATTTGGGACCATGGAAAGAAGATGGGATGCCACAATTCTGTGAGCAATGAGTTGTGACAACACATCCAAAGAAGCTTATTAGAGACCCAGTGTTCAGGGTTTTCATTTGGGACTGATCACATTGGGTCCCTGATCTTTGAAACCCTGATTATTAGAAGTAATACAGATTTTAGTTGTCTAAGAAATGAATGGAATGTGAGAAATTGGAAAAGACTCAAAAAGGTTGGGCAGCAAAAGAAGGAGAAAAGACTTATCTTCCTTTCCTGTCTTGTTTAAATTATTCATAATTTACCATGCAACAGTTTACCACTTTGGAAATGTTTTTGTAATTCCTTGTGTATTTTTTTATTTTAGTCTCTGAAGATAGAAAAAGTCTATTTTTCTTCTAATGGTGTGGTAAACAGTAATGCTTGTTAAGTGATTAAGCAATTTCTGGTGCTACGTTATATTGCCTTTCACCAGAGGGACTTCTTTTGATCTTTTTTCTTCCCCTTAAGTGGCGATCTTTGTAGTGGTGGTGTTTTTTCCTGTTTCCTCTATACATAATGCCTCTTTTTTCAGCTTTTTCTTATGTATTCAGGACAAATAAGATTAAAGAGGCTGTTAGATTTCAGATATAACACGGGAAAAGTTAGTAGGCTTGGAGGTATGTTACCATTAAACTTCTTGTGTCTTACATTTCTAGGAAGAATATTAAAAAACAACAGTGTGAAGCCATTGTTGGAGCCCAGTGTGGCAATGCAGTTTTAAGAGGAGCCCATGTCTATGCCCCAGGAATTGTGTCAGCATCAAAATGTAAGTATAATGTTTGGATTTCTCTTTAACGTTCTTTAAAATTGGTGTGCATTTTCAAATGGAAAGTTTATTGAATTGCCACTAAGATGTATTCCAAATTTACCTTGGTCGGATATTTTTCCAGCTTTGCGTTTAGGGTTTCATCTGATAAGGACTAACTAGCCATCATATAAGGTTTTCTGACGGTTTTTTTTTCTTTCCAAATAAGGGTGTTTGATGATGATTGTTTTAGTGGATCATTACTGATGAATAGAGAGAATATACAAAACTTCTGTTTTGTATTCTTGACTGCATTGCCTTAAAACCTCAGAAAGCTGTCATATCATTAGTGAGAGAACATCCAGAACCTGGAATCTGAACACTGGGATGAAACTTAGTATTCTTTATTCACCCAGTTGGTGACATATCTGTATTGCATATGCTTAGTAGGTTAGTCACTGTGGCTCAGTGGTACCTTATTGGACTTGAAATCAAGGAACAGTGGCTTTGCTCTGTAGCGAACTTATCCAGTCTCTGGGCCTCAGTTATGGTGTCCTTGAAATGAGTAATTTGATCTGCATCAGAATTGGGCCAACCACAACCTGCTGGCCAAGTCTGGCCCATGTCTGTCTGTGTATGGCCCACAAGCTAAGAATGGTTTTTCCAGTTTTAAAATGTTGTAGAAAGATACATATACAAAGAAGAATATGCCAGAGAGACCTTAAGTGGCTACAAAGCCTAGAATATTTATTTGCCCTTTACAGGAAAAGTAGGTTGACATCTGATTTACATGATTTTAACAGTTCCCTTAGCTCTGATAGGCTGCTTGCTGTTGTTGTCTGGTAATGGCCCAAATAAATTTATGATACATGAGGTTTAAAAACGTTTTTTGGATGTGGACTGTAATTTTCCATTGTAAATATAACTGGAAGCTATTATAGAAAAAATGAAATGCCTACAAAAACTGGATTTAATCAGTCATATAAATAAACTCTGTGTATACTGTAAAAGGTATTCTAAGAGTATACACGCATATACGTATACATGTGTGCATATGTAGGTGTACATATATGAGTGTATATGCTTATGATTGTGCTGTCACAGCAAAATAGCAAAGAAGTACAAACAGTAATGGGATTTAGAAACATTTTTTAGGTACATTTTTTGAAGAGTTACTTTGAAGGAAACTTAGAACTTTGAGACTTGAGCTGAGATGTCAAGATTTATAAGAAATCCTTTTAAGGCTTGGGGGAAATAATTTAGCTCAGCTAAAGATCTGCAGTTGAGGTAGGATGTTTTCAAGTTGTCCTATTTCTTTGTTTTCACTGAAAAAGATTCTTCAGTGAGTTTTATTGTTAGGGAATATTTTAAAGTAAAAAGTCAGATTTTCTATTAAAGATTATATTGAGATAATGAGCCAGTTTGAACTGCTTCAGTCCCACTATAGACGCCTCTAGAGATCACCTAGCTCAAATAATTTTCATGATTCTTCTGCTAAAGTATAGATCAATGTTACCTGTTTCTTCTTTCTCTAGTTATGAAAGCTGGAGATGTTATATCTGTATATTCTGATATTAAAGGAAAATGTAAGAAAGGAGCCAAAGAGTTTGATGGAACAAAAGTATTTCTTGGAAATGGGATTTCCGAACTAAGCCGCAAAGAAATCTTCAGTGGGTTACCTGAACTGAAGTATGTCATCAAGTGCTTTGGGGAAATCAGCATCCTTTTTAATGGGTCAATGACAATTAAAAACAATGTAAAATGTATCTAGTTGTGTTATATGAGGGTTTTTTTGCCTAAATCCAACTAGAAAAAGATTGTTTAATCCATATTTTTATGATTTTTGGTCAAAAAGGGTAAAAGATCAAATTGAAGAGCCTCATTAAACAACCAGTTATATTATAATTATCAAATAATTTTACTTGTCCTTCTGAATTTTATTTTTTTGGAAATATTTTGTGTCTTTGAAAAACCATGTTGATCTTGAAGGAGACTGCATTAGATGATCCATCCAGATCATTTTTTTTTTTGAGACACAGTTTCGCTCTTGTTACCCAGGCTGGAGTGCAATGGCGTAATCTCGGCTCACCGCAACCTCTGCCTCCTGGGTTCAGGCAATTCTCCTGCCTTAGCCTCCTGAGTAACTGGGATTACAGGCACGTGCCACCATGCCCAGCTAATTTTTTGTGTTTTTAATAGAGTCGGGGTTTCACCATGTTGACCTGGATGGTCTCGATCTCTTGACCTCGTGATCCACCCACCTTGGCCTCCCAAAGTGCTGGGATTACAGACTTGAGCCACCGGGCTCAGCTAGATCATTTTTAACATTCTTATTTGTCAAGAAAAAGTTTGATTTTAATGTAAATTAAAATATTTTTTGATTAAAAATCAGTTTTACCAGAAAGCTAGCACTCACATGAATATTTATGGGTAAAAATGAATGTTTAGGTTTGTTAAAACGAAATTAAGATATTGTCTGTTCTAAATCATCTCTGGTTGCTAATGGCCCTAAATAAATTGGTAAAAAATCCAGGCTCTTCTTTCGCTTAGTCTTCTGAGACTGTTTGAATTTTGCCTTCTGTGGACAGCTCCATTACTCCAAAGTTCATGGCTGACATAGACATGCTGAAAGCTGTGGACTTCTACATTTACAATTGGATGATATCCCTGATTTTTACAGGTTTTTCATGTTGCAACAATTTGAGTTAGCAGTTGAAATTCATTCGTTTTTCTGAAGAAATTGACTGTTGGATTCCCTAGATCTAAATAGCAGTACTTTCCAAATGGCCGAGAACAAAGATTTTGTTCTCCTTAGAAGACTTCATGAATATAAAGATTATGCACATATCTGCTATGTTTATCTTTGGACCTGTAACAGGTAATAGGTATTTTGACTGCCTCCGTTAGTTCATTATTAATGGTATACTCTTCATTCTCTTAGGTTATTTGAAGTGATTCCAGTTATTGGGCTGAATAATGTTTTCTGAACAATGTTCTGGATAATTGTTTTGGTGGCAGAAGTTAGGAGGCAGCCATCTTTCAAAAAACTGTTGGTTTTTTGGCTGGGTGTGGTGGCTCACTTCTGTAATCCCAGCACTTTGAAGGCCAAGATGGGTGACCTCACTTGAGGTCAGGAGTTCGAGACCAGCCGGGCCAACTTGGTGTAGCCCTATCTCTACTAAAAATAAAAAATTAGCCAGGTGCAGTGGTGGGTGCCTGTAATCCCAGCTACTCAGGTGGCTGAGGCTGGAGAATAGCTTGAACCCAGGAGGCAGAGGTTGCAGTTGGCCCAAGGTTGCACCAGTGCACTCCAGCCTGGGTGACACAGCCGGACTTCAGAATTTCAAAAAAGGAAAAAAACATTGGTTTTTAAACTCAATTTATTCAGTTATACTGTTGCAAGTTTTTTCTCTTCCTGTGTGAGAAGCAAGGCTGCTGTATCAGAAATGCTACCTGTTTCTTATTTGTATTCTTTAAAAAGTTTTAAACCAACACAACTAGTGGTACAATTGTTATTCATTTAGTGAATTTGAGCCCTTTGCTTTCTTGAATTCCAGGTGGGTTGAATCATTCATAGATTCATGGAGGTATGTTAATTTACTAACAGACTGTTTTATCCTGTGCAGTCTTGTACTTTGCATTATTATGTGGAGATACATGGCTACAAAAATATATTTTAAAAGAACATGCAATTTCATACCTGAATAATAATTGGCTTAAATTCTTCTTTATTATGTTATTTTAAGTTCAGTGATTTATAGCACTCATTTATCCTCATAGGCATAGTCAGAAGGAGATAGTCAAAGAGCACCAGAACCTAAAGTGGCAGTTAGGAACTGAGTTAGGAAGACAGGCATGAACATTTTAAAGTTTCAGTATTTTTTAGAGGACCAGAATCCTGCAAGTCAGAAAGTCATTTAAATTATGGAGTGATCAGACTATGGAATTCAAGATACTCAAAAATAGTTGTAGACTCTGGTCTACAAGTATTGGGCAGTTGTAGACCAGGTAAGAGTACCAGGTGTCTACAGCTAATAGTTGTAGACTCTGTTAATCAAGGTAAGAGTACCAGGTGTCTACAGCTAATAGTTGTAGACTCTGTTAATCAAGGTAAGAGTACCAGGTGTCTACAGCTAACAGTTGTAGACTCTGTTAGTCAAGGTAAGAGTACCAGGTGTCACAACAAAGGACTGACTTGCTTTGTTTTTTTTATTGTAGAGATAGGGTCTAGCTCTGTCACTCAGGCTGAAGTGGTGCGAACAAAGCTCAATGTAAACTTAAACTCCTGAGCTCAAGCGATCCTCCTACTTCAGCTTCTGAGTAGCTGGTACTATAGGCACATGCCACCACGACCAGGTAATATTTTAAATTCCTTTTTTTTGAGACAAAGTTTCTCTCTTGTTGCCTATGCTGGAGTGCAGTGGCGCAATTTTGGCTCACGGCAACCTCCGCCTCCTAGATTCAAGCGATTCTCCTGCTTCAGCCTCCTGAGTAGCGGGGATTACAGATATGTGCCACCATGCCTGGCTAATTTTGTATTTTTAATACAGACAGGGTTTCTCCATGTTAGGTTGGTCTTGAACTCCTGACCTCAGGTGATCTGCCCACCTCGGCATCCCAAAGTGCTGGGATTACAGTCATGGGATGCCACACCCAACCAGGACTGGCTTTCACATGTGACTCAGTGACATTTCAGAAGGTTCCTTTGTATATTTTATGCTCAGGGGCAGGGACTGTTTGCCTTGGAAGTGAATACAGTGGTTTGATTTGATCCTGACTGAGTTTTACCTCTGATAAAAAGTTCACATTCATGGATTTCAAGTGGTAAACAAATGAATAGCGTGGTAAACGGGTAGGAAGAGGAAGAAAATGAGTCAGCATTTGTTGTATGCTAAAGGCTGTAAGAACTGAGGGAGCCAGGCATGTTGGCTCATATCTGTTACTCCAGCAACTCCAGAAGCTAAGGCAGGAGGATTGCTTGAGGCTAGGAATTTGATGCCACTTTGGGCATGGTGGTGTGCACCTGTAGTCCCAGCTACTGGGGAGGCTGAGGTGGGAGGATGAACCCAGCAGTTAGAGGCTGCAGTGAGCTATGATTGTGCTACTGTGCTCCAGCCTGGGTGACAGAATGAGACCATGTGTCAGTACATACATACAGACATACAAACAACAATAAAACCGAGGGGAATTTATAATCATACCACTGTAGTAGTAGTCCACAGATAGCTACTGACATTATTTTACTCTAAAGACCAGCGTAAACTTACCCTGTCAATATCAGATAGGGTATACACCATTGTGTAGATGCTTCCCTGCCAAGATCAACTCATAAGCTGTTCCATAAGCTAGCTATGAACTTGTCTACCATATTGTTTCTAAGACTTTATCTTTGTTCATCCTAATTGGGCTCTCCTTTGCTTGTACCCTTAAACTGGGTTTAAATCTTGATTTTTAAGTAAGTTTTTATTTTATTTATTTGGGTGCTCTGTCGCCCAGGTTGGAGTGCAGTGGTAGGTTCATAACTCACTGCAGCCTCTAATTCCTGGAGGCCTCAAGGGAGCCTTCTGATTCAGTCTCCCAAGTAGCTGGGACTACAGGTACACTCCACCATGCCTGGCTAGTAAATTTTTTTTTTTTTTTTTAGAGATATTGTCCAGGCTGGTGGCAAACTCCTGACCTCAAGTGATCCTCCTGTGCCAGTCTCTCAAAGTACTGGGACTACAGGGATGAGCCACTGTGCCGGCTTAAATCCTCATTTTTATTCTTCCCTTTTAATTAGACTGTACTTTTTTCTGTGCCCTCCTAATCCCTAGAACACTCTTGATTTCCCCTTCTTCTTGTCCTCTCTGGTTTGGCCTGACACACAAGGCCAGGCTTGGCTTTGTCTGACAGGATTTGTGTGTTCTTTCTCTGCTTCGATAGTGTCTGACAACCTCTGAGATTGTGATGTTTGTCTTGAGTCACTGTCCATGAGGCCATTCTGAGTCCTGGCCCTTCCTGATCTGAACAGTTATACTGCCCCTCATAAAACAGGACAAAGGTGAAAAAGGTTATCCTTGGGATTGTGTCAGTACAGGCATTTATTCTATAAAGAGCTGACAGGAGGCAGTAAAGAATGAGGTCATGTTCAAATCTCTACGGCAACTCATTTGTGCTTAAATGCAAGTTTATGTAATGTTTTCCTTTTTAGTTCTGATGCCTTCCTATTCTGCAGGTAAAAATTCAAAAATAATTCACAGGATTACTCTATGTATTTTGTTGTTGAATAAAAGAGTTCCTAAAAAGGCAGAGCATCTTATGTTTGACAGGCTATTTGAGAATGTTCCCGGAAATATAGTTTGTATAGACCATGGAATTATACAGACTAATGTTAGATTTCCTGTTTTTCAGAGGTATGGGCATAAGAATGACAGAACCAGTATATCTCAGCCCTTCATTTGACAATGTACTGCCCCGTTACTTATTTTTACAAGTAAGTATGTATAAAAGTAAAATATTTAGTGACATTGAAACATACATCAGTGAATTATTTGAAATCTAGGGTTTTTAAAAATTTAAGATACTTTTTGTGGTCTACCTATATACACTCATCTACCTTTGGTTAAGCAGTAAGAAAAAACGTCATAAATATTCTTCTTTTACTCATTTGATTTTTAAACTACCTTTTTTTTTTAGTCTTTCTTTGCCCAAAGGTGATTTAATAATTGATTAAAATTACTGTTTTCCATCTCAAAATATTAGTCTTTGAATGTTGTATGCATTTGTTATACGTGTGTGCTGTTCCATTAGTAACTCATTTGATTTGTTATAGTCTGCTGGCTAGGTGTATTATTATTATTCTCAATATAAGATGAAGATGCCAAAGACCAGATTTGTTAGGGCTCCTGGCATGTGTCACACTACTGGTAATTGGTGGTATCTGAACTCAAACCTGAGTCCAAATGCTGTGTACTATCCTACCTTCTCTGTCCAGTAATTATTATTAGCAGTTGTGTTAGTATTATTTTTGAGACAGGCTCTCACTCTGTTGTCCAGGCTGGAGTGCAGTGGTGCAATTGTAGCTCAATGTAACTTCAACCCACTGGGCTCAAGTGGTCTTACTGCCTCAGCCTCCCAAAAAGCTGGGACCATAGGCGTGCACTACCATGCCTGACTTATTTTTTTGACATTTTTGTAGGGATGGAGTCTAACTTTGTGGTCCAGGCTGGTCTCAAACTCCTGACCTCAAGTGATCCTCCCGCCTTGGCCTCCAAAAGCGTTGGAATTATAAGTGTGAGCCACTGCAGCTGGCTTCTTCCCAGTATTTAGCCAATAGATTTATAAATTCAGAGATTATTTCTGGTGTGAACGAACAGAAAAACAGATGTTTACTATACTCTAATTGCACATTGGTGATGGTCTAACATGTTAGGATATATAATCTAACATATAATTGCTTATGAATCATTTTGGGGATTTTTGTTTACTAATTTTAGTTTCAATGGAGTTTTTTTTTTTCTGCTTGTTGATTAATACTTCATTTTTAAACATTTGTGTTCATTTGAAAATGTAGCCATGAATCATTGCTAATGATACCTGCACTCCTTCAAATTAATAATGTTTAATGCACTGTTAGTTTTCTCTTTGGTTTGACAGTACCTACTCATCCCATAATTTAGGGTTTTGTTTTGTTTTGTTTTGTTTGAGATAGGATCTCACTCTGTCACCCAGGCTGGAGTGCAGTGTCATGATCTTGGCTCACTGCAGCCTCGACCTCCCAGGGTCAGGTGATCCTTCCACGTCAGCCTCCTGGGTAGCTGGGACTACAGCATGTACCACCGCACCTGGCTAATTTTTATATTTTTAGTAGAGATGGGGTTTTGCCATATTGCCCAGGCTGGTCTTGAATTCCTGAGCTCAAGTGATTCTCCTGTCTTGGTCTTCCAAAGTTGAGGAATTATAGACATGAGCCACTGTGCCTGGTCATAATTAAGTTTTGACTTTATAAAAGAAATCTTTTTTACATTTTTTCGCCATCTATAGCTGTACTCCTTCACCTTAAAATCAGTTTAATGATGACTTGATGAAATATTGTGAGTCATTTTCTGATTCATACTGTCCAGACTACCATAGAGCTATATTCTTTGTCACGTAATAGCAAGGGTCATGAGAATTTCCTGCCAGAATAAAGCTTTTGGGTCAGAGGGTAGAGTTTAACCTTTTGTCATCTCTCCAGTGAAAGCAGTTTTATTTTATGTAATCTATTTTGATGGCCAGTTTCTGATGGCCAGTGAAACTTATTAGAAGGGATACTAATGGTATCGCAGCTAACATTGACTGAGTGCTTATTGTGGTCCATCTACTGAGCTGAGTATTTTACATAAGTTATTACATTTACTTCCTGGAAACCTTCAATTTCATAAATAAGGAAATAGAGCCTTAGAAAAGTAAAGTGCATAGCGTATAGTAGGTATTTATAGTTTTTCAGTGATTAAATGAGTGATTTGCTGCTGTGCATATAAAAAATTAGCACAGTCAAAATTTGAATACAGGTCCTTCTGACTTCTAACCTGACTTCTAACATGGGTCTGAATACAGCCCACATATAACCCTTGGAAGATCTGCATCTGAATCACCTGCAGGACCTTTTGAAAATTCAGTTCTTGGGTCATAATTTAGATTTACTGAGTTCCAGGTTCAGAGGGTGAGGGCTTTAAGCAATTCACATGTGACATTAAATTTCCCAAGTGCTGCTTTGACAATTTCCCAAAAAAATCTGTGATCAGTGTTTTAACAAAAAATACTAGTTGATCTTTTTGTGTTACATTTTCCTTTTCAACCTGGTTCAGAACTGCCAGATTCTTAAGTGGGTCTTAACTGATCCATAAAACCTAAATAGCTTAATTCAGTGCAGACCAGAACCAGGTGATATTCATATTCATTTCTCTAAGGAAAATTCTAAAAGGAAGTGCAGAAGAGTAAGTTTAAGAATGTGGAATTTAAAAAATTCATTATTATCCTTGAATTTTTACATACATAATGATTTTCACAAATATAACAAGTTTCACATTTACATATAATGGTAATATAAACATTTGGAATGTTTCAACAAGTTGCCTTTCTTTTCAAACAAACATACTTGGATACTCAAGTGGATTAAATGACAGTCACTGAAGGTACATCATGTAAGAGGCATCATCTAAATGGAAGTACTTTTCAATAGTGTTAAATTATTGCAATAGATGCTGATACTTTAATAACAAATTTAAAATTTTTGCTTTTGTCAGTATCCATGCTTCACTTCTCTAACAGCTAAGAAACTCATTGTAGCCATAATTTGCAGTTTTCATTTTGGTCTTAGGAATTGATTAACTTAGATCTAATAGAGAAGATGCCCAAGCCTTTCATAGGTCTCAGGCTACACAGGGAGGTTTATTGTCTCACAAATCTTATAATTTAATCACGCCATTCACCAAGACTCTGCAGTAAATTCATATATATCAAATCACTTGAAAAACTTGCTCTATCACCTAGGCTGGAGTGAAGTGGTGTGATCTCAGCTCACTGCAACTTCCCCCTCCAAGGTTCAAGCAATTCTCCTGGCTCAGTCTCCCAAGTAGCTAGGGCTACAGGTGTGTACCACTGTGCTCAGTAATATTTATATTTTTAGTAGAGACGGGGTTTCATCATGTTGGTCAGGATGGTCTCGATCTCTTAACCTTGTGTTCTGCCCACCTTGGCCTACTAAAGTGCTGGGATTACAGGCGTGAGCCACTGCGCCTGGCAGTCTGATGCTTTTAAGTTGTGTGTAGTTAGTGCTCAACTATTGCTTTTGGCAGTAACTCATTTTCAGCTTATTAAAAGTAAAAGAAGGATGTCATCTTACTGTTGTTATAATAAAAAGGACATGCACATAGGTCAGGAGTGCTTTTCCTGCACCTCCAGCAAAATGTAAATTCCATTGAAGAGAGGGATCTTAACTCCAGTGCATAGACCAGTGTCTGATATATAGTAAACACTCAATGCATTTGTGGAGTAAATGAGTAAACCATCTGTCTGCTGTTTTGATTCTGTATTTTCTTTCTTTATTTTTTGAGACGGAGTCTCACTGTGTCTACCAGGCTGGAGTATAGTCTCATGATCTCAGCTTATTGCAACCTCTGCTTCCCTGATTCTATCAATTCTCATGCCTCAGCTTCCCGAGTAGCCGAGATTCTAGGCACCCACCACCATACCGGGATAATTTTTGTGTTTTTAGTAGAGATGGGATTTTATGATGTTGACCAGGCTGGTCTAGAAATCCTGACCTCAGGTGATCCACTGCCTTGGCCTCCCAAAGTGTTGGGATTACAGGTATGAGCCACTGTGCTGGCCAGCTAGTAGTCTTTTTTCTTTTGTGTTTTTGAGGCAGTATCTCACTTTGTCTCCCAGGCTGAGTATGGTAGTGGAATTATGGCTCACTGCAGCCTGGACCTTCCAGGTTCAAGTGATCTTCCTGCCTCAGCCCCCTAAGTAGCTGGTACTATAGGCACACAGCACTATGCATTGCCAATTTTTGATTTTTTTTTTTATAGAGATGAGGTCTCACTATGTTGCCCAGGCTAGTCTGGAACCTCTGGTCTGAAGCAGTCCTCCCATTTAGGCCTCCGAAAGTGTTGGGATTATAGGCATGAGCCACCACACCCAGCCTCTCTTATCATTCTATGTGATTATTGTTTTGTTATTGTGCAGGACAGGAGGACATAATTAAATGCTCTGTCTTGGAAAAATATTTGGGAAATTTGTGGGGATTTTTCATTTTGGTTTGGTTTTGGTTGTCTCTTGCCTTTTTCTGAAAATTGTTATTCCCCCAAGCCTATACCTGGGGGGAATACTAACAGCTAATGCAAAAGCTTCACATTGTGGTGGGGGCTTTTTAGTGGTAGGGGGCTTTATGGTCAGGGGCTTGTGATAGGGATTATTTTTAATTTTAGCATCTCAGATTACCCATAGATATTTTGTAAAGTTAATAGGAGTGTTGTACATAGTCACTAAAATTGCAACTCTGCTATATCATTTGGTTTCTCAAAATCAAAAAGGAAACTTAAATTGCTTAAACACAATCCATAGAATTAAGAAGTATTAGATGCCCTTCAGTTGAACTAATTGTCTGATAAAGGTTTAACAGTTAAATACTTACAGCAGCTGCTTTCAAAGTTACAGTCTTGGTTTACTGGAAGAAAAAATTGGTGCCTGAAACTTAATTTTTTTTTTTGAGACGGAGTTTCACTCTAGTTGCCCAGGTCGGAGTGCAGTGGTGTGATTTCGACTCATTGCAATATTCACCTCCCAGGTTCAAGCGATTCTCCTGCCTCAGCCTCACAGTAGCTGGGATTATGGGCATGCACCACCACACCCAGCTAATTATTTTGTATTTTTAGTAGAAATGGGATTTCTCCAAGTTGGTCAGGCTGGTCTTGACCTCCCAACCTCAGGTGATTCACCCACCTCGGACTCCCAAAGTGTGCTGGGATTACAGGCATGAGCCACTGCACCCGGCCCTTAATTTTTTAAGTGCCTCATTTCTTCTAAGCTATTTAAAGAGGTTGCACAAACTAGGGATCATTGAATAAATACTCCTGGCTGGCCCTACCACTTGTGGCTGCCTTCCTTTGTCTGGGTTAGAACCTGGATCAGACGTTTAAAAGCTTTCATAGGTGATTTTAATGTGCAGCTAAGAGGTAGTCAGTGTAGTCCAGCAGTGGTGCATGGGTGGATGGATGCACACTAGAATCACATAGGGTGATTTTGAAATCACTGATGATCCAGTGGTAGAAATTCTCACTTTACTAGATAAGGCCCAGACTTTTTTCCCTAAGCTTACCAGGTGATTATATTGCAAAACCAGTGTAAAGGAATATTATAAAGGAAGGTAGCAAATGATTTTAAGAAAACTCTGTCACCGGGCACAGTGGCTCACACCTGTAATCCCAGCTCTTTGGGAGGCCAAGGCTGGAGAATAACTTGAGCCTGGGAGTTTGAGACTGCCTAGGCAACATATTACAAACCCATCTCTACACTTGATCTTAGCCAAAAGGCCAAGAAGCGATACAGTGCGACCCCATCGCTACACAAAATTTATAAAATTTGCCAGGCTTTGTAGTCCTAGCTACTCTGGAGGCTGAGGTGGGAGGATTTCTTGAGCCCAGGAGTTCAAGACGGCAGAGAGCGATGATTGCACCACTGCACTCCAGCCTGTGTGACACAGCAAGACCGTATCTACAAAAATAAATAAATTAATTAAAAAAACTGTCATTTGAATCTTTAATGAAGCGTATTAACATGGACTGTTTCATATTTTTCCACTTACTACAATCCAGGTTCTTAATATATTATGTTTGAATGGAAACTTATGTAATCTTTAGCCAATTCATTAATGTTAACATTTTTAGGAGTGAAGCATAGCAAGTTGTCTCCAGATAAAGAATCACCAAACCTTTAGCAGCTTCAAACATGTTTTAGTGTTTTCATCTTGGAGTTCCATTTAAATATTTTTGTAATAAATAAAACTTGCTGCCAGGTGTATTGGCTCACACCTGTAATCCCAACACTTTGGGAGGCCTAGATAGGCAGATTGCCTGAGCCCAGCAGTCCTAAGACCATCCTGGGCAACATGAGGAAACCCTGTCTCTGCAAAATATATAAAAAATTAGCTGGGTGGGCTAGGTGATTTGTGCGTATAGTCCCAGCTACTTGGGAGGCTGAGGTGGGAGGATTGATTAAGCCCAGGAGGTTGAGGCTTCAGTGAGCTGTGATTGTGTCACTGCACTGCAACCTGAGTGACAGAGCCAGACCCTGTCTCAAAAATATAAATAAATCATAGAACTTGCTGGATAAACTAATAGTAAAGCTATTTTTAGTGTTTATAGCTCTTTGGGTGCCTACATTATTTGCATTGATTTTAATGCTTGTTATATTCAGAGGAAGAAATTTACTTGTTTGAAACTCCTTTCTCACCATTGAGTTTGTTTTGAAGTGGTGATCTTAGATTCCCTTGAGAATATAGCAGCCAACTCAAAGTTCTTGAGGATGTTTTGGTAAAATGAATTGAAATCTTTAAGGTTTAAGAGCCACGATTGGGAGGATCCCAAATTTAAGCCCAGCCTAAGCAAAATAATGAGACCCTGTCTCCAAAATAAGCAAATAACTCCATGCTTGTTAGACTCTGTTTTTCTTGCAAGGTAATTTTAGAAATGAGTTACTTTATGACACTGTTCCATCTGTTTTATTCAAGGCTGTCATTCTATAGTAAGTAGTCCTTATATAATTAATACTAATAAATTAATGATTTAATATGACTTACTGTTACAAATGAGATACATTTTGTGTTCTTTCGTAGGTGGTTTGTGTGTAAGCCCTGGGAGATCATAGAATAGTCTAGGAAATGTGAATTTCCTGAATATATTTATAAAAACTATCCTCTTGGCAGACTTGTGGGTGCTGTATAGTGGATTAAACCCAGAGGCGGCTTTACATTCTCTGGTTCTCAAATTAAAAATGGTTTAGGATTATTGATAATTGATAACATTTTTTTTTCCTTATAGAATTTGCCATCTGCTGTAGTAACTCATGTTCTAAATCCTCAACCTGGAGAGAAGATTCTAGACTTGTGTGCAGCACCTGGAGGCAAAACAACACACATTGCAGCACTAATGCATGATCAGGTGAGACTGTCTTCACAGCAAAGCCACTTTCAAAGCAGTGTATATTTCAGTAGTGAAGGTGGAACAATAACTTCTGAAACATACAGCCATTCACAGTCTATTTCAGATTCAGCCAAAATGAAAACTATTCAGTGATGTCAGTCACCACATATTAAGCTCAGTGGACAGTGATCATTTATGAAGACTGTCTCAAGACCTTGAATTTTACAGTTTGCTAATATGATTATAGACTACTTCTGTTATAAAATTAAATTTAATACATTTAGATATTATTTCATATTCTTAATTTTAAGATTTTGTAGTTTAAATGATTAAAGTATATTCTGCCATTAAAAACTTAATTTCACAGTACATTATCAAAGTGTGAAATATGTATATGTTAAGATATATATACACATAGTTCTATAATACATAAAGATATACACATACATTTAGAATATTTACTATTTTAAGTTATTTTGGTCTAAGAAATATCTCTAATAGAAAAGGATATTTTTTAAATACTGAAAATGAGAATCAAAAAAGAATAAAGGATATTTGTTGTTTAAATTTTGAGGAATTTAATACTCTTAGAATATACTTGTCTCCTTATTTTTACTCCTCTTTACCTCAAAAGAATTTAAAGTGGTAATAAAAACTCTTGAGGGGAAAAATGTATTAAATACCACTAGCGCATAAAATAAAGCATCCGAAATAAGAGTTCATTTCGTGGAGTTGCAATGTTTAATGCAAATCGTTTTTCAGTTTATATGGAAGTTTTAAGTTTGATTATGATTGGTTTTGAGGAAGTTTTAATTCTCATTTAATTTATGGTGTATTTATTGTATTTACTTAAAGATAATTATTCGTAGAGATTTGACTTTCTCTTAGTTAAAAAAGTCTTTCCAAAGGGAGTCTGGATATTATGGGTGTATCAGTTTTCTGTTGGTTTTATGATATGTAAAGACACAAAATTTTGGTGGCATACAGCTGAGCATTTTGTGGGGGCGGTCTCAGGAGTCTATGGGATTCAGCTGATCGCTGCTGGGCTCACGCATGTCCTAGTCAGCTGCAGGTGAACTAGGCATTTCTGATGATCTCGGGTGGGCTCATTCGTTTAGCCTTGGATAATTGTTGGCTCAGCTAAAGTGGCCTCAGCTGAGACAACTAGGATCCCCTGCCTCTGGTCAATGCGTAAGTTCTCCTCTGGCTAGGACCAGCAGACTAGCCCAGCAGAGGGCAATAGCTGGGGGCTGGTGATGGCAGAGAGCAAAGCAGGGCAAGTGCAACTGTTCAAGTGCTTTTTGTTGTATTTAAAAAAATCTCTGCTTACATCACATTTACTGTCATCCTATTTATTGGCCAAAACAAATCACATGGCTGAATCTGATCAGAGTGGCAGTATATTGGGTATTGCAGGATTTTCTGGTGAAGGATGAATATACGTGGAAAGTTGAAGAATTGCAGGCAACAATCAACTACAGTGGGACAGCAATGTAGACATGAACAACCAGAATACAAATATTTGAGCCAGAACTGAATCCCAAATTGTGTTGCTGCTTTTAATTTATTTGTTTTAGTAGGTAAGCAAGTCTTTTATGACGGTAGCCTCCAGGCTTGTAGTATTATAAAAGTAGCCTTCAGCTAGTTTCTCCTTTACTGTGCAATACATTTGACCCTTATTCTAGTTGTTGACTACTTTCCTAGTTCACCTCACTTTAAATGGTTTTCCTGTTTGTCAAAGTATTAATTGAAAGTGTTGGGCCGGGTACGGTGGCTCATGCCTATAATCCCAGCACTTTGGGAGGCTGAGGTGGGTGGATCACGAGGTCAAGAGATTGAGACCATCCTGGTCAACAAGGTGAAACCTCTTCTCTACTAAAAATACAAAAATTAGCTGGGCTTGGTGGTGCTTGCCTGTAGTCTCAGCTACTCGGGAGGCTGAGGCAGGAGAATTGCTTGAACCCAGGAGGCGGAGGTTGCGGTGAGCCGAGATAGTGCCATTGCACTCCAGTCTGGGTAACAACAGCAAAACTCCATCCAAAAAAGAAGAAAGAAAGTGTTTATCACTAAACCTGGTGGCATTTGAGGAATATTTACACATTTTCTGCATTGTAGGCTGTGCCATTGCTACATGTGGTATACAAGGACCGTATAAAAGAAAAGGAAAAAAAAAGCAAGAAAATATATAGAAGAGTCATTTTCACTGTCTTTGCAATTTCATTTCATAATATATTAAAAAATATATGAATATCACAATGCATTCTTTTTTTTTTTTTTTTGAGACAGAGTCTTGCTTTGTGGCCCAGGCTTGGCTTACTACAACTTCCGACTCCCAGGTTCAGGTGATTCTCATGCCTCAGCCTCCTGAGTAGCTGGGATTACAGATGTTTGCCACTACTCCTGACTAATTTTTGTGATTTTAGTAGAGATGAGGTTTCACCATGTTGGCCAGTCTGATTTTGAACTCCTGGCCTCAAGAGAGGTGCCTGTCCCAGCCTCCCAAAATGCTGGGATTACAGGTGTGAGCCACTGCTCCCGACCAACAATGTATTCTAAAAATTTTGACTTCTTTCTTTCTTTATTTTTTAAAAATTTGCTTTAAGTTCTGGGATACACATGCAGAACATGCAGGTTTATTACATAGGTATATATGTGCCATGGTGGTTAGCTGCACCTATCTACCTGTCATCTAGGTTTTAAGCTCTACGTGCATTACATATTTGTCCTAATGCTACTTCTCCCCTTGCCCCCAACTCGTGGACAGGCTCCCATGTGTGACATTTCCCTCCCTGTGTCCATGTGTTCTCATTGTTCAGCTCCCACTTATGAGTGAGAACATGTGATGTTTGGTTTTCTGTTCCTGTGTTAGTTTGCTGAGACAATGGTTTCCAGTTTCATCTGTGTCCCTGTAAAGGACATTAACTCATTCTTTTTCATGGCTGCATAGTATTCCACGGTGTTTATGTGCCACATTTTGTTTTTCCAGTCTGTTGTTGATGGTCATTTGGGTTGGTTCCAAGTCTTTGCTATTGTGAATAGTGCTGCAATACACATATGTGTGCATGTGTCTTGATAGCAGAATGATTTATAAACCTTTGGGTATATACCCAGTAATGGGATGCTGGGTCAAATGGTGTTTCTAGTTCTAGATCCTTGAGGAATCCCCACACTGTCCTCCATAATGGTTGAACTAATTTACACTCCCACTAACAGTGTAAAACTGTTCCTATTTCTCTGCACCCTCTCCAGCATTTGTTGTTTCCTGACTTTAGTGATTGCCATTCTAACTGGCATGAGATGGTAGTTCATTGTGGTTTTGATTTACGTTTCTCTAATGAACAGTGATGATGAGCTTTTTTTCATGTTTGTTAGCCCCATAAATATCATCTTCTGAGAAGTATCTGTTCATATCCTTTGTCTACTTTTTGATGGGGTGGTTTCTCCTTGTAAATTTATTTAAGTTCCTTGTAGTTTCTGGATATTAGACCTTTGCCAGATGGGTAGATTGCAAAAGTTTTCTCACATTCTGTAGGTTGCCTTTTCCCTCTGATGATAGTTTCTTTTGCTGTGCAGAAGCTCTTTAGTTTAATTAGATCTCATTTGCCAATTTTGGCTTTTGTTGTAATTGATTTTGGTGATGTAGTCATGAAGTCTTTGCCTATGCCTATGTCCTGAATGGTGTTGCCTAGCTTTTCTTCTAGGGTTTTTATGGTTTTGGGTTTTACATTTAAGTCTCATCTAACTTGAGTTAATATTTGTGTAAGGAAGGGTCGGTCCAGTTTCTGTTTTCTGCATATGGAGAACCAGTTTTCCCAGGACTATTTATTAAATAGGGAGTCTTTCCTCATTGCTTTTGTCAGGTTTTTTCAGATGGTTGTAGATGTCTGTTGTTATTTCTGAGATCTCTGTTCTATTCTATTGGTTTATATGTCTGTTTTGGTACCAATACAATGCTGTTTTGGTTACTGTAGCCTTGTAGTATAGTTTGAAGTCAGGTGGTATGATGCCTCTGGCTTTGTTTTTTTTTTTTTTGCTTAGGATTGTCTTGGCTATACGGGCTCCTTTTTGGTTCCATATAAAATTTAAAGTAGTTTTTTCTGATTCGCTGAGAAAGTCAATCATAGTTTAATGGGAGTAGCATTGAATCTGTAAATTACTTTGGGCAGTATGGCCATTTTCACGAAATTGATTCTTCCTATCCATGAGCATGGAATGTTTTTCCATTAGTTTGTGTTCTCTCTGATTTCCTTGAGCAGTGGTTTGTAGTTCTCTTTGAAGAGGTCCTTTGCATCCCTTGTTAATTGTATTTCTATGTATTTTATTCTCTTTGTAGCAATTGTGAATGGGAGTTCACTCATGATTTGGCTCTCTACTTGTCTATTGTTGGTGTA
Organism: Saguinus oedipus; assembly: GCA_031835075.1. NCBI lineage: Eukaryota > Metazoa > Chordata > Mammalia > Primates > Cebidae > Saguinus > Saguinus oedipus. Next base: position 21,120,094 of record CM063175.1, read on the forward strand.
TAGGAATGTTTATGATTTTTGCACATTGATTTTGTATCCTGAGACTTTGCTGAAGTTCCTTATCAGCTTAAGGAGTTTTTGGGCTGAGATGATGGGGTTTTCTAAATATACAATCATGTCATCTGTAAACAGAGACAACTTGACTTCCTCTCTTCCTATTTGAATACCCTTTATTTCATTCTCTTGCCTGATTGCCCTGGCCAGAACTTCCAATATTATGTTGAATAGGAGTGATGAGAGAGGGCATTCTTGTCATGTGCTTGTTTTCAAAGGGAATACTTCCAGCTTTTGCCCATTCAGTTTGATATTGGCTGTGGGTGTGTCATAAATACCTCTCATTATTTTGAGATGTTCTATAATAGTTTATTGAGCGTTTTTAACATGAAGGGATGTTAAATTTTATCGAAGGCCTTTTTTCCATCTATTGAAGTAATCATGTGGTCATTGGTTCTCTTTATGTGATGGATTATGTTTATTGATTTGTGTATGCTGAACCAATTTTGCATCCCAGGGATGAAGCTGACTTGATCGTGGTGGATAAGCTTTTTGAAGTATTGCTGCATCCGGTTTGCCAGTATTTTAGTGAGGATTTTTGCATCAATGTTCATCAGAGATATTGGCCTGAAATTTTCTTTTTGTGTGTGTGTGTTTCTGCCAGGTTTTGGTGTCAGGATGATGCTGGCCTCATAAAAGGGTTAGGAATCCTTTTCTGTTGTTTGGAATCATTTGAGAAGGAATGGTACCAGCTCCCTTTGTCCTGGGCTTTTTTTGGTTGGTAGGCTATGAATTACTGTCTCAGTTTCAGAACTTGTTATTGGTCTATTCAGGGATTTCCCCTCTTCCTGGTTTATTCTAGGGAGGGTTTATGTGTCCAGTAATTTATACATTTTTTTCTGGATTTTCTAGTTTATTTGTGTAGAGGTGTTTATTCTCTGATGGTAGTTTGTATTTCTGTGGCATCAGTGGTGGTATCCCTTATATCATTTTTATTGGGTCTGTTTGATTTTTCTCTGTTTTCTTCTGTATTGGTCTTGCTAATGGTCTATTTTGTTAAATCTTTAAAAAAAACCAGCTCCTGGATTCATTGATTTTTTTTTTTTTTTTTTTTGAAGGATTTTTTGTGTCTCTATCTCCTTCAGTTCTGCTCTTAGTTATTTCTTGTTTTCTGCTAGCTTTTGTTTGCTCTTGCTTCTCTAGTTCTTATAATTGTGATGTTCAGGTGTTGATTTTTAGCTTTCTGATATGGGCGATGTTCAGGTGTTGATTTTTAGCTTTCTGATATGGGCATTTAGTACTATAAATTTCCCTTTTAACACTGCTTTAACTGTGTCCCAGAGATTCTGGTACGTTGTCTCTTTGTTCTCATTTGTTTCAAAGAACTTCTTTATTTCTGCCTTAATTTTGTTATTTACCCAGTAGTTATTCAGGAGAAGGTTGTTCAATTTCCATGTAGTTGTGCAATTTTGAGTGAGATTGTTAATCCTGAGTTCTAATTTGATTGCACTGTTCTCTGAGAGACTGTTACGGTTTCCATTCTTTTGCATTTGCTGAGGAGTATTTTACTTCCAATTATGTGGTCAATTTTAGAATAAGTGCCATGTGTTGCTGAGAAGAATGCATATTCTGTTGGGGTGGAGAGTTCTGTAAATGTCTGTTAGGTCCACTTGATCCAGAGCTGAGTTCAAGTCCTGAATATCCTTACTAATTTTCTGTCTCATCGATCCGTCTAATATTAACAGGAGAGTGTTAAAGTCTCCCACTGTTATTGTGTGGGCGTTTAAGTCTCTTTGTAGACACTCATGCTGGAGAGGAGTTGCGATCATTTGGAGGAGAAGAGGCATTCTGGTTTTTGGAATCTTTAGCATTTTTGTGTTGGTTTTTCCTTATTTTCATGGATTTATATTTATATACCTTTAATCTTTGAGGCTGATGACCTTTGGATGGGATTTTTGTGTGGGGTCTTTTTTGTTGATATTGTTGTTTTCTGTTTGTGAGTTTTTCTTCTAAGTCAGGCCGCTCTTCTACAGCTCTGCTGCAGTTTGCTGGAGGTCCACTCCAGACCCTGTTTGTCCGGGTATTATCAGTGGAGGCTGCATAACAGCAAAGATTGCTGCCTGCTCCTTCTTCTGGAAGCTTTGTCCCATAGGGGCACTGGCCTGATGCCAGCCGGAGCTTGCCTGTATGAGGTATCTGTCGACCCCTGCTGGGAGGGGTCTCCCAGTCCTGAGGCACGATGGTCAGGGATTTACTTGAGGAGGCAGTCTCTGTCCCTTAACAGAGCTGGTGCACTGTGCTAGGAGAATCCCCTTGTCAGGAGCAGATGCTGTCTTCAGCGCCAGCAGGCCGGAAAGATTAAGTCCACTGAAGTTGCACCCACAGCCGTCCCGCCCCCTCCCCCAGGTGCTCTGTTCTAGGGAGAGGAGAGTGTTTTTCTTTTTTTTTTTTTTTGAGACGGAGTTTCACTCTTGTTACCCAGGCTGGAGTGCAGTGGTGCTATCCCAGCTCACCACAACCTCCGCCTCCTGGGTTCAGGCAATTCTCCCTCAGCCTCCCGAGTAGCTGGGATTACAGGCACGCACCACCACGCCCAGCTAATTTTTTGTATCTTTAGTAGAGACGGGGTTTCACCATGTTGACCAGGATGGTCTCGATATCTTGACCTCATGATCCACCCGCCTCAGCCTCCCAAAGTGCTGGGATTACAGGCTTGAGCCACTGTGCCCGGCCGAGAGGAGAGTTTTATATGTAATCCCCTGGCTGGGGCTGCTGCCTTTCCTTCAGAGATGCCCTGCCCAGTGAGGAGGAATCTAGAGAAGCAGTCCAGCAACAGCTGCTTTGCTACACTGTGGTGAATTCCTCCCAGTCGAAACCTCCCAGTCTCCTTAGCACTGTCAAGGGAGAACCGCCTACTAAAGCCTCAGTAATGGTGGATGCCCACCGAGCTCCATGGTCCTAGGCCGACTCCAGACTGCTGTGATGGCAGTGAAAATTTCAAGCCAGTGGTTCTTAGCTTGCTGGGCTACATGGGAGTGGGACCTGATGAGTGATACCACTTGGCTCCCTGGCTTCAGCACCTTTTCCTGGAGAATAAGTGGCTATATCTCACTGAGGTTCCAGGTACCACTGGGGTACCAAAAAACTCCAGCAGGTAGCTCGGTGCCTGCCCAAACGGCTGCCCAGTTTTGTGCTTGAAACCCAAGGCCCTTGTGGTGTAGGCTCATGAGGGAATCTCCTGATCTGCAGATTGCAAAAACCATGGGAAAAGTGTAATACCTGGGCTGGGTAGCACAGTTAGTTCCTTCCCTTGGCTGGGGAAGGGAGTTCCCCTGACTGCTTGTACTTCCTGGTTGAATGATACCCCACCCTGCTTCTGCTTGCTCTCTGTGGTTTGCACCCACTGCCTAACCAGTCTCAATTAGATCAACTGGGTACCTCAGTTGGAAATGGAGAAATCACTTGCCTTCTGGGTTAATCTTGCCGGGAGCTGCAGACCAGAGCTGTTTCTCTTCAGCCCCTCCCACATTTTCACCTCTTACCTTTATTGACTTTGAGTTAAACATAAAAGTGTTACTCTATAAAATTTTCTTGAACTATGTTTTATACCACACCAGAACATTTTGCTATGCTACATAGAGGTTTTGGCTCATATTTTTCCAGTTTTGGCTGCCAGAATTCATAGGAATTTTATGTGGCTAGCTAGAAGATATTAAAATGACCACTTTTACAAGTAACATTCACTTGCATCTGTCTGTCTCAAAGCACTTTAAGGCTGCTGTCTAACAGCATTAGCTGATGTTCTTCCAGAGGTGAATAAGGGACATCAAATTGGTGATTTTTAATGTTTGCCTCCAATGGGTGCTTTTAAGTTTCTTTATATGATTACAAATACTTTTTGGTTTTGAGTTTTGTTGATTAAAAGTAGCTAGCCATTATAAGATAATTTTTTAGGCTGGGGGCAGTGGCTCACTTCTGTAATCCCAGCACTTTGGAAGGCCGAGGCAGGCGGATCACCTGAGGTTGGGAGTTCAAGACCAGCCCGACCAACATGGAGAAACCCCGTCTCTACTAAAAATACAAAAAATTTAGCCTGGACATGGTGGCACATAGCTGTAATCCCAGCTACTCGGGAGGCTGAGGCAGGAGAATCTCTTGCACCCAGGAGATGGAGGTTGCGGTAAGCTGAGATGGCACCATTGCACTCCAGCCTGGGCAACAGGAGCGAAACTCTGTCTCAAAAAAAAAAAAAAAAAAAGATTTTTCTGGCAAGAATGTGTATTTTCTTAATGGAAGGACATGGTATTTAATGTAAATTGGATATACATTTGGTTAATGGATTCAGGTTTTAAAGTAGGGATGGGAGGATAGTGGAAAACAGTATAATTTTTCATCTGTTTTTCTCATTTTTATAACTGCTTTGGATTTTTAGTTGTTTTTTTTTTTTAATGTGTCTGTGTGTATTTTCTTTTTAGGGAGAAGTTATAGCACTAGATAAAATCTTCAACAAAGTAGAAAAAATAAAGCAGAATGCATTATTGTTAGGACTGAATTCCATCAGGGCATTCTGCTTTGATGGAACAAAGGCAGTTAAACTTGATATGGTGGACACAGAAGGTGAGAAATTTGATTTTCGTTTTTTCGATTGACAAATCATATATATTTGTGGGATGCAGTGTGGTGTTGTGACATGTATATAATTTTGTATACAATATGCAATGATTAAAACAAGCTAATTAACATATCCATCACTGTACTTACCCTTTTTCTGTGGTAATTTGAAATTTACTCTCTCAGCAGCTTTGAAATATAAAATACATTGGTATAGTCACCATACTGTGCAGTAAATCTGCAAAACTTATTCCTACTGTCTAAGTGAAACTTTGTGCCCTTTGAACAGCATCTCTCCATTCTTTCTTCTCCCTCCTCCCCCAGCCTTTGGTAACCATTATTCTACTCTGTTTCTGTGAGTTTGACCTTTTTAGATTCGCCACCTAAGTGAGATCATGTAATGTTTGTCCCTCACTGCCTGGCTTATTTCACTTAGCACAATGTGATGTCTTCCAGGTTCATCCATTTTGTTGCAGATGACAGAATTGCTTTCTTTTTTTCTTTTTAAGGTATTTCATTGTGTATATGTACCACATTTTCTTTATCCATTCATCTCTTGATGGGTTTCATTACCTTTACTGTTGGGAATAATGCCGCAGTGAAGTGAGAGTGCAGATATCTCTTTGACATACTGATTTCAGTTCCTTTGCTGTATACCCAGTAGTAGGATTGCTGGATAATACAGTAGTTCTATTTTTAGTTTTTTGAAGAAGCTCAATACTGTTCTCCACAGTGGCTCTAGTAATTTAAATTCTCACCATTAGTGCAGGAGCATTCTCCTTTCCTATGGAGTTTGTTTTTCTCTGCATCCTTGCCTGCATTTATTATTGTGTGTGTGTGTGTGTGTGTGTGTTTATGATAGCCATTTTAACTGGGGTGAGGTGATACCTCATGGTGGTTTTCATTTGCATTTTCCTGATGATTGGTGATGTTGGGCATTTTTTCATATACCTGTTGGTATTTGTATGTCTTCGTTGGAGAAAGTGTTTTAGGTCCTTTGTCTTTTTTTAATAGGTCTGTATTTTTGAAAGACCTATTTTGAAATAGGTCTTTATTTTTTAAAGATAGTTTTACTAAATATTAAATTCTTGGTAGTCAGGTTTTTTTTTCTTTTTGTACTTTGTATATGTCATGTTACCATCTTTTGGTCTCCATTGTTCCTATCAACTGCTAATCTTTTACAGTTCCCTAGTACATGACAAGTTGTTTTTCTCTTCCTGCCTTTAACATTTTCTCTTTGCTTTTGACTTTCAAGATTTTTATGATGATGTATCTGGTTGTGGATCTTTTTGCATTTGTCCAACTCAGTGTTAGTTGTTTTTTCTTTTAGATGGAGTTTCGCTGTTGTTACTCAGGCTGGAGTACAATGGCACGATACCATCGGCTCACCGCAACCTCCGCCTCCTGGGTTCAAGCAATTCTCCTGCCTCAGCCTCCCAAGTAGCTGGGACTACAGGTGCACACCACCATGGCCAGCTAATTTTTTTTGCCTTTTTAGTAGAGATGGGGTTTCACCTTGTTGACCAGGATGCTCTCAATCTCTTGACCTTGTGGTCCACCCACCTCGGCCTCCCAAAGTGCTGGGATTATAGGCATGAGCCACTGCACCCAGCCTAGTTGTTCTTTTTCAATGTGTAGCTTGATTGTCATCAAATGTGGATTATTTTCAGCCATAACTTTTTGAATGTTTTCCTACCTTATTTCTTTATTTCCTTTTGGGACTACCTATATTGTCTTAATAATGCCTACGTTGTCTTAATAATGTCACACATTTCTCTAAAGTTGATGTTCATTTTTATTTCTTTCTAACCTTCGGATTGTAACCAAAAAGCAGGTTGGTTGCATGCCACATTTAGAGTCCAATTAACAAGAGTGAGGTCTGGTAGAAGGAAAATGGTTTATTCCAAAGCTAGCTTACGTAATGAAGCACAAAGCATCCTGCCTTTATATGTGCTGCTTCACCTTTGGAGCAGAAAGCAGACACTTTTATAAGGTAAAGTGGGGCAGTGAACAAGGGCAGGGGTCCCACTGCTAGCTGGTGCATAATCTAACAGTTGAACTGGCACCTTCCTGGGCAGAAATAAGTTGTGGACAAGCAGGCATGATTTCAGTATGTCCTCCTGGTGGATGAAAGTTCCCCCCTACTCCCTACAAAAGCTGCAATCCCTAGAGGGTGGAAGTTTCAAGACCACCCCTTGGAGGTGAAAGTTCCCTGGCCAGTATTGTTTGATCTACCACTTAGCTGTCAGTTCTCACGGAGAGGAGGCTTAGTTAGAAGAACTTGCCCTGCAGGGAATATCTGGTGAGGGGAAAGTGTGTAAAAGGTTAAATTTCCATTTTGAAGGGCTAAGTAGGAAACAAACAGGGAATGGGGAAAGGGGAGAAGAGAACAGAAAATGATTTAAAAAATAGTAATTCATTCCTTTTTCTTAGAAAAATGCAGGCAATCGATTACAAGATTAAACATATTTTTATTGGTTGCTTTAAAGTTTTGCCTACTGAGTCTGGTAGCTAAACTCGACCAAAGTTTGCTTTGCTCGCTGCTTTTTTTTCCCCTACCAATGGGTCACACTGCCCTTTTTCTTTGCATATCTCATATATTTTTCTTTTTTTGGCTGAAAACTGGACATTTTAGATAATACATTGTAACAACACCTTGAATGCTAATTCATCTCCTCCTCAGGCTTGTCGCTATTGTTTGCTTATTTGTTTAGTGTCATGGCTGGACTCTTTTAGTAAAGTGTATTTCTTCAGCATGTACAGCTGAGATGTCCTCCTCAGCAGCTTTTTCGACATGGGCACAGTAATCCTGTGATCACAGTGGTTTTAGTTTTAGCAGGGCTTTCTTTGTGTCTTTCTCTGCTCTTAGTGTTAAACTGTGTGCTTCAGGTATTACAAAACACTGTTACCCTCCACTAATTGCAGACTGATTGCTTTATTCTTTTCAACAGTGCTCTGGGACATAAGTTTTTCCATCATCTGATCCAATGAATATGAGAGCCTTTTCGTAGGTAATCTTTTTGACCAGACTGAGGTTTTTTGCAGCCCAGAAAGCTCTTCTCACTGTCTCACACCTTGATTCTTTCATCAACTTCTCTTCTCTTTGGGTTAGCTGCTGCTTTTCGTGGCGCTCCCAGCCTCCTCTTAATTGTTCATCACCACAGTCTCTGTTATTTTCAAGAGTGTGCTGACGCTGAAAACTCCCCACTATCCGTTCTAAATAAAGTTAGTTTTTTACAGTAGGTAGCTAGTCAGACAGAAACAGGGCAGGAGAGAGCCCCCAGTACCAGGAATGTCAAGCAAGCATCAGGTGATGGTCGGGCGGTTGTTGACTGTCTTTAAAATAATCATTGGTTGCAGCCAGTGCCAGGGAAAGGCAGTCTCCCAAAAGACAGAAAAAACCTGAATCTGGTGCTTAGCTTTTTAATAAGATTTCCGGAGTTGGGCAAGTGGGCTTACACGTGCACACGAAGAAGCAGAGGGAAAAAGACCATATACAAAAGTAAGCTCAAGATGGGTTAAGTAGTATCAAGAGTTTAAACTGAGAATAACTGGAGGCAGATACAGATGAGTATTGATATTATAGTGGGGAAGATTTTAACGCATGAAAGCAAAGATAATAGAATGCAACAACAGATAGATTTAATAGTCAGTATTTATGTGTGTAAAAAAAATCTGGTCGAGTGCGGTGGCTCATGCTTGTAATCCCAGCACTTTAGGAGGCCAAGGCGGGTCACAGACCTTAAAAATAATTACTTACTTTGAAAAGAATTTCTTCGAAGACAGTAAGTAGGTAAGAAAGCAAAGATGGTTATAGACAGAGGTGAGTTTGATTGGTAATCACTTCCATTTAACAGCGTTGCAATCAGAAAAGCAGGAGGTGATGTTGGAGTGGGGTTTGTAATGTTGCTGCCAGTCCTGCGGAATCCTAACCACCTTTAAATATAAGCAGCCATACTTAGGGAGGCTGAGGTGGATGGGCCTCACTTGAGGCCAGGACTTTGAGATCAACCTGGCCAACATGGAAACCCCATCTCTGCTAAAAAATAGAAAAATTAGCTGGGTGCGGTGTCACACGCCTGTAGTCCCAGCTACTCAGGAGGCTGGAGCACAAGAATCACTTGAACCTGCGAGTCAGAGGTTACAGTGAGCCAAGTTCAGGCCACTGCACTTGAGCCTAGAAGGTGACAAGGTGAGCCTCTGTCTCAAAAGTAAGTAAATAAGAGGAATCAGCAACAATATCTTGCTTGCAGGTAGACAGCATAAATATGTAAGCAGACCACTTAATTTCACAACTTCTTCCAATAACATTAAATAGATCAGAATTTGAAGAAAATTATTCAGGTGAATGCACAGGAAAACTTGGTGGAAGATCGAATCGACGGGGGATACTGACTCATTCTACCCATTCTAGACCATAGTCATTCTGATGGCCACAGAAACTAAGGAGACTGAAGAACACCAGAACGAGTGTGTTTCCCTAAAACTGAACAGGTTTTTTCTCTGGGGCTGTCTTCAGTAGGAATTACCAAGAGAAGTATCCATTTCCAGACCACTAGAATTAATTCCATGTCCTAGCTTTGATTAACTGTGGCTTTAGAAGTTTGTGGTACAAGGTCTTGTGTCATTAGGCCTTGGTTTGTACTGTATCAACAGAATAACTCCCAACTATAACTACATTTTTAACCTTTCTACCACATCAAATATATATTAGTTATAAGTCAAAATTAACCAGCTACATGATTAAAGGGAGAATTTTTTATTTTATTTTAGATTATGATTTTAAATTCCTGATTATCTCAGGAATTTTCTATTCTAAACCTGTATGGCACATAGTAAACATGTTTATAATTGTCTTTATAGGGAAACCTCCGTTTCTACCAGAAACCTTTGACCGAATTCTTCTGGATGCACCCTGTAGTGGAATGGGACAGAGACCAAACATGGCCTGTACTTGGTCTTTGAAGGAAGTGACATCATTTCAGCCATTACAGCGAAAACTCTTCACTGCGGTATGTGATGGTCTGTTGCTGTGAAAGAAAGTTGACTTTTGCTAGTTTGATGTTTAAACCACTGAGAGCAATCTTCATAGCAGCATTCATTACAATACTCTTGGGTATTGTAATGAATGGGAACAACCCAAGAGTCTGTTGACAGATACATGGATGAACAGAATGTGCTATATCCATACATAGAACATTATTCAGCCTTCAAAGGTAATGAGATTCTGATACATGCACAACATGGGTGAACCTGGAAAACATGTTCGGTAACATGAACCACACACAAAAGGAAAAATGCTATATGATTTTGCTTATATGGGGTCACTGGGCAACTTCATAGAGAAGAATAGATATTACCAGGCATTGTGGGGCTGGGAGATTGAGGAGCTGTTGTTTAATGGGGTACACACTTGCAGTTTGGGATAATGAAAAACTTCTGGAGATGGATAGGGATTGTTGCCCAACAATGTGACTGTACTGAATGTCATTATTGACTTAAAATGGTAAATTTTATGTTATATATATATTTTACTACACACACACACACACACACACACACACACACACACACACAGATAGATATAACTAAGAGGACCTAATTTTAAATATAGGAAGCTTTTAAGTTGACTCACTTTTAAGATATATAGGCCATAGTAGAATTTCTTCACTGAGACGTTTAATAAATTTCAAGTATTCTGCCCTGTTTGAAAAAAGGTCACTGAGTTGTTAACTTCTAGTTACTAATTGATATCAACAAATAAATTACTCTTTTTTTAAAAAAACAGACTTCTTGGCCAGGTGTGGTGGCTTGTGCCTGTAATCCCAGCACTTTGGTAGGCTGAGGTGGCCAGATCACTCGGGAGTTTGAGATCAGCCTGGCCAACATGGCAAAACCCATCTCTACTAAAAACACAAAAAAATTAGCCAGGCGTGGTGGTGTGTGCCTGTAGTCCCAGCTGCTCAGGAGGCTGAGGCAGGAGAATCACTTGAACTTGGGAGGCGGAAGTTGCAGTGACCTGAGGTCACACCACTGCACTCCAGCCTGGGCAAAAGAGCAAGACTCTATCCAAAAAAAGGTTTCTTGGGTCATCTTTAGAGGAAGAAAGTCCAGTAGGAAGCAAAACTCATTGATAAAAGCAGGAAGAGACAGTGGCCACTGTAGGATATAGGAGAACCATAAAAACTTTACCAATTTAACTTGTCTCCAGTACTTTGAGAAGAAGCCCTGATAGAACATTTTGAGGATTTCTTCTAGTCTTGCGAAGATGACTCAGTGGATTTCAGAGAGTATAGACAGTTTGATCATAGATGAATTCATTATTTCCCCCCACACCCCTCCAAAATACAAGGCTACAACAACAATGGATGTTCTATATTTAGTCTCTAAAGTTGTCTTTGAGTACATTCCTATTCAACTCTGCTGGTGTTTCCTTTCATATACAAAGTTAGCACTGGTTGTGGATTATTTTACTTCTTTTTCTATAAAGTCTTCAAAGAACACATCCTCTGAATTAAAACAGCAAGCAGCAAAAAGGAAGCTTTACTTATAGCCAAAACCCACTTTGACTTGAGAATAAAATTAGGATACTTCTATAAAGGACTTGGATTTTTGTTGTTTTTAGGTCATAGCAAAAAGTTTTAAAAGGCTACTAGGAGTAGATGAAAGATCTCAATGAGAAGGAAAAGCTGACAGTATGTGAGAGAGATCTTGAGAATATAGCAGGTGTGCCATTTGGCATGGAGAGAAATTGAGAATGTGGACGTTAGAGTCAGACACGTTAACTTGAGCCATGGCTGCACCACATAAGGGACTTTAGGTACCACATAAGGGACTTTAGTTACATTGCTTTCTGTATCTGAGTAGTGGGGATAACAGCTGTACCTACTAGGAATACCTCGTTGGTGATAGTCACCTTGCTTTGTGGTTGTTACAAGGATTTGTGGAGAAGAATTCATGTAAAGTGTTTAATACGGTAACTGGCACATAGTAACAAAGTTTAAATTTTGGTCAGTGTACTCTGGTTTAAAAAGCACAAGTGTGTATACTCTGTTTTTAAAGATTTCCATTAACATTTGAAAAATTAAGAACTTAAAAAGTTGAACTTTATTTTAGCATAGCACCTTATCTTCTGATTTGTTAATTCAAAAAATATTCATAGGGCACCGGCTATATGCAAGGCACCATTCTAGATGTTGACGGTACAGCAGTGAGAAAGTAGACAAACACTCCACACCCTTATTGACGAGGTTTCTATTCTAACTAGGGGAGGAAATAAATGAGATTTTGTTTTTGGTTTTTTGGTTTGTTTGTTTGTTTTTGAGATGGAGTCTCGCTCTGCTTCCCAGGCTAGAGTGTGGTGGTGCAATCTCGGCTCACTGTAACCTCTGCCTCCTGGGTTCAAGCGATTCTCCTGCTTCAGCCTCTCGAGTAGCTGGGACTACAGGCACATGCCATGTTATCCAGTATAGTCTTGATCTCTGGACCTCATGATCTGCCTGCCTTGGCTTCCCAGAGTGCTGGGATTATGGGCGTGAGCCACCATGCCTGGCCATAAATGAATTTTATAGTATATTAGAAGGCAATAACACTGTGGCCCTATGGAGCAAGCTAAAGGAAGTGGGAATAGGAGTGTTAGATTGGAGTAGTTACAGTTTTACAGAGTGGTCGGGAAAGTGACATAAACACAAAGATAAAGAGTAAGCAGTACAGAGAATTAAGAGAGCTTTTCCAGCTGTGCAAAGATTCTGAGGTGAGAACGTGCCTTGTGTATTCCAGAAACAGCAGGAGACTGGTGTTGCCGAAGTAGAATGAGCCAGGGTAAGAGGTGTACAAGACGAGGTCAGAGAGCCAACAAGAGACTTGTTTATGTCTGGCCTCTAAGGCCTCTGTAAGGACTTTGTCTTTGACTCTAAGTGATCATGGAGGACATGTGAGGGGCTTGGGGCTGAGAAAGGGACAAGTTTAAAAGGACTGCTTTGGCTGCTGTACTGGGGCAGGGAAGAAAGCAGGCTGACAAAGTGGGAGGTAGTTGCAATAATTTAGAAAAAAGGTGGAGGCTTGGATCACAGTGTTAGCAGTGGAAGTGGTGAGATTCTGAGTATAATTTGAAGGTAGAGCCAATAGAATTTGCTGATGGACACAGAGAGGCGGTCTACTATACACAGGGTCTATTGGGGGGAATGGGGGAGGGACAGCAGTGGGGGGCTGGGGAGGGATAGCCTGGGGATGAATGCCAAGTGTGGGTGAAGGGGAGGAAAGCAGCAAAACACACTGCCATGTGTGTACCTATACAACTATCTTGCACGTTTTGCACATGTACCCCAAAACCTATAATGCAATAAAAATTAAAAAAAAAAAAAAAAATTTGCTGATGGTTGGGGAGTCAGAAAAAGAGGCATAAAACATAATCTGAGGTTTGGGACCTGAGATTCTGGAAAGATAGGAAGACTTCTGCAGTAGGTTTCAGAGGGAAAATAGGAGTTCATTTTGGGATATGTGAAGTTTGATAATATTTTAGAAACGTTGAGAAGGGCCAGGCCCGTAGCTCACGCCTACAATCCTAGCACTTTGGCCAAGATGGGAGGATCGCTTGAGGCCAGGAGTTGAAGATAAGCCTGGGCAACAATGAGACTTCATCTCTATTTAAAAAAAGAGAATAAAAAATGTTAAGAAGGCAACTGAATGTTTAAGTAGGGAATTTAACAAGGAGGTCTGCCCTAAAAATATAAATTGGTGAATTTTCAGCATTAAAAAAAAATAGTATCTAAAGGCATGAAGGTGAATGATTGTATTTGGGGAAGTCTTGGTCCATATGGAGTATGACAGCTCCAAGATAATGCAGTGCATCTAGTCTGGATGCAAGTATTGCTCTTGTGTGCTATAATTACAGAAGTACTTTTCATGTAGAACATCATTTTATTTATCCCAGACATTTGAAAGATACACCTCATGCTGTGAAATTCATTCAGATGTTTATTTGGTCTTGTGCTGTGTGTGGTCTGATCACAGTTTTCTTTAGGCAGTTCAGCTGCTGAAGCCAGGCGGTGTGCTGGTTTACAGCACATGCACTATAACACTGGCTGAAAATGAAGAGCAAGTTGCCTGGGCCCTCACAAAATTTCCTTGTCTTCAGCTTCAGCCCCAGGTAGGAGTAATTTTATTTTTCTCTGTGTAACAAGATAAATCACAGAAACTGAAGCATGGTGGTAAACACAGGGTGTTAATGAAGAAATAAATAATATTTCCAAAATGAACACTGTAATACATGAGAATGCTTGTCTAATTAGATGCATTTTAGACTGCCCATAATTTGCCTGTCCTGACAAAGTTTTTTCATTTCTTTGTTCCTTGCCATTGTGTTAAAATGGCACAGAGCTTGGGAGTGTTTTTGTTAAGTGTTTATTCCACTTGTAGCTCTTCATGTTACTCAGCACCTTTCTTCTAAGATATTTTTTCTCCCTTCCCAGTCTTGTATTTCTCGGATGTGGAAAATGTTGAGCATTTTCTCTCATGTCACATCAAAGCTCAAATGAGCTTTCACAACTGTGAGGTATCAGAAGACCAGCCTAAAGGGAAAAGCGTGCTTCCAGATTATTGTTTATTATATAAAATGTGTAATATTTAAAAAGCTTTCTTGTACTTTCTTTTACCTAAAACATTGTAACTTTCTGTTACGGTCTTTGTTTGTTTGTTTGTTTGAGACAGAATCTTGCTCTGTCACCACGCGCCCGGCTGGAGTGCACTAGCATGATCTTGGCTCACTGCAACCTCCGCCTCCCGGATTCAAGCAATTCTCTTCCCTCAGCCTCCTGAGTAGCTGGGACTACAGGTGTGCACCACCATGCCCAGCTAATTTTTGTATTTTTTAGTAGAGACAGGGTTTCACCATGTTGGCCAGGATGGTCTCGATCTCTTAACCTTGTGATCTGCCCGCCTCGGCCTCCCAAAGTGTTGGGATTACAAGCGTGAGCCACTGCACCTGGCAACTTTTTGTTACGGTCTTTATTAGAAAAGCATTTGGGATTAAGTTTAAATCTGTAATAGTGCTTTCTTACATTCAGATACATTGAGCATCTGATTTTAGTACCTTTCTATACAGAAATTAGGTAATGAGAATACATAAATAAAAACAATTCAGAGATGGTTTCCGGACTCAGAAATTAAGATAATTACATTGTAGATGAAAGGAAGACTTCTGAATTCACTTGGAAATGTACACACATACTCAAAATATATACCTAAAAGAGATGGAAAGTTTTGCCCTGACCTGCATGGGATAATAAATGATCTGTTTTCTTAAGTATGTCTGAAAAACTATCTTCATTAACATATGAATAATTGTCTGTGAAATGGTGACTTAAGTTAGGATTATAGATCTTCTTCAGTAGTTTGCAAGTATCACTCAAGGCCTTATGATTCCTCTAAACTAATTGATACAGCCTTAAATTATGTATCCCTTTCTAATGTTTGTTTTTCTAGTACATGTAAAAATGAGAAAAAAACTTTTATCATCTAATTAGTATGGGTCTGAGAGAGGTACCTTAGATGCCTAAAGACTACCTTTCAGTTTTGGAAAATGTTAAATCTGAATTTAACTGTTGCTTTCTTTACTTTTTCTTAGCTGAATTTTATTTGTTGCTTTCTTTTGTTTTTCTTTTCCTTCTGCCCTTCCCTCTCCCCCTTCTGCTCCCCCGTCCCTTCCTTCTCTTTTCTTTTCTTTCATTTTCTGAGATGGAGTGTTGCTGTGTCACCCAGGCTGGATCACCCAGGTACGATCTTGGTTCACTGCAACCTCCGCCTCCTGGGTTCAAGCAATTCTTAGGCCTCAGCCTCCTGAGTAGCTGGGATTACACACATGCACCACCATGCCCGGCTAATTTTTTGAATTTTTAGTAGAGAAGGGGGTTACCATGTTGGCCAGGCTGATCTTGAATTCCTGACCTCAGGTGATCTGCCTGCCTAAATGCTGGGATTACAGCTGTGAACCACTGTGCCTGGCCTCTGCTGCTTTATTGATAATAATGTTCCATTTACTGAGTGTCCACTATATGCCAAATATGATACCATCTTCTTAACTTAAGCCTTGTCTAATAGATGAGGAAATGTGGTTAGGTAAAGGTATCTAAAGTCACACAGTTAAAATGTGTTAGA
The DNA here is from genome assembly GCA_031835075.1 of Saguinus oedipus. Taxonomy (NCBI): domain Eukaryota; kingdom Metazoa; phylum Chordata; class Mammalia; order Primates; family Cebidae; genus Saguinus; species Saguinus oedipus. The sequence continues at coordinate 21,135,853 of CM063175.1, forward strand.
GCTGCAGTTTGAGTCCACGTGTTTCTGGCTGCTAAGCTCAGTTTGGTAATGTCACAGTGCTTGATAATCATGTAATAACAGGGTATTTGTTCATCAGGTGACACATAGTAGTGCTTTCCCACTTTACTGTCTGGAAAGCAGCACATATTTTCTACCAAAATAAAAGGCATTTACTCATTTTTCTATTTTTGGAAACTGTAGTCCTTACAACCCAATTTGTCTTTTAAGTTAAATTGTAGCAGGCATACTTGCTAATTACAGGATGTTCATCCATATTGATTGACTTTCTCCAAACAGGAACCACACATTGGAGGAGAAGGAATGAGGGGAGCTGGCCTCTCTTGTGAACAATTGAAACAGCTGCAGCGATTTGATCCATCGGCTGTGCCATTACCAGACACTGATGTAGACTCTCTGAGAGAGACCAGAAGAGAAGACATGTTGCGGCTGGCTAATAAGGACTCTATGGGTTTTTTTATTGCAAAATTTGTAAAATGCAAAAGCACTTAGGAGAGGATGGATCTTCAGAAATGAAAATTCCAAACATCTGCTGTCTGGGTTTTTTTTTTTTTTTTTTTTTTTTAAACCAAAGTGTTGTCAGGCCAACTGAATGATGACATGGTTGCTAAGGAAACAGAAAAAGCTGCCAGCTGTTTTACCAGGGATCCAGAGACATAGAGGAAGTAGAGGGTGGTATAAGACTATTTTTTATTTTTATTTAATTTTTTATTTTTTTTAATTAGCCCAAAGGACAGAGTAAATCAAAGGTCAAAGAATTAAGCTCCTGAGCTACTAACCACTTACTCCCCCAATTAAAAGATGTGATTAGTAAAAAATTGTGTGCATTAACAAGTTAAAATAATTAAGCCTGATTTTTTTTTTTTTTTTTTTTTTTTTAAGAAGGAAAGGAAAAGAGAGGAAGAAAAAGAGGGAGAGAGAACAGGAATACTACTTTATTCTATGAATGGGTATTAATAATGGCCGATCATTATTTTGTGTATTTAAAGTGGAGAATGGGTATTTTATGTGTCTAAAGTGGAGAGCTCTACAAGTGCTTATTAAGTTTACTTGTTACTGATCTGAGTTCAGATTCTGGATATCCTTATTAATTTTGTCTCGTTGAGTCAATCTCTTTATGGGTCTATTTTTTATTTTTAAAAGATTTTTTTTATGTATTTAGTAGAGTATAAAGAAAAGGAGAAACCTGTAGATGTCTGGAGCATATTTTCATTTGCGATCTAATGTTTTAATTTGTAAAGAATATTACCTGACTTTCTATCTGCTTATTTGGTAAGTCAACCCCTTTGAAATGAAGTCTGGGCCTCCTCTAAATGATAGTGTGCTAAACTATCAGTCTAAAATGATAGTCTATGTTTAATGTTTTTTATAATTTTAAACAAAGTAAAATGAGTATTTACTTTTTAGATTTAGAAAATGAGATTATTCTGCAGTTTGGGTAACTTATATATTTGAAACATACATGTTATTAGAAACTGCTTGGTGAGAAAGAATAAGCCAGCTCTGGCCCTGGGAAGTGGCCTGGCCTAACCCTTATAGCTGGGCTTTGTGTTCTCCTGTTGAACATAAACATTTCACTTAACACCAACATCAGACAAGGCAGCTGTACCGATCCAGACAAAAAAGACCACAATCAACTCTGAACTCAGACAAGAAAACAGATCATCCTTCGAACGGCAAAAATATCCAAGCATCCCACTGTAGTGCCCAATGTAAGTGACTGCTTTTCAATTTAATTTTACTTTTTAAAGACAAGGTTTGCTCCGCCACCCAGCCTGGAGTGCAATGGCATGATTTCATAGCTCACTGCAACCTCAAACTCCTGGGCTAAAGCAGTCTTCCTGCCTTAGCCTCCCATGTAGCTAGGACAACACAGGATGCCTGGCTAATTTATTTTTTTAAGAGTTGGGATCTTGCTGTGTTACTCAAGCTGGTCTTGTATTCCTGGCCTGTTTGAAGCAGTACCCCCACCTTGGCCTTCCAAAGCACTGGGATTACAGATGTTAGCCACTGCACCCAACCTGCTTTTTAAAAAAAATTAACTACAGCCTTAGGATTTTGCTTTTCTATTGGCTTTTTAGATCAATCAGAATACTCAGTACCCAGCCATAGTTTTAAGGCTGTCTCATGTGGTGTTAAAGCCATCATACTGTTAGTTTTCATTCAAATCACCCAAAAGTTATCAGGCCTTGGGTATAGGAAGTGGACATTTGCCTAATAGTTTGATTCCCCCCCCCCCGCCCCCACAGGTTTTCTTTAGGACTTTCTCATAACTTTATTGTATCCATAAGGATTGCAAGGTCTCTTGGATCAGGTAAGACCTTTAGATGGCCTCTTCTTTAAAGAAGTCTTTCTTGAATACCCTTCCCTGAGGTTGGATAGATACTGCTCCCCTTCTTTCTGCCCCTAGCACCCACATCTGATGTTCTCCCAGTACTTAACACACTCTGATTCAACTTTTCTAGCCATGCCGCTTAAGAGTCACCCCCACATTTGAAAAACATCCTCCAGGCAGAGACCCTGTCCTGCCTTTTCTCTCCATCACAGCTTCAGAGCAGACAGTCAATAGGTACTTACTGTTTGAGAGAAAAATTACTTCAAGCAAGCAAGCAAGCATGTCTCTCTCTTACATTCCTCATTCTGCCTCAAATCCTGTAGATGTCATTTCACTAAAGAGAAACAGTTTTCTGTGGGACTTATCTTTTCAGGGCTCAGCATACCTCCTTAAACTTTAAATGTGTTTTAAGAAACTCTACAAAAATCATTTTCTGTCATGCTTGCTGCAAATCCTTATTTGCTAAGATGGGATGAAAATTGCAGAAAATTAGCCTAGCAACAAACCTGTATTCATGTAGATGTTTGATTAATACCAACAGATATCAAAATACAACCAATGCCAGCAAATAGAAGAAAAATACTTACATTGAAAACAAGACAAAGAATACTGTTCAGAATTTTTCCTTGAACATAGCCAATTTTTAGTGGGTTTCTACCTTTCAAAAACTTACAAAAATTGGAAAATCACATAATCTTAAGGGACATGGAAATACTAGGAAAAAATGCAGTAAGAAGGTGAAAAAATCAGGGAAGTGTGAGGGAAAATTAATATGCATTTTAACATATTTAGTATTAAGTATTTTTTCTGTTTCATAGAAATGTTAAGTTCAACAGTGAGTACATTTACTTCAAAACCCTGCGTCATGTTTTAGTTGAAAGAAGCAAAGTACACATAGTTAAAAGTACAATGTAGCAGAAATTGATCCAGAACCCATCAGGGACCCAGATTATTCTACTACAGCTCAGATTTAAAAAAAAAATGTTTTATCTACCTTGAATTTTTTTTAAAAGTCAGACATAATAGGAAGATTACTCAAAGAACATAAAGTGTTTAGCATTGCCCTTAAGAAAGATGCCCCGCAGGTGGGAAGTGAATATTTAATACAGTCTCAACTACATCAGTCATTCCTAAGATGGCAATTAATACTACTAATAAACAGTGCAGAAGCCAGCTCTTTATTTGTTTTATATGAATTACTTTAAACGAGGTTAGACAGTTCAGTGTAGCTGACAGTGAATGTTGCTTTAACAGGAATGCATAGCAGACCATGTTAAAAATGTGGCATTGTCCCAAAATACAACATGACTAAGACATCCTATATTTAGCAGCACCTTTTGTAACAGTAACTTAAATGAGCAGTGGAGAAAGAGCGTAGGAAAGACTGAAATGGGTATGATCAAAACAAAGAAAGGAACTATTAAATACATTTCCAGCATTTCCTAGGTTGACTACAAAAATCATGGTTTTATAACTGAGTAGGTTAAGATTAAACTTTTGTTGTGTGAAGAGATTATAATTTTACATTCCACAGGTCAGTAAATATCCCATTGCCCTTGGGATCATATTTTCATTTACAAATTTACTACACAGTTGACACATATGCCCACTAAACAGTTTTCATGTATAGATGCTGTGATGTCAAATCCTTCAAGCTAGTTTTTTGAGAAATATTCTGATTTGCACTAATACGTTCCACAGTAAAGTGCAAGCTAAGAGTCCAGGTACAAAGTAAAAAAGATGGAAACTCTCACCACTACTCTTTGAAAGGGATTAATTATAGCAGCAAGTATCATAAATACCAGCCATGTTTCAAGAATTTATTCTGAAATCATTCATTGGGATGAAATAGTAAGAAAGGATTGAACTAGTAATTGTGAATGTCTTACCATGACAAAAGTTTTATCAAATATTTTATAAAAGCAATTTTAATTAGAATATGGTCTTCTACCAATGTAAGAATTGTCAAGTTTATTAAGATTGTTTCTATATTCAGTAAATAAATTCACGTAAACAGTATAGAGCTAATTAACAAATTGAGGGAAATTTTTTATATATAAGCGGATAAAACATTATATATGTAACTAATTTTTATTTTCTTTTTCAGACACCAGGTTGTCAGCAGCCTGGAGTATAGTGGTGCAATCACGGCTCACTGCAGCCTCCACCTCCTGGGCTCAAGTGATCCTCCTGCCTCAGCCTCCCAAGTAGCTGAGTCTACAGGTACACTCTTTCACCCCAGCTTAATCATTTTTAATACTGAATTTTCTTGGGGGTAAGGGAAATAAGGAGTTAAATGTAAAACAGTTTTACTTATAAAAATCTAGGCATATTTGGCAAGAACTTGGAGTAATCAAGGAAGCAAAACAAAGATTATTTTATAACTATTATTTTGTTAAATAGTTGGTTTTTGTTTTGATGGAGTCTCATTCTGTCTCCTGGGCTGGAGTACAGTGGCATGATCTTGGCTCACTGCAGCCTCTGCCTCCTGGGTTCAAGCGATTCTCCTGCCTTGGCCTCCTGTGTAGCTGGGATTATAGGCATGCACCCTACCATACCCTGCTAATTTGTGGTATTTTTAGTAGAGATGGGGTTTCATCACGTCGGCCAGGCGTGAGGTCATGTGCAGATCTGAAGTTAGATAATTTTAGACAGGCATTTTCCAGGGACAAATTTCAAGTGCCAGCTACTTGCACTAATACAGTCTTATCCAGTTATAATTGGACAAAACAGACACTTGAGACACAGAAAAGGTCTTAGCCTTAAATATAATAACATTGTAAGCGTCTTACAGCAGTGTAATTGAGGCATGGAGATAAGGTCTTCAGGATTCCCTTTCAGAGTAGATGTCTTATGTAGGATAATACTAACATTCTATTCACTTTAAGTCACCCCATTTTTGCCCTGATTACTTCTGAAGAACAGAAACTTTGGTCATAAGAAGCACTTCTGGGTTCTGACAGACAGTGAACCTGCTGGAGTTGGTGGTGGGGAGGAGTAAGAGGTAACTGGGAGATAAACAACAGCAATAGTAGGCAAGCTTAGAAAATGAAGTGGGAGAAGTTATAAAAATTTATTTTCCCACGAAATAATTCCACAAGCTGTGTAAACGTTTCTTACTCAAACAAATACTCTAACACACAAAGATTATACATTTCCAGTGAAACACTCACAGTAAAATTGCCTCTATTTTTACTCTCTAGGAGCAAAAACGAGGCAGCAGATGAATGCTTTCCTAGTTACCTTTGGCAGCAAGCTTACTTACATTCCCTGACTGCTCAATGGGTTATTAAAGCAACATATATAGCACAATTAAATACAGAGCCACGTGGGCAGAATGCTTGATATCAGTCTCTAGTTTCTCCACTAGTCTTCAGCATTCCAATTTATCTCAACCATTCAGTCACTCGTGCACACTCATACATATGGACACACACACGTGCATATAGCGAGTTCCGGCTCATAGACTCCAGTGCAGTGACTAGAACAGACACTAGCTACTAAGAATGTGTCACAATCAGTGTGAACTGTAGGGAGGACAACCACCTCTGGAGTTTTATATTTACCATAATTTATGGTGAAAATTACAAACTTACAAGGATGGTATGACATTCAGAATTCAAACCTTTTCAAGTCACACATATTTACAGTATGTACAGACTTTCTACTAGGATGAGGATAGGTGAGTAGACAATGTTATTACAAATTTCCTGAATGTGGGCATTTCTAGTCCCTGTAATTCATAAAGCAAATCTGCTGACTTGGCATTAAGACTCTAAAATAGTGTGATCAAACTGATATATATATATATATTATATGTAAGAAGGTGTTTGCAGAAATAACATTTACAAACTGTCTATACAGTACACAGTACTAGTACATAGAAAATAGATTCTAACTTTATGATCCCCTTTGTGTAAGGCAAGACTGAATCTGTTCCCAAATTTAGTCAGCCAGAGGTACAAGCAAGAAACAGTGGTCCATGAATGAATATGCAAATCAGGTGCCCGCGTATTAAAAATCTGGATAAACGAGAAATTCCACTTTTTTATCTGTGCTGATTCTGGCTTGTTAGATACATCAACTAGATTTCTTAGAACACAAACATCACCTGGGTGGCAACAGATTTTGTTCAAGTGGTCGCTACCAAAAACAGTTTTTGAAGAGTCCAGTATACAACTGGAGAACTGTAGCTATACCAGGCCAATTTATGTAGCACTTACAAAAGAAAAAAAAAAATGTGTCTTAATACTCTATTCATGCTATTGCTATTCAAGCAACAGCAATACAAAATATTACAAGACAGATCACATATGATTGCAATGTAGACCCCAAACACTTAAAAAAAAAAACACACATACACACACACACACACAAAAGGGCAAAAGTCATTGGCGGATGTAAACATCCCTGTTCCACTCCCCAGCCTCATTCCGTTTTCTGGATATCACTTCTCCATCCTTTTCACAGTAGCGATCCTTGGATTTATGACGGCTGCGCTGTTTGTTGCACTCGTTGTGGTCCTGCTCTCGATCCACATCCCGGCAACGGTGCCGAGACTCCCTGTGTCTGTGGTCAGTGCTCCCATGGGTCTCATCTCTGTGGTTATGCTCACGGTGTGAGGCATAGTGGTCCACGTGGTCATGGGAATAATCTTCCTTTGGCTCCATGTAGGCTGAGTCTCGACTCTCCTGGGTTTCTGAGTCAAATGTCTCTTGCCTGGAGAGGCCGCGACTTGTCCCACTGCGATGGTTGTGGTGTGGGGCTGAGGAGGAAGAACGGTGCTGGGATTTCTTGACCGGTTCCATGCTAGGTTCTTCTTCAGCTTGGGAAGCAGAACGGATAGGAGCAGAGCGATCAGTCCTTTGATCACCTTGAGAACCCTGGCAGCCAAAGGAGCACACTGGATGTTAACCAAGGTCAGTGGGTACAGAACATGTCACAGAGCAGCTACGTTCAGGCAGAGTCCTTTTTAAGCATCTGAAAAGCTGAAAGGAAGTCTATCCTAGCTTAATCCCTTTGGTAACATTTAGCATTTATAAGCCTTATACTATATAAAATTGGACTTTGTAAGTGCCTAGAACAGTGTTCATGATAACATTTTTCTTTTAAAAAGCAGGGAAAGTGTTCTTCTTTTATATATTCTCCTGTGGTTCAAATACAGATGCAGGTCCCTTATCTTTTTCTATATAGGGGTATAAACTAGCTCTGCTTGACTGTATGTCAAGAATATTAAAAATAGCAAATGCTTATAAGATACAATATGGGACAGGTACTGTTCTTGACCCTTCGCATATAATAACTCATTAACACAACAGCCTTTTGAGATTAGTAATTCCAGCAGCATCATGGATGGGTTGCCATTATTATTCCTGAGGCAAGAACAGTTAAGAAACTTGTCTGAGGTTATCCACCCCAGAACTGGTAAGAGGTGGAGCCAGGATTTGAATCTAGGTAATCCGCTTCCACAGTTTATGCTGCTGTTTAGAAAGTTTCTGTAGTCTGTGTATGTTCCCAGTATATTCTGTCGATGGCGCTCTTCTTACAGGTACACAGCTCATGCTGGACTTGCTTAGAGTTAATACACTGGAACAAGCCCCAAGCAGGCTGCTGGGCTTGGATCCTAGCAGTGTCACCATAGACAACCTTGTTTTCTATGAAGACTGTATGTATAGAATACATAAAAACTCCCCTTACCTGTGAATTAGAGGCTAGGGTGGGGCTAAGAGGCAGACTTGAAGTGGCTAATGTACGGCTAAGGAGAGGGTTGGGGAGGCTGCTGCTGGGAGGATGGGTGGCCTTCCAGTAGGCCTCCAGATAGTCGGCAAGGTGCTCACAGGCATCCTCAAGCTGGTTCTCATCCAAGATCACATCGAACAACTCCTGCAGAGGCAGACATTCCAGACCATATTGACCGGCCCAGTTTTCACCCACTTCCCACCTCCAGAAGAAGAGTGAGGGCTCATGAGCTGCACCCCTTTGCACTTGCTCCTACTGTCTCCTTTTTATTAGTCAGCAAGTGGCTGACTACGTCAAATCATTGTTTAGGGCACTGAATGAATGCTTAACTAATAATGGCCAGAATGGTAACAGTTGTTAAGGACATTTATCTATCCTCAATGAAAAAAGACATGGATACTATGATAGAAAAGAGATGTGTATATATTTGAGCAGAATATGAAGAAGCCTACCCTTGATGTCAAAATCATGAAATCTTTGAGATGTGTCTCCCTTTGTTGCCCAGGCTGGAGTGCAGCGGCCTGATCTCGGCTCAAGCAATTTTTGTGTGTCAGCCTCTAGAGTAGCTAAGGGGTTACAAGTGCCTCCCACCATGCCCAGCTAACTTTTGTATTTTTAGTAGAGATGGGGTTTTGCCATGTTGGCTAAGCTGGTGTCGAACTCCTGGCCTCAAGTGATTCGCCGGCCTCAGCCTCCCAGTGCTGGGATTACAAGTATGAGCCGCTATGCCCAGCCCAAGATTATGAAATCTGAATTTAGAAATTAATAAGCTAAGATTAGGATGTGAAATTGGGCAGAAGCAGCTGAAACCGCTGATAATCTGACATTGTCCAAACTTCAAATTAGTTCACTAGAGGAAAAAAATTTCGCTTTTCAAAAGATTTTTTAGAATTTAAGCAATCAAATATTTATAGCCTCTGAAATAGCTGCGCTTACAAAGTGGGGGGTGGCCCGGCACAGTGGTTCATGCCTGTAATCCCAGCACTTTGGGAGGCTGAGATGGACAGATCAGTTGAGGTCAGGATTTTGAGACCAGCCTGGGCAACATGGCGAAACCTTGTCTCTGCTAAAAATACAAAACTTAATGGGGCATGGTGGCATGTGCCCGTAGTCCCAGCTACTTGGAGGACCAAGGTGGGAAGAGTGCTTGAGCCTGGTAGGCAGAGGTTGCAGCAGTGAGCTGAGAGGCCGCCACTGCACTCCAGCCTAAGCAACAGAGCAAGACCCTACCTCCAAAAGTAAACCTAGGAAAGCTCTATAGCTTCAAGGCATTGTATGTAAAGCATAGACCTTAAGAAAGAATCTAGGTAACTCATTGCTTAGAAATTGATTAAATGTCTCAAATAGTTATTAAGAGCAGATACCTTGCTCCCTATGATCAGAAATGAATAATATACCAACTTCATATAGACTCATCATACAAGCCAAATTTCTGGAACCATGATCTGATGTTAGGTATTAACAAAGTGAAGTTACTACAGGATGTACTGTAGCTTTTTGTAAGCTAAGATCATCATTTGGATTATTTGTGCTCAAAACATATGGTCATGGAATGAGGGAGGAGAGTTTACTTTGGAATGAATACCACTTTAAGTGATGAGGATTCTCTTCTCTGACAGGTGTTTGACTGTTTTTTAAAAATACAATGCCAATCTGGCCAGGCATGGTGGCTCATGCCTGTAATCCTTGGAAGGCCAAGACAGGAGAATGGCTTCAGCCCAGGAGTTCTAGACCAGCCTGGGCAACATAGCAAGACCCCATCTCTACAGGAAAGAAGTTATCTGACCATGGGGGCATGCACCTACAGTTTCAGCTACTAGGAAGAGTGAAGCAAAACAGTCACTTGAGCCCAGGAGTTCAGGGCTGCAGTGAGCTATGATCATACCACTGTACTCCCAACATGGGCAACAGAGCAAGACCCTGCCTCAAAAAAGAGAAAAAGCCAGGTCTGATCTCAGTAACTGGATTATGCTGCATATAGAGATAACTTACTGGAGGACACTGAGCCAGTTTATCAGCTGCTACCATCTGGACGTTGAGGTGTTTAGCTTGAGATTTCCCTCGAGATTTTATTAACCTTTGTAAAACCTGTAAAAGATGAGGAGTTTTTAACAGAGTAATAAGTACACTGAGGTAAACTACAAGGTACATTATTGACTCCTTTCTCTGGGGCCTTTGTATATACACCCAAGGGGCTTGTAATAGATAGAGCTATAAGAGTATCTGCAAAATTAATATAAATCACCGTTGCAAGCTTTAAGCACTCACATTTTTTCTAAGCCAGCAGCTCTCAAATGTTTAGTCTTATAACCTCTTTAAGTTAGCTAAAATGGAAAACTATTAATTTTTTTTTATAAAAATAGCTACAGTTTTGACAAATCCAATGGCTAGCTTCATAGAAGACAGCTGAAGTCTCCCAAGCTTCTACAGTTAACCTGCTGCAATGTTTTGCTTTGGTTGAAATATGTGAAGAAAATCCAACGTCCTACAGATTTTTAATTGAGAAAAGGAGAAACAATTTAGTAGCCTTTTCAGATAGTCATCCTTGATACCACACCAAACTCAACAAATGGTAGTTCCTTATTATTCATTATCATACAGACAGTAATGGTTCGCTGACTTCAGATCTTCCAAATGTTGACATATTTCATTATACGGTACTGAAACACTGTATGATCCTTGATCTCATCAGAGAAATTATTGGGAAGCTTGTTTTCTAAAATTCTGATTGTTGTCAGAAAGCTTGAGTTTTACAATTGGCAACACGTGTTCTCCTTGAAGTGACAGGTTTGCTTTGTCCAAGAAAAATCTGCTATACCCAAGTCTAAATAAGCATAGCCTGTCAGTTGTTTGCGATAAAAATTCTATGAAAAACATGGCTAGTTTAGTTCACAACTCAATCACACCAGCGCATCTCCTTCTGAGATTCGTTGGTATGCAACAAGAGCTTTGTGTGTACTTTTGTTTTGTTACGTTGAATATTAAAAGTCAAGATTCAATATAAGTAATAAACTTTACTTCTTCATCAGGACATTCTTAAGTGAAAATGGCTTTTTCCTCCGTGAAAGCATGGTGGTGATGACTACAGTAACTGCTGGTACTCTGATGCCACAGTCTTGATTCATGCTCAAACGCCAGCAGTTTTACCCACCATTGCTTTTGCATGAGCCAAGCGTATGTCCAAACAGTAAACATGGCAAATAATGTATTAGTAGTATCATGGAGGTAGTTTTGACTAAATGGACAGTCTAAAAGTGTCTCAAGACCCTCCAGGGATCCATGGACCACACTTTGAGAATGGCCATTCTAAGCCGTGAAACTAATCATGCCCTGTTTATATCAATTTAGAAATTCTTGACTACCATGTCTCTTCAGATTCTATATACATGATAAAGCCTATCACAATAGTGTATTATAGACAGCAGAACATAAAATACATTTTAGTGAAGTTTGATTATAGAGCAAACAGTAGCAATCCTACTTACCTTAGGAGAAGAAATCTTTACATATACGATAATAGGGGCCAAAGAGGTTTTACTGAGTTGAGCTGGATGATTAATCGTATCTGCATCAAGGACCACTAATTGCAATGTTCTCGCAAGTTCAAAAATCCTTTCAATTTCACTCTGAACTTCCGCTGTAAAAGGTGAAACAGTTTAAAGTGCAGTATTTTTAAGATAAAGTAAAATGGTATCTTTCTTCAACAGAAAGGTGAGTAGGTCAGCCATTATGTTAATGCTTATAGGCAAAAGAATTGATAAAAAATTACAACAGCAATTTATCCTTTTGGAAAGGGCTCTTTTTCCACACATCATTAGGATTTAAGGAATGTTTCTCTCAGACAGCTACAGAATTTACTATTTTAGTATAATACTTAGATTATGGAAATTCTTAGCTCTCTCTGCTGACATTCTTTGTGCTTCCACTCTATAAAATTTCATAAAACTGTTGTAAGAACTGTGAAATATCTTTGTGTGTTCGTTGCAGGTTACTTTGCCCTAGCAACCATTACAAGTTTTCCTTTCGGTGCATGGGCTGAACCGTGTTTACATGTCACCTGTATGCTGTCTAGATATGTTTATTAACAAGCTGAAATACAACATAAAGCAAGAAAGACATGATTGGCACCAGTAAAAAACTTATCCAGAAACACACCGCATATTTTCCAACCAAAGGAATACCCCTTTAATAGTCATGTTGTAAAAGGGCAGTTTTCAGAGGCAGCACTACAGAAATCTAAACTATAAAATTTATAGAAATTTATCACCAAACATTTAAAATTCTACTTGAATTCCAAGAAAATTACATTCAGTTCATCTACTGCTCCATGATCTCCAAAGAGTCAAAAACAGGCCTGACAGAATTTTCTGCAATGAGGGAAATATTCTCTATATGTAGTCCAGTGGGGCAGCAGCTAATCACTTGTGGCTACTAAGCTAGCATGAACAGGCAACTACATTTTTAAAATTTAGTAATTTAAATAGCCAGAAGCTACTATTACTAGGCAGCATATACAGCATAATACATAGCTTGCGGTTCCCACCGCAGTCATGGAGATTGAATTCCATGAGACTTTAATGCCAGCAAATGTGGACTTAAAATCACCTTGTAATACCTCTTAGGTAGTTAGGTCCATGCCACAAGCTTCCTGGAGATAATTTTAACTAGTACATTATTCAAGAAAAGGTGAGTCCCTGATCACTATTGTGATCTGCCTCACAATATGTTATGACTTGAGTCCTTTTGTTTACCTGAATATCTGTAAAAAAATCAGGGCCCAAACTACATGACATACTAGCTTTAAAATAATATTGGGCCACTGAGCCCACTCAAGTTCCAACCTAAATTAATATTTATTGCAAGCATTAAGAAATCAGATCACAAAGATGTTCATCTTTGCTTCACCTGTTAATAAGTGTTTACACAATCACAGCATCTCACACCTTCAGCGTAACTCCTTGCATTTAAAGGTTTGAACACTATGTTTTCATTGATTATAAGTTTAATACGTGTTTTTTTTTTTTCTTGAGACAGGGTCTCGCTCTGTTTCCCAGGCTGGTATGCGGCTGTGCGGTCTCGGCTTACTGCAACCTCCTCTGCCTCCCTGGTTCAACTGATTCTCTCACCTCACCCTCCCATGTAGCTGGGATTACATGCATGCACCACCAGGCCCAGCTAATTTTTTGTATTTTTAGTAGAAAAGGGTTTCACTATGCTGGCCAGGCTGGTCTCAAACTCCTGACCTCAAGTGATCTATCCACCTCAGCCTTCCAAAGTGCTGGGATTATAAGCATGAGCCACTGTACCTGGCCTTAATATATGCTCACTGTATAAAATCTGGATAACATTTTAAAAATTACATGCACAGATATTTCTATTATATCAATATATTAACATGGGTTTTAATATATATACATATATAAAGATCTTTCTGGTAGTCTTACATACATATGCTCAGAATTTACTCAAAGAAATGTCAAAAACTTCTCTGATGTTCATTTCTGAAACTGAAAGTCAATTTGATTCTTTCTAGTTGTCCTAGCTAATGAAAGAATGCAGCTCAGCATCTTGAAGATGGGACAAGCCTTCTTCATCTCCCTAGATCCCACTGAATTAAACTGAAAAATGAATAACACCTTTCTATGCTTTACACCTCTAATATCTATAAATAACTCAGGAGCAATCACTGTTTCCTCTAAGATAAAGAACAGAAACTACAACATTAATCATTAGAGAAATGCAAATCAAACCATAATGAGATACCATCTCCCACCAGTTAGAATGGCTATTATTAAAAAATCAAAAAATAACATGCTGGTGAGGTTGTGGAGAAAAAGGAATGCTTATACACTGTTGATGGGAATGTAAATTAGTTCAACCATTGTAGAAGACAGCGTAGCAATCCCTGAAAGGCATAAAGACAGGAATACCATTTGACCCAGCAATCCCACTACTGGGTATATACCCACATGACTATAAATCATTCTATTATAAAGATACATGCATGTATGTATTTTCATTACAGCACTATTCACAATAGCAAAGGGGTAGGATCAAGATAAAGAAAATGTGGTACATATACACCATGGAATACTGTGTAGTCATAAAAGAGAACAAGATCATATCCTTTGCAGGGACATGGAAACAGCTGGAGGCCATTATCCATAGCAAATGAACACAGGAAGAACAGAAAACCAAATACCACATGTTCTCACTTGTAAGTGGGAGCTAAATGATGAGAACACATGGACACATAGAAGGGAACAACACACACTGGGGCCTATCAGAGGGTGGGAGGAGGAAGAGAATCAGGAAAAATAACTGATGGGTACTAGTCTTAGTACCTGGGTGATAATGAACTTAAGTTAGAAACGACAAAAAAACAGAAGTTAACAAGTTTGGAAGGAGGTATCTGTAATCAAACAATACTGTAATAACAGAGTAGATGGTTACTTTCATTGCGGCTAATGTTGAGGGACACCTAAGTGGTCAGTTAGGAATTAATAAGACCTGGAGGTAGCTCTAGTATGAGTTATTTAATGACATACGTGTAATTCCAACGCCATTTTCATAATTACGACACACACAACTCTTAATTTTGACCAGTGTGTCTTATCTTACAAAAAGAATCTGTAAAGCCTTCTCTAACCATCTTTTATCCCCAGGCTCAGTAAATTCTGCTGCTGTGTTCCCAGTGCCATACATCAAAGTGGCATACGGGCAGAAATGAAGTGTCATCACATCATCGAGCTGTATGGTCACTGGGTAACATACTGAACCTCTTAGAACCTAAGTATTCTTATCTGTATTACGGAAATGAGGACTAAATGAATCAACATGCAACACTTCCATTACAGTAATTACAGTACTTGGCCTACAGTAAGTACAGACAGTGCATGACTTACAATGGTTTCTTATAACGATTTTTCAACTTTACAGGTATGAAAGCAATATACATACAGTAGGAACTGAACTTTGAGTACCATACAACCATTGTTTCAGTTAGTATTCAATACATAAGATACTCTACACTTTATTATAAAATGGGCTTCGTGTTAGATAACTTTGCCCAACTGCAGGCTACTGTAAGTGTTCTGAGCATCTTTAAGGTAGGCTAGGCTAAGTTATGATGTTTGGTAGGTTAGGTGTATTAAATGCATTTCAGCTGATGATATTTTCAACTTAATGAGTTTACTGAGACGTAACCCCATCATAAGTTGAGAAGCATCTGTACATAATAAATGTCAAGTATGACTTTGTACCTACCTCTGTTAATACTTATCTCTGTCTCTTTCCGTGATGTAATTAAAAATTTTTCCAATAGGCAGTGAAATGACAGAAAGCTTGACATAATATGAAATTATTTCTAGTTCTCCTCAGCACAGTGCTTGACATATAGTAGGCACTCAAAAAATGCCAACTATATATCAATGAATGAGTCGAGTTTTTTTTTTTTTAAAAAATGGCAAAAACTGCTGTTACAGAAGAGAATCATTTAAACATGTCTTCAAAACAAATACATGTTACAACCAAATTGATGTAGAAGTGAAGTACTCCCTTTGAATGGAGACACTTCCTTAGTTGGGCCATCATAGAAATTTAGTATAACAAAACTTGTGCTAATTTTTCAACATCAGCACAGCTACCCTGATAATGGATGGCTCAAAAGAAAGGAAAAAATTAGAGTCAAAAGATCAACTAGTTCATAAATTCAACAGTCATTTTGCAAGGCTAATTATAAAACCTGCTCTCATCAGCCCTTTATTCTCCATAAACTGCTTGCTTGTTTCCTGAGGAAAGGTAGATGTTTAAGTAAATGCAATCAAATTCACTGCAGATGGCATCACTCAGGGAAAAACAATCTTGTACTGAGTCAGAACACCTGGTTTTCAGTATTTCAGACCTTAGCAGGTGCCTCACACTACGCAGCCTTTCACATGTGGTTTTCGGATTTTTTACCATTTGGTGATTGGCTTGAACTAGAAACTGGCAAATATCTGTATCACTATATACTTTCTACTAATTTAAGTAATACTTTTATTTTAAGAGCATAATAGTGTTCATTTGCATTCTCCAAGTTTGAAAAGTAGAAATAATGCTACTATAAATATTTTAAATATGATTCTTCACCAATATTACAACTGAGGAAAATGGCAGGACTTTTATGAACCTATATGAAGCCATCCACACATGCAAAGAAGTTTTGTACCACCCCCAAAATGTGAGTACTTAAAGCTTCAAATTCTCCAGGGTTTTTCCCTCCCATACAATAATACATTAGCATAGTGAACTCCAGAGACAACATTCTACACTTTAATGTTTTCTAAAAACTTTTAATGCATAAAAGCACATTTTTATCTATCACATTATACCTTCAGTGTGCTTCGTCCTTCCTCTTTTGGTGCAATTCACTCCAGATATGTTCCTCCCAAAATCACATGTTGAAATCTGATCTCCATTGTAATAATATTAAGTGGGGGGCCCTTTGGGAAGTGATTAAGTCATGAGGGCAGAGCCATGACGAATGGGATTAGTAACCTTAGAAAAGAAACCCGAAGGAACATGCTTGCCTCTTCCAGCATGTGAGGATGCAGGAAGATGGCTCGCTCCCTGAATGAGAAAGCAAACTGTCACCAGACACCAAATCTGCTGGCACCTTGATCTTGCACTTCCCAGCCTCCAGAACTCTGAGCAATATGTTTCTGTTGTTTGTAAGTTACCTAAAGTATTTTGTTAAAGCAGCCCAAATAGACTAAGACATTTGGTAAAAAAAAAAAAAAAAAAAACTGTTGTAATTAATCTCATCTATTAAATTTGAGGTAAATTTTTCAAATACACTTTTTCCTAAATTTTTATAAGAGAAATGATGGTTTTAACATAAACAGCCCCTGTTCACCGCTACCCACCCTTGGGCTAACTAAACTTCCAACTAATAAGTAATGCTTAAAATAATCATTCTTAGTGGTCTTTCTGTACCCGAACTCCAGTTGTTTACCTTTCCTCCAACTCACTTTCCAGCTGCTCAGGAATACTAAACATAATCACTGATGTAATGTTAGTTAGATCTCTGAAGTGTCAATACTTTTTTTTTTTTGAGATGGAGTCTTACTCTTTTGTGAGGCTGGATGGAGTGCAGTGGTGCGATCTTGGCTCACTGCAACCTCCGCCTCTCACATTCAAGCTACTCCCCTGCCTCAGCCTCCCAAGTAGCTGGGACTACAGATGTGCACCACCATGGCCACCGAGGTTTTTTTTTTTTTTTTTGTATTTTAGTAGAGACGGGGTTTCACCATGTTGGCCAGGATAGTCTTCATCTCCTGACCTTGTGATCCGCTTGCCTAAAATATGCAGCTATTTTGCAGACAGAAAAATATGACACAGAAATGCTTTTAAAAGACAAGAAAACTGACTTCAATAAAAGCAAGGATTTTAGTGTTGATACTGTAATAACATTTTATCCTCTTCTGGGGCAACATACTAGCAATAATACCTCTTTCCTTAAAACTTTAAAATATTCTTAATGTCTGTAAAAATACAAAAATACAACTTAAAAGTGTACAACAAGAGAAAATAACTTATTTGCCCTGGAGTATAGTGATACAGATATTTGCCGTTTCTAGTTCAATCCCATCACCATTTGGTAAAAAAATCCTGCAATCACCAGATGTGAAAGGCTATGTAGTCAGGCACCTGCTAAGGTATAAAATACCAGAAACCAGGTGTTCTGACTCTGTCCAAGATTGTTGTTCCTTGAGTGGTGTCATCTGCAGTGATATATAACAAATGCTGAGTCGAAAGCCAGTTTCTGAGATTGCATAAACATAGGTCACAAACCCCAGAGTGGTAGGGGAAGGTGGAAGGCAGAGTCAAGGTGTGACCGCCCATTTTTCCTAAGTATTTTACCAAGTGTCTAGTATACGCCAGTCACTGTGGTAGGTACTGAGGAGACTGGTGAAGCAAGAGATTCAATCTCAAACTCAGAGAATGTACAGACAATAAGGCACTCACTCAAATAAATGTAAAATGCTAAGTTTTAAGTTACACCAAGAGTCACAGGTGCTGTCACAGGAGAGAGAAGTGTAATTTAAGAAGAGGGAACAGAAGATGCAAAGCCTCCAAGGCACACAGAAGGCACTCAATGAACGACAGTGCTATGGGTTAAAGTATCCCCCTACTTCCAAAACTCGTGTTGAGTCCCAACCCCTCTAGTGCTTCAGAATGTAACTCTACTTGGAGATAGGCCCTTTTAAGAGGTAATTATGTTAAAGGTGGTCATATGGGTAGACTTTCTGTGACTCTACAGTGGACAATGCAGGAGTTGGGAGTGCTGACTCCCTGCACAGTTAAAGATCCACCTACTACCTTTAATTCCCCCCAGAAGTTAGCTATTAATAGCCTACTGTTGACTGGAAGCATTACCAGTGACACAGTCAACTGACATATACATGTACATTATGTGTATTTTGTAATTTTAGCTAGAGGATTATCAATTTTTTGTATCTGTTCCAAGAACCTGCTTTTGTTTCCTTGATTTTTCTGTATTACTTTTGTTTTCAATTTGACTTCTACTCATATCTGTGTCATGTCCCTCTTTGCGGTTGCTCTGGGTTTATTCTGTTCTTCTAGTTTCTTAGGATTTGACTTCTGACCTAGAAACTTTCTTGGTTTCTAAATAACATTTAATGCTGTAAACATCCCACTAAGTACTGGTTTAACTGTGTCAGATTTTGACATATTTTTGTTTTTGTTTAGTTCAGTATATTTTCTGATTTCTCTTGAGATCTCTTTGGCTCATGGATTATTTGCAAGTATATTACTCAATTCTAAGTATTTTGAAATCATCTTATTATCCATTATTGATTTCTAGTTTAATTCCATTAGAATCAGAGAACATACTTTGCATAACTTCAATTGTTTAATGGTTAAGATTTCATAACCTAGGATATGCTGTATCTTTAATGTTTCATGTGAACTTAAAAGGAATGCGTATTTTTCATTCATTGAATGATGTTCTGTAAGTATCAATTAAATGGAAGTGGTTGATATTGTCCAGTTCTTCTACAGTCTTGCTTTTTTGGGGGGAAAGGAGTGTTGAAGTCTCCGCCTGTAACTGCAGCTTTATCCTTTCACTTCTGCTAGAGTTTGACTCTGGTATTTTAACGATCCACTGTCAGGTGTGTATACATTTAGTATTGTCCATCTTCCTTATGATTTAATTTTTATCATTATCCTTATATAATTTCACTCTTTATCCTTGGTAATTTCTGCTCTGGAGTCCATATCTTATATTAATATAACCAGTTCTTTTTTTTTTTGACAGAGTCTCATTCTGTCACCCAGGCTGGAGTGCAATGGTGCAATCTTGACTCACTGCAACCTCCGCCTCCCAAGTTCAAGTGATTCTCCTGCCTCAGCTTCCAGTGTAGCTGGGATTAGAGGCACATACTACCGTGCTTGGCTAATTTTTGTATTTTTAGTAGAGATGGGGTTTTACCATGTTGTCCAGGCTGGTCTTGAACTCCTGACCTCAGGTGATCCACCCACCACGGCATCCCAAAGTGCTGGGATTACAAGTATGAGCCACTGCGCTTGGCCACATTTACTATTTCTGTTGCTCATTACTGATCTTCCAGGCTTCCTTCTGGTATCATTTCATTTCTTTCTAAAGGATTCCCTTTAGTAATTCTTGTAGAGCTGTTCTGCTGGCAGTGTGAATTCTGTTACTATTTAATCATCTGAGAATGTCTTTATTTTACCTTCATTCCTGAAGGGTATTTTCACTGAATAGGTAACTTGGTTGAGAGCACTTTGAAAATACTGCTCCATTTCCTCCTGTTCACTATGGTTTCTGAGAAATCCAACCATCATTTGCATTTCTTCCCTACTAATTATGTGTTGTAGGGAAGAAATGAAAATGATGGTTGGATTTATTTTGACTTCTGACCTGGAAACTTTCTTGGTTTCTAAATAACATTTAATGCTGTAAATATCCCACTAAGTACTGGTTTAAAACTATGAAAACCAGAAAAAAACTTAAAAGCAACTGGACAAATTATTTTTCTCTCGTTGCTTTTAAGTTTCTTTTTCTGGTTTTCATAGTTGGACTGTGATATGTATGACTGGACATGGATTTCTTTGAGTTCATCCTGTTTGAGGTTGCTCGGCTTCTTGAATCTGTAGGTTCGTGTCTGTCTGCCTAACTTGTGAAGCTTTTGGCCATTATTTTTTCAAGCATATGTTCAGCCCCACACACTTTCTTCATTTTCTGGTATTTCAGTGGTACTGATGCTAGACCTTTTAGTATTATCCCACAGGTTCCTGACTCTCCTTTTCAAAATGCTGGGATTAGAAAAATGCTGGGATTAAAAAAATGCTGGGATTAAAAAAATGCTGGGATTAAAAAAATGCTGGGATTAAAGGTGTGAGCCACTATACCCAGCCACATTCTTCTTCTTTAGAAACTATTAGAAACAGTGTTTACATACCGCGTTTCCTAGGAGTCCAGATGACACAGTTGGCTGGTCTGAGTCACAATCCATTCTCTGGGCTGTGTCCCGTGTCCCCATGGCCATCTTTCATGTAGTCCAGGTACCTGTCCCTCCATAGAGCACTAAATCAAGGATGGAAATGCCCTGTCTGGAAAGTTACTGGGTTTTGCCAGCCTTGATTGTGCTAGACATTTGGCATTTGGACTGCTGAAACTCTCTCTCTCCTGACTGGTTCTTCTCTCCTACAGTTTTACTATGCCTCTGACAGCTACTTCTTGTTCTTTCTCAAGACCTTTCTTTCCCTGACAACCCCATAAATACTGGTGCTCTTCAGGGATCTGGGCTTGTCTTGGCCTTCCCATTCTCACCTCTCTGACCACATGCATAAACTCATGGCTCCCAAAAATATGATCCATAGTTTACTCATGGATTCTCTATTTATTCAATACTCAAATTTATTTATAACCCCCAAAATCAATACCTGATGCACTTTTATACTCATTTGTGGACATAGAGAGTGGTGAAACATTTGAGTCACCCAACATGCATGCTCGTAGCTGAAGTGGAGCAAGGCAATACTTTACCTTCTTGTTTCAGCACTCAGACAATAAGTGAGTACCCTTTTCATGGTCTATTAGTGCCACATTTTTTGCATTTTTGTACTTTTTATTGTAATGAAATTACAGCCTCCTTCTTGACTCACTCTCTACCTCTTGGTCTGCTGCTGCTTTTAGAATTCTCAACCATCGACCAACCATCTATCTGTTTATATATACAAGATTTTGTCCATGTCTTCCTGTAAAACAAAACCTATGAGAAAGAGGACTTTGTGTCCTTTACTTTTGTGTCCCTGGGTGCTAACAATAATGCCTGGCACATGGTTGATACTGAAGTATTTGCTAAATGGATGAATGAATGCCTCCAGTCTGTACATGGTCCCCCTGCTGCCTTAAGAATAATGATATGGTTTAGCTGTATCCCCACTCAAATCTCTTCTTGAATTGTAGTTCCCATAATTCCCATGTGTCACAGGAGGGACCTGGTCGGAGGTAACTGAATCATGGAGGTAGGTCTTTCCCATGCAGTTATCATGATAGTAAGTCTCATGAGATCTGGTGGTTTTATAAAGGGGAGTTCCCCTGCACACACTCTGTCTTGCCTGCTGCCATGTAAGACGTGACTTTGCTCTTCCTTTGCTGTCTACCATGATTGTGAGCCCCTCTGCAGCCATATGAAACTGTGATTCCGTTAAACCTCTGTCCCTCATAAATTACCCAGTCTCAGGTATGTCTGTGTTAGGAGTGTGAGAACAGACTAAGACAAATAAGCTCCAAACTTTTTATGTCTTGCTCCTGCCTATCTCTCTGGTGTCATATCCCATCTCCCTCTTTTTAAAACCATACGTTTTAGCTTAAATGAAGCACCTCTGTTTTTCAGAAGCCTCTTGTAGCTTTCATTGTCTCAAATCATTATCACTGTCTCCACTCCTTTTCCTTTTTTCTTGGCTAAATGCTGTCATCTTCAAGTCCCAGCTCAAGATCAGCTCCCTGGAAAAGCCTTTTGCCATGGCCTGTGCCTCCTGCAGCATCAGCTCTTTGGCAGCCAATTCAATGCTGAACCACTTTGCTTATCTCCTCTATTTCAACAGGTTCTTCACTGATTTGCCTTATGGCTACACCCAGCTCCTTGTGGGAAAGGGGCTTCATCAGTTCATCTTTTTATTCACAGGCTTTCACGCATGATATTTGGTATCTAGTGTATGCTCAATGAAACAAACAGACCAGAACATTTATTTAAAAACAATGTATCATCAGTAGTTGCAAAAAAAATCTTGGCAGTCCAGGCAAATCTGTTATGTAATTAATTCCACTGATGAATCTAAAAAATCACTTGACTTTGTTAATCAGTTCAATCTATGAAATGAGCATTCTATAATAATTTTTGGCCAGATGCAATGCTCATGCCTGTAGTCCCAGCACTTTGGGAGGCCAAGGCAAGAGGATCGCTTGAACATGGTAGTTTGAGACCAGCCTGGGCAACATAGTGAGACCCTATCTCTACAAAAAAATACAAAAAATTAGCCCAAGGTAATGGCATGTGCCTGTAGTCCCAGCTATTCAGGAGGCTGAGATGGGAGGATTGAGACCAGGAGATCGAGGTGCAGTGAGGCATGATTCACACCACTGTAATCCAGCCTGGGTGGACAGAGTGAGACCCTCTCTCAAAAAAATAAAAAGTAATTCTTGTGAGCATCAGATGATGTGTGGAAAGAATTTTAACTGTGACAGATGATAAGGACATAAAAAGGAATTGCTATAAGCAAAACACATGTGATCACATTTTTTCCTCGAATATATTTCTAAACCTGTTACTGAAGCTTTGTCAATGAAGGGTTGTTAGGTGAGGAGCAAAACTGAGTTCTATAATGTATCTTGCTCATTGCTAACAGATAAAGTTTATTATTTGTAACAGCTTTTCTATTATTTATATAATCATGCTTCAGAGTAAATGAAGAACTTCTATGTTAGAAACCAGCCTCAGAGGATTTGTATATCTAACATATAAACAGAATAAAAATACTATGTAGCCATAAAAAAACGATGAGTTTGTGTCATCTGTAGGGACATGGATGAATCCGGAAACCATCATTCTCAGCAAACTGACACAAGAACAGAAAATCAAACTCCGCATGTTCTCACTCATAGGCGGGTGTTGAACAATGAGAACACATGGACACAGGGAGGGGAGCATCACACACTGGGGTTTGTTGGGGGTGCTAGGGGAGGGACAGCAGGGGTAGGGAGGTTGGGGAGAGATAACATGGGGAGAAATGCTAGATATAGGTGATGGGGGGATGGAGGCAGCAAACCACATTGCCATGTATGTCCCTATGCAACAATCCTGCATGTTCTGCACATGTACCCCAGAACCTAAAGTGGAATTATATATAGATATAAAAGAAAAAAAAAGCTGAAAGATCTGACACAACTCTCAGAAAGTTTACTTTATAAAAACAGAAACCTAACAATCCAGTAAGCAACATGTGTAACAGTGATTGACCTAAACTCTAAGCACGTGCCAAAAAGATTAAAAAGCAGCTGAAGCGTCTCAATTTGATCAGTTTGGTACACGTTAATATGCAGTATCCACATACCACCTTGTAAACACAGTAACTCCCTGTGCTGTCTTTACAGATAAAACAAACATATAGATATCAATAAAAATAGCCAGGGATTCACTTCATCCTTTACCGATTTCCAAACCCACAAATTACACTCTCCTGAGTATGATTTCGTTATTGATATGCACTGGGAATTAAGGAATATTTACAATAATAATGGCTGTCATTTATAGAGCATGTACTATGTTTAATCCTTGCAATAATTCTACAAGGTAGTTACATTATTTCCTTTTTAAGATGAAGAAATGAAACCTTCAAAAGGTTAATAAACTTGCTCATGGTAACACTGATGCAAAGCCAGGAGATCTTAGAGTCTGCACGCACCAAAGCTCACATTAGTGAAAACAAACGAGAACCAAAACATTAATGCTGACAGCTTGTGGAATTCTTACCTTGAAACTATCATAACAAATCCTTCCACACCATGAAATCATTAAGACCGCAGCAGTAGCTACTGGCAACACATGTCTGTTTTTTCAATACCTTGTGACACATGGAATTATCATCTTGCTAGATCTTATCATCATCAGCTTCAGGAGAGGAGTGTTTAAAAAGCTTAAGCTCACTGCACAGACTTACCTAAGCTTGACCTTGTGTTGGATCTTTCTATTATTGCGTGCTTACTGGGATTGTTTAATACTGAGCGTTTGGCAAGTGAGATGTCAGCAGTGACCCTTGTGATGGATATCCTGTTGGAGAAAAAGTCACAGAAGACCCTAACATTATTAATCTAATCAAAGGGGGTAGAAGTATATGCACAAAATTCATCTAAGTGTGAAATATATATAGCAGCCATATTTTTAAACCATATGTGTTAGGATACTTATTCTTTCTTTTCACTTACTGATTTTTGTTTATCTTGCACCTGCCTTACTTTGCTTTTTGTTTGTTTTGAGACAGTCTCGCCCTGTCACCCAGGCTGCAATGCAGTGTTGTGATCTTGGCTCACTGCAATCACTGCCTTCGGTGTTCAAGTAATTCTCCTGCCTCACCCTCTCAAGTAGCTGGGATTACAGGTGTGTGCCACCACACCTTGCTAATTTTTGCATTTCTAATAGGGGGTTTCACCATGTTGGCCAGGCTGGTCTCAAATTCCTGGCCTCAAGTGATTCACTTGCCTTGGCCTTCCAAAGTGCTGGGATTACAGGTGTGAGCAAATGCGCTGGCCCTATCTTGCACCTGCCTTATTTTGCATTTACTGGTTGCTTATCGGGTGTCAGGTAAGTACTAAGCCCTTTATTTGAATTACTAAATCATCCAAACAGCTCTCGGAGAAATGTTTATTGTTATCGTACTTTTGCTGATGATGCACAGAGAGATTATTTATCCAAGGCTATGTACTTACTAAGTGGTAGAGCTGGGATTTGAACCCAGACTCCTGAGCCTACATTCCTACATTCCTACCCTCTGCGCCATAGTTCAGTGCTGTGATAGGCATGAAGAATAAATAAGAACTGGTCTTTCCTCAGTGAGCTCATGGTCTAGTGGCAGAGATAAATAAGAAAAGAAAATAATTAAAGATGATGATTGTTGTGAAAAGAACAAACAGGGTATTATGACAGATGATAAGGGAGAAGTGAGAGCAACAGTATTTCGGAGCTGGAAACAGCAAATTACTTAGACTGCAGAAAGCTGAATATTCAAGTCAGCAGTAGGAAAAAGCTGTGAAGCAAAATTGAAGGCTCACAATATCTCTGAAGAAGGTAGCGAATGAAGGTGGAACAAAAAGAAAAGGTTTGGTTAAAAAGTCTGTTTCAGTCAGAGCCCTCCACTGCAACTTCACAACATCAAATGGCCAGGTGACAGTTCTTTTCCTGTGTGGTAAAAGACCCTAGTTTGTTATCTTGCAGACAATACAAGACGGCCTCTGACCAGGGGACCCTAGACAGACCAAGGGCAGAGAATACTGGATGAAAAAGAAAAGATTCTGAATGCTGAATCTTCAACCTTCTTCCTCATTGTAGAATTTTGGTAGCCTGGCTTATATTTATATCCCCAGGGGTCAGAATGGAAGATTCGTCTCTGGAGAATCTGACTGCCAAAGAGTAAAGACCCAAAGATAATGATATTGGAGGTTTCCTATGTAAATTGTCCAGCAAGACTGCCATACACAGAAACACAAAGTTGAAAAGCTCTGCCTCTGAGCACAGAGCTTCTGAGTAATTATTTTATGCCTTACTTTAAATTTTGAGCACAGGACTGTTTGTCAGGCATCTTCAGAAAACCTCTAACATGACAGACCAAAACAAACAAAAATCAACTGTGAAAATTATTCATAGGTAAAAGCTAAGACATGGTTTTGTCTATGAAACTAGAACAAATTTCTATTTAAAAAGAAGAGCTTTTGAAAATAAAAACATGATAATAGAAATGAAAAAAAATCAAAAGTAGGGTTAAAAGAAAGGTAAAATCTCTAAAGGATACAACAAAAAAGACAGTTGGAAGATAGGAGAAGAAAGATAAGAAAAGTAGAGAATAACAACAGTTATTCTCTATATTCAAATTCTAAATCACAAGAGTTCAGAAAAAGATAAGACAGAGGAGAGGAAATAAGTAATTACAGAATTAAGGGTCTGATTTTTCAAACTGAAAGGGTCTAGCACAAGAGTTGAAAGATCCATACCAAGACATATTTTTATAAATTTCATCACGCTGGGGACAAAGAGAAACCTACAAACTTTCAGAGGAAAAAACATGTCTGAAAGCATCAAGCACTAGAATGCTTTGTACTTCTCAAAGCAGCAATGGAGCCCAGAAGGTAATGGAGCAAAAAGCCTTTAAAATTTGGAGGAAAACTATTTTCAATCAGAATTCCGTAACCATCTAAACTAGCAATTAAACAGAAAGGTTTGTAAACATGCAGGCTATTGAAAAAAAAAGTGTATATACTCTTCCTAGGGAAATGACTGGAGAAGGTTTTTGACTCAAATGACAGTAAAGCTTGAAAGAAATCAAGGCCTCTAGGAAAGAGGAGCTTCATTCAGCCTGAAAGGAAGGTGAAAGGAATCCCAAGGATAATAACAAGGAATGTTCCAGAACGATACCCGACACAGAAATGGTCTAGACTGCAGCAGGCTAAAACATCCCAGAGAGATTCAAATAGACAAACTATAATTTTGGCTGGTTCCGTGTTTAGTATTTATCGTAACTATGTAAATAATCAAATGAACTACGTCACAAATGTGTTTTTTTTGGGGGGGTGGCGGCAGGGGGTAGACAGCATCTCATTCTGTCACCCAGGCTGGAGTACAGGGGTGTGATTATAGCTCACTGCAGCATCAACTCCTAGGCTCAAGTGATCCCCACTGGCTCAGGCTCCCAAGTAGCTGGGATGACAGGTGCATGCCACCGCAACCAGCTAATTTTTTTTTTTAAGTAGAAACAGGGTCTCACTATGTTGCCCAGGCTGGTCTCAAACTTCTGAGCTCAAGCAGTCCTCCTAAAGTGCTGGGACTACACGTGTGAACCACTGCGCCCAGCCCAGTGTATTTTTCTGGTGTATTTTCCTTGTAGTTTCCATGAGATAAACAACTTCTTACATTTGCTCACTTTTTTTTCTTTTCTTTTTTTTTTTTTTTTATAGACAGAGTCTCTCTCTCTGCCATCCAGGCTGCAGTGCAGTGACACAACCTTGGCTCACTGCAACCTCTGCCTCCTGGGTTCAGGCGATTCTCCTGCCTCAGCCTCCTGAGTAGCTAGGATTACAGGTACCCACCACTGTGCCCAGCTAATTTTTGTACTTTTAGTAGAGACAGGTTTCACCATGTTGGCCAGGCTTGTCTTAAACTCCTGGCATAAAGTGATCTGCCTGCTTCAGCCTCCCAAAGTGCTGGGATTACAGGTGTGAGCCACTGCGCCCAGCCCAGGAATTTTTGATTTCTAATAAGATTGTCCTGCAGAAGATTCTGGCAATGGTATATTTATCCCTATAGTAATTCAGTATGCATTCCAAACACTTCAGGGCTGACTGCTGACATTTTGAAAGTCACTGAAGGGCGGGGTGGGGTGGGAAGGGCAGGGGGAGGAAGCAACCTGAATTTATCCCAGGTAGTAGCTTTCCTCCTTGTTCTCAATTTCCTTGTTAATTTACTTGTCACCATCCTACAAGGGTGAATCTGAAGATTGCTTTGTTTACATGACACGACTGGTTACTGTGAATCCAGTTTTAAATGGGCTACTTTATTGCACACCACAGAAGGAGGAGGAGGATTTATTTCCTTGATCTGACACACTGATGCTACTTAACAACCAGAATCGTGATTCTGACAGCCCCCCCGGTACTTCTGCAAACGAATTTAAGTGGGTTTCAGAAAAGAAAAGGAATTCTTGACTACCTAGAACCTTTTTCATAACTAACATTTCCTTTCATATTTTCTCCTCTTGGGCTTAAACTTTTCACAAAATAAATTTAGCTTATTTAATAGATGATTAAGGAATAATTCATTATTCTTTTTTAGAATGTCATGTGCACATACACACCTGATGCTTTTGATGACTTTTCATCTTCTACTGCTGTCTTGCCTCGCCAAAAGCAAAAACATTCAATAATTCAGTTACTGTAGATGTCTTGCCATGGGTAAAAGTGTTAAATTTGTGCATGGCTTTTAAATTCTGCCTTTAGACTGTTTCTTCCTCTGAGGACTGTTAATTGGTGACAAGAGGTCTAGAAAATTGAACCCCGGCTCTAAGTCAAGGTAAGCCAAGGCAGGTCTATTAATTAAACCATAAGGAAATTAATCTGGCTAGAAATAATAGATACATTAAGATATTTTATCTGTTTCTTAAATAAAACCAATTTGGATGGATGATACACTTGAACATGGGTCCAAGATACACCCTCTCTGGCTGGAATGTGTCTTCCAAATTCAAAACTGACTCAGGTTTAAATATAAGTAGTACTCCAGGAAAGTCCATCCCATCTCCCCATCTTTGGCATTTAGGAAAGGGCAGTGGGTTAACTCAGGCATGGAAAACACCGTGCCTTTGTTAGCAGAATTTTTTGAGTGTTCACAGTTCCAACTCATGATAAATGACAGAGCCAAGAATAAAGAAACACAAGCTAAATGGAGCAGATTAGAGGTATACCTTTTATACTTGGCCAGTGCCTAGGAGCCTTGGTCCAAGCTAAAGATTCTGTTTTCCTGGCACAAACTAAAAATATTTTGTAAAGTTATAAAAAATAAAAAAAAAAATCTAACGGGGTATTTGGTTATAAAAAGGCCTTGATCATAAAGTCTTTCAGACCTTGAAACTTAAAATAGTTTTTGTTTTCCTCATTCTCTCCTTTCAGTCCTTTGCCTGATCACTTACCTTTTTTTTTGAGACAGAGTCTCACTCTGTCGCCCAGGCTGGAGTACAGTGGGATCTCGGCTCACTGCAACCTCTGCCTCCTGGGTTCAAGTGATTCTCCTGCCTCAGCCTCCCAAGTTGCTGAAACTATAGGTGCCCACCACCATGCCTAGCTAATTTTTGTATTTTTAATAGAGACAGGGTTTCACCATGTTGGCCAGGCTGGTCTCAAACTCCTGACCTTGTGATCCGCTCACCTTGGCCTCTAAAAGTGCTGGGATTATAGGCATGAGCCACCACACCCAGATTGCTTGATCACTTACTAACAATACTTGTCCTCCTATAAAAGCTTCCCTCTTGCCCTTGCCTTCCCTGCCAAAATTCAGTATAAATTAAAAATGGTTGTAGTAATAGGTGTAGTCTAGAAGCAAAGTACTATATTAAGAAATCTAAAAGAATCCTGAAACCAACAAATACTATCTATTGCAGCAGTCCCCAACTGTTTTGGCACCAGGAACCAGTCTTGTGAAAGAATTTTTCCATGGACCGGTTCAGTGGGAGTGGGGAGATGGTTCTGGGATGATTCAAGCACATTACATTTATTGTGCATGTTGTTTCTATTATTATTACACTGGAATATATAATGAAATAATTATACAGCTCACCATAATGTACAATCAGTGGGAGCTTGTTTTCCTGCAACTAGAGGGTCCCTGCTGGGGGTAATGGGAGACAGTGACAGATAACCAGGCATTAGACTCTCATAAGGAGCTTGTAACCCAGACGATGTGCATGTACAGTTCACAGTAGGGTTTGTGCTCCTATGAGAATCTAATGCCACTGCTGATCCGACAAGAGGCTGAGCCCAGGCACTAACGCGAGTGATGAGAAGTGGCTGTAAATACAGACTGAAAGACGAAGAAGCCATTAATTGAGATAGGGAAGACCATAGGAGGAGTAGGCTTTGGGGGAGGTTATGTTTGTAAAGTCCATTAGACATCTTAGTAGTGATACTGAATAGGCAGTTGGATACATAGGTCTAGAATTTAGAGGAAAGACTGGCAAAGGACTGGAATTTAAAAATCTGACACTGAATGAAATCACTGAAGCAATGTAGATCAAAGATGTCAAAGAGCTTAGCCCTGTGCTGTCCAAGATTTCCAGTTGATTAGGAAGAATCAGCAAAGGAGACAAAAGAGGAATAGTTCGTGTAATAGAAGGAAAACCAGAAAAGTGCGCTTCCAGAAACCAAGCAAATAAGTTCTTCAAAGAAGATGCAGTCATCCACCACATCCACTATTGCTCATGGTCAAGTAAGAATGGAGCTGAAAATGTATCCCTGGATTTAGCAATGTGAAGATCACTGGTGATCTTGACATGACTAGTTTAGCTGAGTGGTGTAGGTGAAAATATAACTGGGGTAGGCTCAAGAAAGTGGAAGGAAAGCAAGTACACTCAATTACTTTAAGGAATCTTCTTGTAAAGAAAAGATAAATGAGACACCTGGAGGAATATGAGGTCACATATGAGGGGAAGTAGCATTTTTACATGCTGATGGAGTTTCCATTAGTGTGGCAAATACTGATGAGAAGAGCAAAGGATAATTACTGCTGTGTATGGATACTTCTAGCAGAGCGGAGATGGGGAGTGAGATCCAGTGCCCACATGGGTGGGTTGGCCCTTGCTGGGAACATAGTAATGGGAGATAAAGCAGAGCATCCAGGCAAACACGCAGCTCCACAGGCGGGGTTATGGAAATGCCTGGGTATTCTCCATTTGCCTCTCTATTTTCAGTAACACAGGGAAGCAAGTTCACGGGGAGAGCGTGAGATGAGAGGGTTATCAGAGGACTAAGGAGTGGGAGATGGCACACAAGTCTTTGGGGAAAAATGAATGGAAGAGGGATATTTAGTACAATGTCTGGGCAGCAATAGGGGGCCAGTTGACCATGAACTGAGGGTGAGACTGGCCAGTGGAGTCATGCCCAAGGTCAGTTATGGGTACAAGAACTGGACATCAAGGGTTAGGGATGTACAAAGCAAATATGACAAATATTGACTGAATCAGATTAAGTTGAGTGAAACTTATTGCCCCTCATCATGTAGACATCAGAGGGTGGTTTCCTCTTGAAATCACGTGCCTGTCCCACCAGGTTTTTGCTATCTTTAAGACAAAATCCACAAAACCCAGTATCCTGAAATACTCACCGCCCTTCAAATCTGTGTTTTAAAAAATCAAACAACGCTTTTTGCATCATATCTGTGACCTGCAATTGAGCAAGGAATAAATTAAGATACGACAAAAAACATTACTAATGATGATAAAACAATTTTACTTCTCTTAGGAACACTTGAAAACCTGAGCTTCGTATTCGGAAAGAGTGACAATATGAGGATGCTGCATTTTTCTGCTTCTGAGTTCTGATGCAATGACAATTGAACTGAACTTATGATGTTTTAGTGACAAATCACACTGTAAGTGGTTTCAGTCGGTCTCCATTGGACACTTTCTTGGACTGAGTACATTGCAACTAGCAGAAATCTTCAAAGCAACAGCCAGGTAAACAAAACAGAAAAAGGATGAAGCAGTGTATACCACAGCTTGAAGAACAGCATGCTTTGCTGCTATAAGCTTTTTAAGCTCTAAATTTGCTCTTTCAGCTGCAGAATTCAGAGAGGGTCAGGAATAGGAGGCAGAGTCACAGAGAAGTTCAGCATGGAGAAGTCAAGTGTTCCGTGGAAGGCTGCTACTCACCTCGTAGCCCTTCAGAGAAGGGCCCACCAGGACCACCGGTCGCATGGAAGGTACCACATCATACGGAGGAGTGTGCTCTGTCTGCAGAGAGATGAGACGCTTTAGACATTTCACAGGCAGGTGGAACATAAATAGTTTATGTATAAGGTACTCTTTCTGAACTCTGTAATATGAGTTCAGGCAGTTTTTTTCTACTTGCCTCTTTTCTACATAAACCCAAACAAAGATTGGTGGGTTCACTTTCCTAAAGTTTCAAGTTACTGTTGTCCACAGTTTTCTTGCTTATCTCAAGAAATGCTACTGACCTATTAGTTCCTAAAGCAAGAGATGCTGCTTTTGAACAAAAACTAGATGATAGAACCAAGAGAAACATGCCTCATGCAAGATAGGTGCTTTAGGCTTGACGAGAAGTTAATATTGCTTTTCGGATGCATTCGAATTTTCTAAAGAGCTGTAATGATTAGATCTAATGTGGTTAATTACAGAGAAAAGAAAGATTTCATTACCTTTGCATGTTAGGTGTTTCTCTTACCTGTGTAAAACCTAATTTCAAAATATGTTAATGCTCACTACCAATACTTTTTACCTAATCGCAAAATGTAACTCTCACTATTGTCGAAATTCTATTTTATTGTGAGACTTTAAATGAGCATGCATGCTTATTCTAGTAAGCAGTAATCATGATCACTAGATTACTGCTCACAGCTTAGTGATTAATGCTTTTGGATTTTTTAGTTTTTATACGTGGGTACTTCAAAGGTAAGGTTTAGGTGCCTTCGAGGGAAGGTGATTATCATATACTCAACCATGCTATAGTAGACTTGGAAGAAGACTTCATTATCAGTGTGCATATCTAATATGATTATCAAAATTAGTTTAAGTAGTGTTTCTCTTAGATAACTGATGTCTTTTTGCAATAATTTATTTCTTTTTTTTTATTTTTTTTTTTAAGAAGAGTAGGGAAAGAGCTACATTTTGTAGCAATTTCTAAAACTATCAACACTTTTCGGCTCCATTATTTCAAATAAAATGGTTAAATAACATCTTTCAAAAAATTAGTTAACAGCTAATTGGTTTATATTAAAATTGGCTCTTTTGATAACATAAAATATTAAACTGACCCAAGAATGACTTATTAAAAAAAATGCATAAGAGAAATATGGCCTTAGACACTGGGATAAGCAAATCATTACTATACGAATCTTTCTGGTTAAAGAGTGTCAAAAAATCTAACTTGAGAATTACACACACCAACAGAAAAACGTTTTTTAAACAATTTTAAGAATTCGATACACTGATGTGCAAATATAAATGTCATTTTTGCATCTGCCCGTCAGTCAAGAACATTTTATTTTTGCTTAAAATTGCCCATTATAAACTTTTCTGGCTTCGTTTGAACTCACATTGCCTCAGGGGGAAATTAAAAAGCATTTCCAATTCAAAAGCTTCCATCTGAGATTTCACCAGTAGTCAGAGATGATATAATCAGAGGGGAGAAAAAGATTACTCTGACTGTCCTGTCAAATTTCACTGCCTAAAATTTCACCTAGCATTCAGAATTAATTTTAATTGACACAAAGTAGAATACATTTTTGAACAGAAAAAAAAAAAACAAAACAAAAAACAAGACAAACACAACACAGTGAGAGCACACATGCCACACAAGCACCACTGTAAAAGCACCTAAAACACAGAAAACAATCTTCCCATTGAATCTCAGGTTGTTTCATCTTTGAATTCTACATTGAATTAACCACATTATCAATAACATAAGAAGAATGAATACCAGTGCCGAAGGCATCATAAGCATATTTCTTATTTCATTTATACCACCTGGGATCATACTGAAAATGTTTAGAAGCCAAGTCCTTATAACTTATGCAGTATAAGAACACCTTTTCCACTGTTGAAATTAGTAATGTAAATTTCCTACATTTTAGTCACAGCTACCAAGAAATTTTACCTCAAGACTTTAATTCTGAAGTGGCCCAGTGTTTGATAGGTCTTTGATCTATAACTGCCAACTAGCAAAGGGTCACCCATTGCTGGTAATCAATCAGCTTCTTAATCAATGGGGTAGCTACAGAAATTACCTTATTTGATGGAATATTGGTGCTTTGTGCCCTATGGAGAATGACACCATCATTTTTATCTACTCTTTCCTGTTAACCCTATTTTTTTAGGGGGTGGGGAGGGGAGAGTCATCAGCTCTGTTGCCCAGGCTGGAGTGCAGTGGCATGATCTTGGCTCATTGTAGTCTCCACCTTCGAGGTTCAAGCAATTCTTCTGACTCAACCTTCCAAGTAGCTGGGACTACAGGTGCCTGCCACCACACTGGGCTAATTTTTTGTATTTTTAGCAGAGACATCATTTCACCATATTGGCCAGACTGGTCTCAAACTTCTGACCTCAGGTGATCCACCTGCCTCAGGCTCCCAAAGTGCTGGGATTACAGGTGTGAGCCATCACGCCGTGGCTACTTGAATTATTTAGTGAAAAAACTGTGACCAACATTTTAAAAGTTTCACAGTTTAAAGGTAGGAAAACTTCAAAAACCTATCCTGACGAACATGGCTTTAGTTCACGTTCTTGCTCTGTCAAGTCCAGAATGTCTTAGCGATGTCTATTTTTTAAGCTCCTAAATGATGGATACTCTCAGTCACTTGGTCGCAAGCTTTAGCTATAACAAGAAGATCGGACCTCAGAGATGGCCCCACTGTTGTAGATGAACATCAAGCTGAGGCTTTCTATGTTAACACAAAAATCCAAGTGTTAAAATTTTTGCCTGGAGTGCTGAAGTTTTCCCTTACTAAAGTAATCATAATTGATGCAAAAAAACCCAACTTTACACTTCAGTATCCGACACCTCATTAATGACATTAGAGTTACTCCACAAACCAAAATACTTGTTTGGAGAGTTTGGGGATAGAGGAAAGACTTAACTTCACATCTGTGTGTGTGAATATATCCATGGTTTTAGAGCCAACCATTTAGTATGGCTCTAAAAGACAGCATGGTAGCTGTGGGAACTGATGGGTTAAAGAGGACGGAAAAAGGGAAATTTGTGGGGGATGGTAGTGGTCTTTAAAAAATAATGCTTCACAGCTACAAAATGGGTGAGAGGAAACAGGCTTTGTCTGAAGTAATGAGAGCTTGAGAATACCCTACGGTTTCCATTTAGGGGACAAGGAGCCTCACTGTGTAGCATCTTGGGTGGCCAATGGCAAAGGCTCTACACATGACCACCGGTTGCACTGTCCAATGGGTGAGATGCTAAAGTCTGACTGATGGAGAAGGCAAGAACATTGGGAGAATATTTATATATGACAATAGGAAAAACTCACAGTAAACCGCCAAAACAAGCCTGCAGTTTTCCACTGGTCTTGTTCATCTGCAGATTTTGCACCTAGTGGATTAGAAGTTTAAATACTGACTAAATTAAAACTTGAATTTTTTTTTTTTTTTTTTTTAGTACAAGCTATGTATCTGGATATCATTAATCAGAATCTAATAACTGCTTTAATATGCTTGATCATAAGTTAAATTTCTGGAAGAAAGAAATAAGACAGAATAAGCATGCACAGTTTAGGTGCATTATATGGAACTGTCGGTGTTTGACATCCTTGAATGTTGAAACAAATTCCCTTGGTGGTAGATATTATTTATTCCATCAAAAAGGATAAGTACTGTAATGGTGTTTTAACAGGTCACTCCCTGAATTTAGTTGCTTTGAAATGCGTAAGCTCAATTAGCTCTTGATAGGTTCTTTGCTTAGGACAGAAATGATTGTATTTCATACAACTGTGGGAATTAATGCTAATGATGCCAGTGGCAGGATAAACACAGCTTATGTCAATGTAAACTTACCGATTTCTGCTTCTGCTTAGCTACAGCAGCATGGAAAGGAAACAAATAACAGAGCATGCATGTTATTGGCTTGTCAAAGGACGCAGACAGTCAACAGGACTAGCAATGTGACACAGTGCACTTCAGCAGGTGGACAATGGGAGCTCGGAAGTTAATGTTACCTTCTTAAAGAAGGGCATTCTTTTCTCTTTGGAGTGGGGTGATGTTACACTGTTTGCACTGGGTTTAGGGGAGCGGTGGTTTGCTGGAATATCATTTTCTTCTGCATCTAAGCCAGTAGCATCTATGTCTATAGCTATATACAGACAAACAATTCAAAAATCATCAGGAGGACAGGAGAGGAAAAATAGGTTATAAAGAAAATAAAATGAAAGCAAACAAAACCAACCATAGTTAAAAAAAAAAAAAAAACTATCATGAATGCTTAAAACGGTAGGCAAAGAAAATAAAATTTAAGGGTAAAGCATGTTAAGAATGCAATATAATCAAATCTAACAAAACTGAAAGATACCCTTATAATTTGCTTGAATTAATCCGTTTCATTCTAGAACTCTTGAATATTTTCAGAGAAACATTTTATATCTGTGGTTTCAAATGTGAAGTTGATATTCTCCTTATCAACTGTATAAAAGTGCAGCACAGAACATTTGACTACATATCTTATAATATCTTAAACCAGCTTTGAGATAACAAGCAACTACTCTGAAAACTTTTATTAAAGTTGAGTGCAAAAGTAATTGCGGTTTTTGCATTGTTGGAATTAGCTGTTTGCTATTGGAATACATTCTTAAGTAAACGTGATTACGTTATATATCGTTTTAGTGGGCACTTCTCACTTCATGCTTTTTTGCTAATGACATTACTTGCTGTTTATGTTTATTTTAGACTATGGAAATGATGTTAGACAAAAAGCAAATTTGAGTGATTCTCTTATTCGAGTTCAAAATGGGTTGTAAAGCAGTGGAGACAACTTGCAACATCAGCAGTGCATTTGGCCCAGGAACTGCTAAAGAACGTGCAGTGCGGTGGTGGTTCAAGAAGCTTTGCAAAGGAGATAAGCCATGAAGACGAGGAGCATAGTGGCTGGCCACTGGAAGTTGACAACGGCCACTGGAGAGCCATCATCGAAGCCGATTCTCTTACAGCTAAGTTGCTGAAGAACTCAACGTGGACCATTCTACGGTGGTTCGGCATTTGAAGCAAATTGGAAAGGTGAAAAAGCTCAATAAGTGGGCACCTCATGAGCAGAGTGACAATAAAAAAAAATTGTTTGGAAGTGTCTTCTCTTGTTCTATGTAACAACAATGAACCATTTATCCATCAGATTGTCACGTGCAATGAAAAGTGGATTTTATACGACAACCAGTGACGACCAGCTCAGCTGATGGACTGAGGAGCTCCAAAGCACCTCCCAAAGCCACATTTCCACCAAAGAAGGTCACAGTCACTGTTGGGTAGTTTGCTGCTGGTCTGATCCGTTGCAGTTCTCTGAATCTCAGCGAAAATATGCCATCTGAGAACTATGCTCAGCAGATTGATGAGATGCACGGAAAACTGCAGTACCTGCAGCCAGCGTTGGTCAACAGAAGGGGCCCGGTTCTTCTCCACAACAATGCCTGACTGCACATCACGCAACCGGCGCTTCAGAAGTCGAATGAATTGGACTGTGACGTTTTGCCTCATCTGCCATATTCACCTGACCTCTCCAACCGACTACCACTTCTTCAAGCACCTCAACAGCTTTTTGCAAGGAAAACGCTTCCACAATCAGCAGGATGCAGAAAATGCTTTCCAAGAGTTTGTTGAATCCCAAAGCACAGATTTTTATGCTATAGGAATAAACAAACTTATTTCTCATTGGCAAAAATGTGTTCATTATAATGCTTCCTATTTTGATTTATAAAGATATATTTCAGCCTAGTTATGATTTAAAATCCATGGTCCGAAACCGCAATTACATTTGTACCAATCATACAATGTGCCTTCTTTTGCTGATTTTATGTAAAAATAAGGGCAGTATGAAAAGTTTTACTAAAATTGCAACAGACATTTGAGAGAAACAGAGAATGGAAAATTATCAACCCAGTCATACACAAGGCAAACGATTCAGGGTGGGCTCCAGAAGGACAGGATTAAAAGGATTTTACGCCTCATGAAGACTAATGGGAAAACACTGGGTCCCAAGATATCCGAATGAAATCAGTCTAATAAAATGACACTGAAAGACTTCTGGTGACAGCAGAGTGGAAGGGCACGAGGATCCCAGAGGATATGCACTGGCTTCCTTATCTGTAAAATGAAGGGTTTAGCTTTGTCGCATGGCATGCTTTTACCTTTCCCATTGTTCCACCTGAAAACAGAGGACTTAAAAAATGTTACGAGAAAAAAAGATGCATAATCTCACTTCAAATTTTACAAAATGCTTCCAGGTACAATTCGAAGAGCTACAGAATTTTATCAACTGCAGAATCAGAGTTGGAAGTATTTTAAAGATCAACTTCAACGCTCTTATTTTTAAGATTAAAAAACTCAAAAGTTTAAGGGACTTGATCTTGGCAAAAACTTGGCAGAGCCAGGATTCAGACCTACTCCACCTGCCTAAGTCAGTCTCTAACACTCCCTATACTACACTGCCCATCCAGGTGAAGTCCCTTCTCGATCTGGGTACCCTCTTTCTGTTCCCTTCACTTCTTGAACGAGGTCATGTCCTTGGTGTCAGGATTCAAGATGACACCGTGGAGTTGGGCTAGCTAGAAAATCATTCTATGGTTAAGAATTGGTCATGGAGAAGAAAAAAATTTACTCACCCCAGGAAAGCATCATATTATACATGTTAGCTCTCTAACAAAAACCACAGTACATTTAGATTGAAGGAAGGAACAAATTACTACTTTGAAATAAGACAGCTACCATTCCCTGTGATACACAAGCTGAACTGCCCACAACAGCTTCCTCTAACCTTTTCAAAGGATGGGAGATCATGTGACATGCATCACATTATTTTTTAGTTTTGAACTTGGCGTGGATATTAAATGAATCAGCCTCTTGAAAACTAGTTTGTTTATTAATTAATTAATTAATTATTTGAGACAGTGTCTGCTCTCATCGCCCAGGCTGGAGTGCAATGGCACGATCTTGGCTCACTGCAATCTCTGCTTCCTGGGTTCAAGTGATTCTCCTGCCTCAGCCTCCCGAGGAGCTGGGATTACAGGCATGTGCCACCACGCCCTGCTAATTTTTGTATTTTTAGTAGAGATGGGGTTTTGCCGTGATGGCCAGGCTGGCCTCAAACTCCTGACCTCGTGATCCACCCATCTCGGCCACCCAAAGTGCTAGAATTACAGGTGTAAGCCACCGTGCCCTGCCAACTAGGATCTCTTATTTAATTATTCTTTTCACTTTGATGGAGTGAATTCCTGCCATTGTTTGTACAGTATTACAAGTATCAGCTATTGTACAATGCAGGAGGTATGATTTTCTATCAAAGGAAGCTAGTAATAGGTAGGCTTACATAATAAGTATGTCTATCTCTTTGCCCCATCTATGCATACTGATGCATAGGTTTAGCATGTGGTGTGTTGGGAAAATACAAAATGTGCCTAAGGGTTTAACCAATGCTGATTTTTTTTTTTTTTTTTTGAGACGGAGTTTCGCTCTTGTTACCCAGGCCGGAGTGCAGTGGCGCAATCTCGGCTCACCGCAACCTTCGTCTCCTGGGTTCAGGCAATTCTCCTGCCTCGGCCTCCCGAGTAGCTGGGATTACAGGCACACGCCACCATGCCCAGCTAATTTTTGTATTTTTAGTAGAGACGGGGTTTCACCATGTTGACCAGGATGGTCTCGATCTCTTGACCTTGTGGTCCACCCACAGTGCTGGGATTATAGGCGTGAGCCACCGCACCCGGCCCCCAATGCTGACTTTTATACTATCCTATAGCTAACCCTTTGCTCATATAAAAAAAGTTTCCTTATGGGGCTTATTGAATGGTAAGTCAGGAAAGAGTCACACAAGTCTTTAGGAATGGATTTCCTTGGATCTCAACTCAAGAGCATGTTGTTAGCACTTTCCTGGATATGAAGGGCAAGATCGGGTCAGTATTTCATTACTCCTACAATACATACTAACTAAAAGCAAGTCAGTTTCCTTTCTGATGGTAAGTTCCCACGTTTTATCTTTCTCATCTTTTATTGGGCTTGTAAAGACCACATTCAAGGGGCACTATCCTTTGAGGGCTTTTCTGAAATTGAAGATAACCAGTTGGTGGAGTTGAACTTACATTTAATTAAAAAAAAAAAAAAATTTTTAAAAACAAGCACACACAAAAAAAGA
Organism: Saguinus oedipus; assembly: GCA_031835075.1. NCBI lineage: Eukaryota > Metazoa > Chordata > Mammalia > Primates > Cebidae > Saguinus > Saguinus oedipus. The sequence continues at coordinate 21,175,854 of CM063175.1, forward strand.
AGATAACCAAGTGGATGTCAGAATTTACAGGACCCTAGGATGTTCAAGTTCATGACCTGGATTTTGTGATTTGCCCATTGAATCTACCATGCTGATATCATCATGTGTATTTTTGTTTTTTAAAGAAAGAGTGAGGCTGAGCCTGGTGGCTCATGCCTGTGATCCCAGCACTTTGGGAAGCGAGGCAGGCAGATCACCTGAGGTCAGGAGTTTGAGAGCAGCCTGACCAACATAGTAAAACCCCATCTCTACTAAAAATACAAAAATTAGCTGGGTGTGGTGGCTTGTGCCTGCAATCCCAGCTACTTGGGAGGGTGAGGTGGGAACACTGCTTGAACTCAGGAGGTGGAGGTTGTAGTGAGCCAAGATCATGCCACTGCACTCCAGCCTGGATGACAGTAAGGTTCCATCTCAAAAAAAGAAAGAAAGAATGAGTAGAAATGCATACATCTTTGGGTGTAACACTGCCCAGGTATTTGACTTTCCACACACATAGCCCGAGTCAGATTTGAAATTTACCTATATCTGGACATGAGGGCTGGAAATCCCAAATTGAGAACTTTCTAATTTACTAGTTCTGACATTTGGTTAACTCAAGTCTAAAAGCATCTGGTCTGAAATACGAAGAATTCTGAAACGTGATCACTTCCAAAACATATTAAAGAAAGTTACCAAGACAGTTAAGAAGCATTTTCACATCTGTTCAGCTACATGTATTTTATTAGACTCAGATGGTTCTCCTTTTAATGAGAGATGTTACCTTTTTAAAATTTCATACTTGTATTTCCATACTTTAGCAAACATTAGTATTTACTTGGAAAGAACTACATTGTTGATATATTTGAAAAGTCTCATTCTTCCTCACTAGCATGCATATATTATTATTATTGATAGAGAGCCTTGGAAACATTTTTTTCAATTTATTTATTTATTTGAGACAGAGTCTCCTGTTGCCCTGGCTGGAGTACAGTGACATACTCATGGCTCACTGTAGCCTCAACCTCATTGACTCAAGTGATCCTACCTCAGCCTCCCTCCCAAGTAGCTGGGACTACAGGCATACACCACCATACCCAGTAGAGAGAGAGAGAGAGAGAGAGAGAGAGAGAGAGAGAGTGAGTGTGAGTGTGAGTGTGTGTGTGTGTGTGTGTGTGTGTGTGTGTGTGTGTGTGTGTGTAGAAAAGGGGTCTATGTTGTCCAGGCTGGTCTTGAACTCCTAGGCTCAAGTGATCCCTGCCTCAGCCTCCCAAAGTGCTGGGATTACAAGCATGAGCCACGGCATCCAGAAATTTGTTTTGAAATTTAAGTTTTAGTTTAACCTTAAAAGCTTGGGTCAAGTTAAGCAGAGCTTGGAGTTGAGACATATGTGGGTGTGATGTATGTGTTGTGCAACTGGCCATGATCCCATGACCCAGAAGTCAAGTGGAAAATTTTCCAAGTTCTTGAGAGCATCCAGGTATATATACTTTAAGCATATAGATAATTATATATTTTTTGAGACGGAGTCTTGCTCTGTCACCCAGGCTAGAGTGCAGTGGCGGAATCTTGGCTCACTGCAACCTCCACCTCCTGGGTTCAAGGGATTCTCCTGCCTCAGCCTCTTGAATAGCTGGGACAACAGGCACATGCCACCACTCCTGGCTAATTTTTTTATTTTTAGTAGAGATGGAGTTTTACCATATGGGTCAGGCTCGTCTTGAACTCCTGACCTTGTGATCTGTCCCCCTCGGCCTCCCAAACTGCTGAAATTATAGGCATGCGCCACTGTGCCCAGCTGATACTTATATTCTTTGGTCTGGCAATGGGTGAGCGCAGTAGTAGATGGGACCTCTGGGAAACAAGATGAAAATGATCATTCCAGGCCCATCCACACTTGATAGTTGGAGCGGTTGTCCCTGGAGGTGGATTGGGAGAACTTCTCTCTAGAATTTTCTGAAGTTTTCCTTTCAATCAGCTGAGCCATTGATGTGAAAATTATCTCATAGTCATGCTATGCTTAATATACATTTTGTAGCTGGTTATAGTTCCAGTTAACACGGTCACAAGTGTGTTCCACTCTTGGTATTCAGAAAAGTCATTCAGAAGTTGATGTTCTGTACAAAACCTTGGTGAACATGTAAATCATCTTTTTAAATATTGAGCTCTTCATGGAACTTTTAGTAATGACAAACATCTGCCTATAAAATGGATTTTTTTTTTTTTTTTTGAAACACAGTCTTGCTCTGTTGCCCAGGCTGGAGTGCAGTGGCACGATCTAGGCTTGCTGCAACCTCCGCTTCCTGGGGTCAAGTGATTCTTCTGCCTCAGCCTCCCCAGTAGCTGGGATTACAAGCAAGCGCCACCATGCCTGAATGATTTTTATATTTTCAGTAGAGGTGGGGTTTCACTGTATTGTCTGGGCTGGTCTCCAACCTCTGACCTCATGATCCACCACCTCAGCCTCCCAGAGTTCTGGGATTACAGGTGTGATCCACGGTGCCTGGCAGTGTTATTTTACATATATACTAACTTGTTTTTCAAAATGTATGTGCCTCCTTTCATTATACAGATGGTCCTTGACATACAAAAGTTCAACTTAAGATTATTCAAGTTTATTACGAATTTTTCAGGACATAACCTCATTGGAAGTCAAGGAACATCTGAACTTATGATGGTTCAACTTATGACTTCTTACTGTGCCTCTCTGCATTTTAAGTGCATTTTGAGTTATGATATTTTCCATTTATGATGGGTTTATTGGGGTGTAACTCCATTATAAGTTGAGAAGCATTTTTGTTGCCAAAACCACTGGAGGGCTACGATATGGCTGGAGGGAATGGAAGAATGTTTCTGGTATATAGAAGGAAATGCAATCAGCGAGGCAGACATTTGCAGGCAGAACTGCTGCTTTATTGCCATATGACACAGTCTTTTGCCACTTTAGGAGCCTACTAGCAGTCCCTAGGAATCACTGAAATTGAGTATAAGGTTTATATAGTAATCCCTGCAACTTCACACATTTGAGAAGGAGCAGGATAGTCTAGGCCTCCCTTCCCCTGTGCATTCAGGGACTCCTTAATCACCAAGGGAAGGTATGAGCTTCACATAACACCTACAGGGGCTTTACTTTTCATTTCATGCATACACTTTTACTTAATTTTGAGCATCTTAGAATTGCTTGCTGCAAGTTATAAGTAGGTAGCTTTTGAAATTAATTTGCTTCCTAAAGCAGTTCATTTATTGTGCTCAGATTTTGCTTACTTAAAAAGTCCAGTATTCTTTGTAGAATTTGGAATTCTATCTAACAGAAGGCCAACTGTTTCAATTGCAAAAATAAAAATTAAAAAAGCCCATGATCAATACCTTAGTTTGCTAATGGCTGGGTATGGTGGTTCATGTCTGTTATCCCAGCAGTTTGAGAAGCTAAGGAGGAGGAACCCTTGAACCCAGGAGTTTCAAGACCAGCCTGGGCAACATAGTGAGACCCCCTTCACTAAAAAAGAAGGAAAATCCTATAGTTTTTGCTAAGGAGTCCTTGATTGGTCTCTAAAGGCCAACACATTCAGGAATGAAGCTGATTATTAGTAACAGGGAAATCTTGTGCTTAAAGCACGGCCAGGCGTGGTGGCTCACGCCTGTAATCCCAGCACTTTTGGGAGGCCGAGGCAGGGGGATCACGAGGTCAAGATATCAAGACCATCCTGGTCAACATGGTGAAACCCCGTCTCTACTAAAAACACAAAAATTAGCTGCGCATGGTGGCTCACGCTTGTAGTCCCAGCTACTCAGGAGGCTGAGGCAGGAGAATTGCCTGAACCCAGAAGGCGGAGGTTGTGGTGAGCTGAGATCACGCCATTGCACTCCAGCCTGGGTAACGAGCGAAACTCCATCTCAAAGAAAAAAAAAAGCACATCAGTCACTGTGTCACTAGTTCCTTGATCTCGCCACAGTTGTGCAACTCTGCTTTTCATCTCTTCCCATTTCCAGCTTTTAGAAATAACGCACAGTATCATTTTGCCGAAATGCCCTGGTAGCCAGTCTTTACAATTCTACTCTGATTCCCAATTACAATTCTCTTAGCAAACTAAGATACTGATCATGGGCTTTTTTGCCATTCAAATCATTGGTCTCCTGTTTATATAGAATTCCAAGTTCTTCACAGGAGAGTTCTCAGATTTAGCAAATATAAATGCAGTTAAATTTGAATTTAAAACACTGTTTCGGTATAAGTATGTTCCATAAATTTTTAGTGTAAGTCTGTCCCATGTAATATATACTTAAATGAATAAATTATTGTATATCTGAAATTCATGTTTAACTAGATGTGCTTTATTTTATCAAGCAACCATTAGGATGAACCCACTGCTTTGGAAAGAAAACAGGGCACAGTGGCTCACTCCTGTAATCCCAGCACTTTGGGAGGCCAAGGTGGGCAGATCACAAGGTCAGGAGATTGAGATCATCCTAGCCAACATGGTGAAACTCTGTCCCTACTAAAAATACAAAAATTAGCGGGGCACGGTGGCGCGTGCCTGTAGTCCCAGCTACTCAGGAGGCTGAGGCAGGAGAATTGCTTGAACCCAGGAGGCAGAAGTTGCAGTAAGCCAAGATCGTGCCACTGCACTCCAGCCTGGTGACAGAGTGAGACTCTGTCTCAGAAAATACAAAAATTAAAAATTAAAAAAAATCAAAAATAAATAAAAATGAAGAAAATAGTAGTTAATCTTTCCATGAACATTTTCATCTTTTTTCTGTACTTCCTGTCTGTGTCTTCCACAGAACCTTTCTGGCAGAGCCCATGACAGGCCAATCCTCTCTCTTCACTTTATTCTCTGTTATTTCCCTTTCTATAGTTTTATCCTTCTTTCTATTTAATGTTAATGCTATCTCTCACACTGTGCTATGGTTGTTGGCGAGTATTCAACCATTTAATGCCCATAAAAAAGCACCATCGCAGGAACGGGATTAAAGGTTAAATATGGCTGGGTGCAGTGGCTAATGCCTGTAAACCCCGCACTTTTGGAGGCCAAAGCAGGTAGACTGCTTGAACTCAAGAGTTCGAGACCAGCGTGAGCAACACCAAGAAACTCCATCTCTACAAAAAATACAAAAATTAGCTGGGTGTAGCGGTGTGTACCTGTAGTTTTAGCTACTTGGGAATCTGAGGTGAGAGGATTGCTTGAGCCCCAGAGGCAGAGGTGCAGTGACCCAAGGTCATGCCACTGCACTCCAGCCCGGGTGACAGAGTGAGACTCTTTCTCAAAAAAAAAAAAAAAGAGAAAAGAAAAGAAAACAACAACAACAACAACAAAACAGTTAAATACATTAATCACTTTGATCATCTACAGCAATGTAAACACTTTGACATACTTTTTTTTTTAAGCCAGAAAAAAACATTTCCCCATATTGTTTGTAACTCTAAAAGGGCATGCTTACTTCTGATTCCTTCTAACTTCTGTAGGGTTAACACGGTGATTTAGTGTATTTGTAAATTCACAAAACTGGATCGGACTGGGGAAGGCATGAAATGCAGTAAGAACTATTCAGCATTTATCGCCTACTTACCAGACGATGGAGGTGTCGATTTTCTGGAACTAGGTACTATGTCACCCAAACTGGATGATGAATTTCCTCCCGATTTACTGGAGTAAAGCAAAAATTTCCATTACATCTGACACTTATTTCAGGTCCTCAAACATTTAGATTACTCAATAAACATGATAATTCATTGTGTTTTTATTCAATTTTAAATTTATCTTTCAATCAAGGAGAAAAACAGTATTTCCCAATGGAGATTCCTGGAGTACCTGAAATAGCCACATGATAGTGTCTGTTTTCTAATTCAAGGTTTAATTGTAAGAGGCCCTGAGAGAATGGAAAAGAACCAGCATAATTTCTGCAGTCCTCAAGTTATCTGCCCAGAACACAGATAGTGAAACAGCACAGACTTCTTCTGCTTTTTATTTTAGAGACCCTTGGAGGCAATGCATAGTACCTTAAGGCTAACACCCAAGATGAGAATTTCCTCCTTGTTTGGTTCCACCTCCTCTCTTTTGGCTTATTTTATTAATAGTACGCTAAGATTGAAAGCACTCAAGCTTTTATAGGCAGCCGATCAAAGAACAGCAGAGCCATATGAAAACTTGCCAACCACTAAAAGACACACAAAGTAACATGACTAAACAGAGTATGATATGATGTAGCCATCAGTAGTACCCAGAATATTTCTCAAGCATGACTCACATGGAGAATGAAACCTGGTTAACTTAGGAATGATTTGAAGATCATACATCTCAGAACTACCAAGTCTGAAAGCTTGAGATAGTAAGATATACTTCAGTGTCTCAGAAACTTTGGAGTTAATATTAGAACAGCAGCATTTGTGTTTTTCACCAGCATACTGGCATGCTAATAACATGTTACTGAATGACCCCCTCTCAGATGAAGATGGCAAGGAGCATTTTAAATTTGGGCAAAATGATCTCACTGTCTAATGTTTATTATTATGGCCAAGCCAGGGTCTAGTTGAAAGAATTTGCTGCAGTGTTGTAGTGTTTATGCATCAAAGGGCAATATTTGCTTATGTAAATATTAATATGAAAATAAAAGTTTTATTAAAATATCAGTAACAGACTGAATGTTATTGCTACTATTCTAGCATTTTAATGCATAAACATCAAAAACTATTAAGCAACTAGCAGGACGGCTCTACATCTTTTTAAAGTTCTTAAGAGATACTCCAATATTTAATAAGGGCATGAGACAGTTTGTGAAATTAATGACAAGTGATATTTATAGAAGTGGTTTCTGGAAGTTATGCAAGGACCTATTATCAATACGAAAATATTTTTTTTTACAGAAGGTTTTTTTTTCATTTTCTAAAGTATTAAGTCTAATTTCAGTTCAAGCATGGGTTTTATATTCCCTTTGAATTTTAATAACAGCCAAAATATTATTTATGTAAAACTATAACTACTGCAAATGGTGGCAATGACCAGGATGCAGATTTGTCCTTGACTTTTAATTCTATTGAAATGCCAAGTTCTTGAACTATACCCCAATTCCATTGCCATTGAGTTCTGTCAACTATAATTTCAGTATTAGAATTTTTAAAGACTGCCAGATTCTGGTTATGTCCTCAAAACAAAACTACATTTAAAATGTTAGTAGAGGATGGCGCAGTGGCTCACACTTGTATTCCCACACTCTGGGATGCCGAGGTCAGGAGTTTGATACCAGCCTGGCCAACATGGCAACCCCTGCTCTGCCCCCCTACTAAAAAATACAAAAACCAACTGGGTGTGATGGCAGGTGCCTGTAACCTCAGCTACTCAGGAGGCAGAGGTTGCAGTGAATCAAGACTGCGCCACTACACTCCAGCCTGCACGCAGAGACTCTGTCTCAAAAAGAGAGAGAGAGAAATGTAAAACCCCATGAAAGCAAGTTAAAGTATTTTCACATACTTAGGCAAAAGCATGGGACAAAATAAAATGAAAATCAAAGGGATACACGGCTGTAAGAAAAGGTAACCTAATTCTCTGGAGTAAGTTCTGAGATGTTACATTCCCTCAAATGTGGATAACTCAAGAGTCCTAAGGAAAAAAAGGCAACAGCAAAACAACACAGCTAATAAAGTAAATACTAACAGATGGCACTAACGATTTCTCCTGGGGTTGCTGTGCCAGGCAAGACCTGGCTCCTTAATTTGCAGTACAGCATGGAAGTCTGTCCAGCATGGAGGTCAGACTGCTATCTTGGTTCTGAGACTTACTAGCTCCGCAAGCTCGGTCAAGTTCCCTGACTTCTCTTAACCTATTTTCTCACCTGTGACCTGTAAGATCTAATACCCACTGTTCCCACAGGTCCTTATAAGATGAGCTGAGCACCAATGTTAGCCTAGGCAGGTCCATTTGGGACACAGAAGAGACTACTTTTCTCTAACAATATGGAGAAAAATATTCACTCCCTTCCTATTCCCTTTGAAGTCGTTCTCATTTCTCAGTTTCTATATGAAGAAGCAGAGAAGGACACACAGGCTTGCCTCTGCAAAAATCCATCCCAAATTTTCCAAAATGCATTCTACAAACACTATTCCTAAGACATGCACCAGAGGAGTTTTTATGAGAAAGTAATTTTAGTAAATACTATAAACTTAAAAATCTCCATTCCAGCAGAGATTCACAGTGTACATTATCACATTAAAAATCCTTAAGTAATTTTCTATTACCTGGTTATGTCCTCAAAACAAAACTACATTTAAAATGTTAGTAGAGGATGGCGCGGCGGCTCACACTTGTATCCCCAACACTCTGAGATGCTGAGGTGAGTGGATCACCTGAGGTCAGGAGTTTGATACCAGCCTGGCCAACATGGCAACCCCCCCCCCCCAACTTCTCCATGCTGTACTGCAAATTAAGGCTCTGAAAAATCCTTAAGTAATTTTCTGTTACCTACACCTATCCCAAATTTATTTTATCTTGGAACCCCCTTCTCAAGTGATTTGACAAGAAAATTCTGAAAAACGCCGAACTGTCCTAACTAAAAACAAAATGTCCCCCAGCTGAGATAACGTTAAACCTCAACAAACTATATACTGCCTGGTTGATAAGAGCAATGTCTACAACGTATCAAAACAAAATGTTTCCATATAAGGTGAGGTTTTTTTTCCCCGAGACAGAGTTTCGCTATTGCCCAGGTTGGAATGCGATCGGCTCACTGCAACCTCTGCCTCGCAAGTTTGATTCTCATACCTCAGCCTCCGAGTAGCTGGGATTAGAAGCATGTGCCACCATTTCCGGCTAATTTTTGTATTTTTTTTTTTTTTTTCAGTAGAGACAGGGTTTCACCATGTTGACCAGGCTGGTCTCAAACACCTGGCCTCAAGTAATCTGCCTGCCTTGGCCTCCCAAAGTGCTGGGATTACAAGCTTGAACCACTGGCCATAAGGTTTTATTAAACAGTATTATGATACAATTTTCAATACAGAGGATAGAAAAACACAAAATAAGGCCAATGGAACACTAAGGATTGAAAGAAAAGTATCGGATCTTCAAACACCCTGCCGGCAAAATGTACATGCATTGTTTATCTACATGCCTCTACTTTTATTTCTCATTAAGAAATGCATTTAACAAAAGTTTACTTTAATATCTAATGTTGCATATCAACATATGCATTATATATGTTGGCCTAATGAATAATTCACTGATGTTAATGATAACTTAATTCAGAGTAAAGTATTTTAATTCTAAGAGGCTTATTTTTACAGGAAACTTTTCCTTTTTTCTTTTTTCTTTTTTTTTTTTTTACTTTTAGGTTCAGGGGTACACGTACAGGTTTGTTACATAGGCAAATTGCATGTTACAGGGGTTTGGTATACAGATTATTTTGTCACCCAGATAATGAACATAACATCCAAGAGGTAGTTTTGCTGATCCTCACCCTCCTCCCATCCTCTGCCCTCCAGTAGTCCCCAGTGTTCATGTTCCCTTCTTGGTGTCCACACGTTCTTAGTGTTTACCTCTCACTTATAAGTGAGAACATGCAGTATTTGGTTTTCTATTCCTGTGTTTGTTTGGGATAATGGCCTCCAGCTCCATCCAAGTTGCTGCAAAGGACATGATCTTATTCTATTTTTTTTCTGAGATGGAGTCTCACTCTGTCGCCCAGGCTAGAGTGCAATGGCCCGATCTTGGCTCACTGCAACCTTCGCCTCCTGAGTTGAAGCAATTATCCTGCCACAGCCTCTCGAGTAGCTTGGATTAAAGGCGTCTGCCACCACCCCAGGCTAATTTTTATATTTTTAGCAGAGATGGGGTCTAACCATGTTGGCTGGGCTGGTCTTGAACTCCTCCTGACCTCAGGTGATCCATCTGCCTTGGCCTCCCAAAGTGCTGGGATTACAGGTGTGAGCCACCATGCCTGGCCAATCTTGCTCTTTTTTTATGCATGCCTCTACTTATATGACTGAATGTATCTCACCATCCGAGTGTTCTCAACAACCCAGGAATTCATTTAAGTCAATTGTGGGGTGGAGGTCTCAAAACACAGAGGAATCCATCTGAATTAAATGAACTTGACAATTATAAAAAGCCAGTTAATGAGGATGGGTGCTCCAAACCACAAAGCATATTCTGTTTCACTCATCTGCTGATGCTTGAAAAAAATTCTTGCTAACATTAAAGTATTATCACTGACAATGGAATTTGCATCTTAGATAAATGAATAAGATGTAAGATGGAGAAAACAGAAATCCAGTGATTCACATTTAAGAAAGGTCTTGCCTACGTCCCTTTCACATAGAGAGAGGCATGCTGCGTCCATAGACCTGTCTGCATACGATTCCGTGTAAAATTCAGTACATGTACGAGAAGCCTTTCTAGTGATGCTTTTAGAGATGGGCAGACAACCTCACGAATCCTAGGACGGATTATTCAGCCCCAGCTTCTTACATAACTCATCTAATTGCCATCTGCACAGGCAGTTTTAACTTGTTTCATACTTAGCTTCTCTTTAAGTGCTTAACAGTGGGTAGAACTAAAAATTGAGTTTCTCAGGTAAAAATGAAACCAACAGATGACAAGAGCTGCCATTTCCTGATGTCTGAGACTGTCATCTCTCAGACACCTCCCAGCCATACCAGGCAGCTACAGACACTGGCATCAGTCACCAGGGCTATTCTGTACCAGACTATTTTTCAGTAAATGATTAAGATTTCATAATTTCCTCTAAACTGGAGCCTGAATTTAATACTCTACGACCTTAGCTCTTTTCATTAATGATAACAATTTAATACTTTCCCAAATAGGATGAAAATCAGGTGCTGGACTGAAGTTTTTTAAAGGCAGGAAAATGCAAGATTTGCAATGCTATCAGAAAATCTGATCACCTGCCTCCTCATTAATATGAAGACTGCAGACGACAGCACACAAACAGCAGTATAATCTAACTTTGATGGGAACACTTGACATCTGTCTCATACCTGGAGTAGAATTTCCCTTGCTTGGCTCTCTGTTCATGCTGCAGCCTCATGTTTTCTAGTTTGACTGGGCTTGGAATGAATCCGATTTCACAGCCTTCTTTGACCAAACGCCCTATCCACCAGTCATTGTTAAATTTCTAAACACAAAATCAAAAGCATTAAAAATCAGCACACAGAAGGTCAACTCCTTGTTCTTCCACACCAGCTATTTTCACTGGAGAGAAATGTGGCAGTGACAATGAACTATGCCTCAAATATTATTATTCAAGAAACACTTCATTTCATGGGTTTTGCATGTAAGAAATGCTTTTAGCATCCTCAACAATCTGTCAAAGGCTCCGCATTCCTTGCCTGTCCTGGTGCTGCTGTAGGACCAGGCTGAATTCCGTTGCAGCAGCTGCTGTCACCACGAGTAGGGATAAACTCTCTGGGTCCAAAGAACAACAGCCCATTCTACCAAGAGATCTTTAGGAAGCAGTGTTACGGAAATCTTCCCCTTATGTAATCAGACCAACTGGAAGTATGGAGAGAAAGAGATAAATATTGAAATCTCCCTTAAATATTTTGTGTCACAGGACAATTTACCTTGTGCAAACAGTTTTATAATTACACAATGGGATGTCCAAAGGTGATTTCTCTACTAGTGTGATGTTGACAATTTGTCTCTTGCAGCTGGAATATGTATCTTAAATCTTTATATTTGCCTTCGTTTTCCTTGACCGAACAAATCTGTCCTTGAACACGTCAAAGAAGAATATACTTTCTGTTTTTCATTTCCTTTCATGGCGGAAAGATCCCCCTTTCAGCACCAACCATCAAGAAGACACCCCGTAGTAATCTAACTTTCCATTGTAAAATGAGATTCTAGTCACATCATCACTTCTGGTAACTTTTTCTATTGTTCTCACTTAGCCAGTATTTGACATCTCTTTTCAGAGGTTACCAAAATGGTAGGCTCTAAATTCTTTAGGCTCTTTCATTTTTAATTGAGATAGGGTCTCACTCTGTTGCCCAGGCTGGAGTGCAGTGACATGATCCCAGTTCGCTCCCGTCCTGAACTCCCAGGCTCAATCAATCAATCCACTGACCTCAGCCTCCTGAGTAGCTGGGACTATTGGTGTGTGCCACCATGCCCAGCTAATTTTTTCTCTCTCTCTCTTTTTTTTTTTTTTTTTGTAGAGATAGTGTTTTACCCTGCTGCCCAGGCTGGTCTCAAACTCCTGGGCTCAAGAGATTTGCCTTCCTCGGCCTCCCAAAGTGCCTGGATTACAGGCAGAAGCCATAGTACCCAGTCTTCTAGGTTCTTTTAATCGGCAGCCATCATCCCCTTCTCTGCTGACACCCTTCAGTGCAGTGAAGAGGTAAATTTACACATGCTCCCTATGACATATTATCCATTAGATGGAAGGGCTCCAAGTATAATTCCTCCAGGTCCAAGAATAACCTCAGCTTCCTCATACACAGAATATTCTACAGGGGAAATTTCTGATCAGTTAACACAGTGCTTCACAAAGCAGACATCTGATAAATGTTGACTCCAAACAAACCTTAATTAAGGATGAAAGTTTCCAATTTGCAGGTTGTGTCACTGCTTACTAAGAGGTGGAGACATTTAGCGTTTAGCAAAAGGACTTTTCGTGATATCTCTTTGTTGCCTTATTGGCGTCAATTCTTAGCATTCTCTCATCCACTGCAGAAATTTAGCATTTAAGGAGGAAAAAGGGCATCAGTGGTTTGAATTTAGACACTGTCAGCAGAGAGAAGAGTCATGATTTCTAGATATTATTAGTAAACCCTCCCCAGATGACTAGACTCCAGGCAGCAGGAAAAACTGCACCTAGTCGAGGTGAAAGACCAGAAGTAGAAGTTAAGCATAAAAAAGAATCATCTACTCTAGCAGTTCCCAGTTTCTGGGCCACAGAGCCCCGGGGAGCACTGAAGTTATTGCAAGAGGCCTATGACTTCTTTCTGCTTTAAAAGGTATATTTATATGAGTGGAGGTTGAGAGCCATTGATTTAGCATGTGCATTTCACAACTGCAGCAATGTGCAATGCTACTTCCCAGAAGTGGCATGTGAATAGGAAATAAGAAATGGTATGTCACGGTGAAACATCTTGCTGATAGAAAATGAAATTATTTTCCTTACTTCCTTAACATGCAGAAAATCTTTTGCTTCGAAGGAAATGGCCATGCCAGGCACCGGAACGTCATCTTCATGGGCTGCGCTATAGCTGACATTTGTCCGAACTGCAAAGGCAACGGGCTTTGTCTAAAGTGGAAAAAGGAAAAGGGAGAAAATTAAGAGCAAAACAACAGTGTCCCTCCTTTTCCCCCCGCAAATACAAAGATACACTGAAGAACTACTGTAATCATTATTGGTTTCCCCTCCGCATTGGTTCTTCATCACAAAACAGCTTGTTCGTATTTATAACACATGAAACCTCCTAGCTCTGAGCTACATAACACCCATTTCTGAACTAGAAAAAAGCCATTGTTCTCTTTGAAAGGACTACAAGCAATGAAGGTGAAGATGAGTCACAGAAATACATGTTTTCAGCACTGGAGCTTGTAGCAATTGTAAAGGAGAAAACACAAACATGAATAAAATGCCCAGTTCTTTGGTTTTGGTGGAAAGGACTTAGTAACTGCCTCACTACTCCAAACATCTACTTTAATTCATTGATTATTAATGACATAATTCCAATAGGTACAATCTTTTGAATGAAAAATGAACCAGGGAATAAATGCTACAGCTGGAGCAAATCTTATTCATGGCTGCAGGGAATTATGAAAGCAATGACCTTTTCTTCTATTATTTCTCCTCCTGGAGTTTGTTCAACTATTAAAGATGATATTAATTAAGCTCCCTTTCCTCATTTGATGCTTTGAAATTTTACAGATAAAGAGCTGGGAGTGGTGGCTCACACCTGTAATCCCAGCACTTTGTGAGGCCAAGACAAGAGTATTGTTAGAGCCTAGGAGTTCAAGATCAGCCTGGGAAACGTAGCAAGACCTCTTCTCACTAAAAATCAAAACCAAAAATTAACTAGGTGTGGTGGCAGGCACCTATGGTCCCAACTACTTGGGAGACTAAGGCAAGAGGATCGCTTAAGCCCAGGAGGTCTAGGCTGCAGTGAGCCGTGATCATGTGACTGCACTCCAGCCTGGGGACAAAGCGAGTCCCTGTCTCAAAAAACAGAAAAAGCCAAACCAAACCAAATGAACGAGCAGATAAGCATTTGTTCTCTCTTTAGCCAATACTTATTTATCCACAAGATGGAAAAACAGGTAAGCTCAGAAATGGTAAAAATGGTACTGTTCTAATGGGTATTGTGCTTCTTTCCGCTTATGGGCAAGTGCATTGTTTCTGTATATTTCTTGTTTGTTTGTTTGTTTGTTTGACAGAGTCTAACTCTGTAGCCCAGGCTGGAGTTCAGTGGTACAGTCTCAGCTCACTGCAACCTCCTCTTTCTGAGTTCAAGTGATTCTTCTGCCTCAGTCTGCTGAGTAGCTGGGATTATAAGCGTGAGCCACCATGCCCAGGTAATTTTTTGTATTCTTAGTAGAGACAGGATTTCACTGAGTTGGCCAGGCTGGTTTCGAACTCCTGACCTTAGGTGATCTAAGGGATCGCCCCAGCCTCCCAAAGTGCTGGGATTTACAGGCATGAGCCATGGTGTCTCGCCTCTTCTATATATTTCTTATATACATGATATATACAAAGTAACATAGTTTTTTTTTTTTTTTTTTTTTTTTGAGGCGGCGTTTCCCAGGCTGGAGTGCAATGGCGCAATCTCGGCTCACCGCAACCCTCGCCTCCTGGGTTCAGGCAATTCTCCTGCCTCAGCCTCCTGAGTAGCTGGGATTACAGGCACGCGCCACCATGCCCAGCTAATTTTTTATATTTTTCAGTAGAGACGGGGTCTCTCCATGCTGACCAGGATGGTCTCGATCTCCTGACCTCGTGATCCACCCGCCTCGGCCTCCCAAAGTGCTGGGATTACAGGCTTGAGCCACTGCACCCGGCGTAACATAGCTTTTCATGTGATATTTTTAACCTACTCTTTTAAAAAATTATTTCAACCATTCAGGAGCACAGAGCAGTTTCTCCCTACTCAGTGAGCTCTTTACCAGGACTTGCCAGTGAAAACGAGGGGGAGCTGGGGTAGACAGAACCCATGTTCATTTCCAGAGTTTCCAAAGTTAATTTGTTCTACCTGACTGTTGTCTGGGTGGAAGACTTGAGTTAAGAGCCCTGATGTTACTAAGATTTAGTTACAATCTGCAGACTGGGAAAGGAGGACCAAGTTCTGGACACAGGCACAAAAGACATGAGGTAGATTTAAATATTTGCAAGTTCTTGACATCCACTACACACACATACATACATATATAGTTTTTATTTTATTTTATTTTATTTTTTTAGAAAGAGTCTTGCTCTTTTGTCCAAGATGGAGTGTAGTGTACCATCTTGGCTTACTGCAACCTCTGCCTCCTGGGTCAAGCAATTCTCCTGCCTTAGCCTCCTGAGTAGCTGGGATTACAGGCGGGCAGCAGCATGCCTAGCTAATTTTTGTATTTTTAGTAGAGATGAGGTTTCACCATGTTGGCCAGACTGTTCTTGAACCTCAGGTGATCTGCCTGCCTTGGCCTCCCAAAGTGCTGGGACTACAGGCGTGAGCCACCGCACCTTGCAACATCCACCATACACACACACACACACACACACACACACACACACACACACACACACGCATATATACATACATATATACACACATATATACACACGTATATACATACACATACACACGTATATATACACACATATACACACGTATATATACACACATATATACACACGTATATACATACACATACACACGTATATACACACACACATATATACACGTATATATACACACATATATATACACGTATATACACACATATATATACACATGTATATACACACACGTATATATATACACATATATACGTATATGTATATACACATATATACACACATATTTATACACACACACATATATATATATGTACAGCAACTCTTATTCATTGCTGCAAGGAACTGTAAATATTTTTTCACAATTATATAGTGGATGTTGTTACATATTATTTAAAATATATCTGTATCTATCTATATATATATCTGTGTGTGTATTTTTTTGAGACTGAGTCTCACTGCAACACCTAGGCTGGAGTACAATGGCATGATCCCAGCTCAACCTCTGCCTCCTGGATTCAAGGGATTCTTCTGCCCCAGCCTTCTGAGTAGCTGGGAGAATTGGTGCCCGCCACCATGCTTGGCTAATTTTTATATTTTTAGTACAGATGGGACCATAGGTAATAATTTGATGCTCTTAGATTAAGATGTTAAGTTGAAATGTGCCTCTGTTCTTGCCTCACCTCCTGTAACCAAAGATGCTACCATTAGATGTAGTTTATATGGGAATTAGCTTTATAGAACTAGGAAAGAAGAACAGCAGATACCTATTCCTCAAAATCTTTACTTCGGGAACTATATTTCTAAAATTAGACTAGAAGTACAGTCAAGGGTTTGAGGGGAACAGATGTAGCCACCATAAAAGACCCCAAAGAGGCCAGATGACAATGTCACTTCTGATTCCCTGGTCTCACTTCGGCTTGCAGTGCGTCTACAACATGGAATGTATTTTCCACGTTAATTTCCTTCATGTGGGTTCAAGAATAAGGGATTTTAAGTGGACCTGGATATGAATGTTGATTCTGCCATTTATTACATGAGTGGCCTGGGCAAATTCTTTAGCCTCATTGAGTATGTTTTCACATGGCTAAAACAAGAGCAAGAGCACCATTTTTTAAGGCAATGAGATTACAGGAAATGCACTGCACCAGGCTGAGGCGAGCACTGGGTATACAGTCATCCCTTGATATCTGCTGTGATATTGCTTCCAGGACCTCCAAAATCTACGGATGTTCAAGTCCGTGATATAAAACAGCCTACTGTTTGCACATAACCTGCACACAACCTCTGTATGCTTTATCGCTAGATCATGTATGATACCTAATACAATGTAAATGCTATTTACAATGTAAATAGTTGAATAACTAAATAGTTATTCAACTACATTGCTTTTTATGTCGATCATTCTTATTTTTGTAATTTTTTTTAACATTTTCCATCCACAGTTGGTTGAATCCATGAATGTGGAACCCATGGATAAACAGGGCTGACTATATAGAGTAAGTGCTTATTAGTAGACATTTGCTATATACCAAAATAAATGCTACACATAAGTAAGTATTTCCCCACATTTGCCCCCCATTAAGGCCCAGCACAAGTCATTTCCTGTGTGCTCTTCCACTGTAAACATCCTTAAACAGAACTCCTCAATACAGTTTAACATCTGCCACACACATGACGGAAACTGTTAAAGTCAAGATGATTTTCTGTGATATAGATTCTTTCATATTCTCTAGAACTTGAGAAAATGGTAAGGTTTTCCCCATTTTTTTTTTTAAACAGAGTATTGCTCTGTTGCCCAGGACTGGTATGAAGTGGTGTGATCTTGGCTCGCTGTAATCTGTTTCCTGGGTTCAAGCAATTACCTTGCCTCAGCCTCCCAGGTAGTTGGGACTACAGGTGCATGCCACCACACCTGGCTAATTTTTGTAGTTTTAGCAAAAATGGAGTTTTGCCATATTGGCCAGGCTGGTCTCAAACTCTTGAGCTCAAGAGATCCACCTGCCTCAGCCTCCCAAAGTGCTGGGATTACAGGTGTGAAACACCATGCCTGGCCACGTTTTCTTACATTCGCTTTGTTCTATCTTGATATGGTTTGAATTTGTGTCCCTGGTCAAACTGATGTCAAACTGTAACCCCAGTGTTGGAGGTAGGGCCTGGCAGGAGGTGATTGGATCATGCGTCGGGGGGATTTTCCCCTTTGGTGCTGTTCTCATGATACAATTCTCACAAGATCTGGTTGTTTCAATGTGCATAGTATCTCCCGCTTCTCTCTCTCTCTTTCTCTCATGCCAGCACCAGCCATATATGACATGCCTGCTTTCCCTTCACCTTCCTCCATGACCACAAGTTTCATGAACCCTCCCCAGAAGCCAGATGCCAAAATGATTCCTGCACAGCTTGCAGAACTGTAAGCCAATTAAATCTCTTTTCTTTTCTTTTCTTTTTTTTTTTTTGAGACGGAGTTTTGCTCTTGTTACCCAGGCTGGAATGCAATGGCGCGATCTCGGCTCACCGCAACCTCCGCCTCCTGGGTTAAGGCAATTCTCCTGCCTCAGCCTCCTGAGTAGCTGGGATTACAGGCACGCACCACCATGCCCAGCTAATTTTTTGTATTTTTAGTAGAGACGGGGTTTCACCATGTTGACCAGGATGGTCTCGATCTCTTGACCTCGTGATCCACCCACCTCGGCCTCCCAAAGTGCTGGGATTACAGGCCTGAGCCACCGCGCCTGGCCTCTTTTCTTGATAAATTACTCAGCCTCAGGTATTTATCACAATGCAGGAATAGACTAATACATGCCTCTTAAATTCCAATTTTTTTTTTGATACTCCTCAAACACTGAGGCTTTTTTTTTCTTAACCAACTTGAAGTTCCAAGGCACTGTTCCTTAAGAAATTAATTTTTTTATCCATGAAACCATTTGTTAATCAGATCCTGTTTTAAGTTGACATATTATTTTTGGCTTAATCTCAGAATGGTAAAGGGTCACATGGAACTCTTTCCTCTTACCATACAGGGCTCTTGCCCTTGTTCACACTCCAAAATTCACTTTTGGTTTGGAAGCCTACCAATTTTTCTTTTTCCTCTCAGACAGCCTCTCTCTGTCACCCAGGCTGGAATGCAGGGTGTAATCATGGGACACTGTAGCCTCGACCTCTTAGGCTCAAATACTCCTCCAGTCTCAGCTTCCTGAATAGCTGGGACTATAGGCTCATGCTACCATGCCCAGCTAACTTTCTTTACTTTTTGGAGCGATGAGGTCTTGCTTTGATGCACAGGCTGCTCTTGAACTTCTAGCCTCAATGGATCCTCCCGCCTTGGCCTCCCAAAGGGCTGAGATTATGGATGTGAGCCAGCGCACCCAGACCTATCAGGTTTTTAAGATTTTCTGGCATCATGGCCCTGGGGCTCATCCCTTGTTCAATCCTACATGGTCCATCATAAAAACTGATGAACATAACTGATTCTTGGATATAAATGTTTTGAGGCCAGTGGGCCATTTACTTTTTCTTCTTCCGGTAAAGAAAAGTTTCAAGAAGGAAGAACAAACAGAAGCCAAGAAATCCTGGTGTTCCAGAGGCTTCACAGAAACACCAGGAACAGTGGGGACTGTGATAAGAGACTGGCACAGTGCTCTGGGACATGCTAGGACCAAGAAGTTCTCTAGCTCTTGAGGGAAGCAAAGCTAGCCCATATCCCAAGGCCAAATGTAACTGTGGTCTGCTCTAGCTAATAGTTTCTCCTTCACGCTGGACTTTTCCTGCCATCCTCTAACTCTAGGGCCTCCCTGGTTTATCTGAAAGGCTTGGTCATAGCGGAAGGGTAAGGTGGGGGAGAAAAGCAGAAGGCACAGATATAGAAATAGCCTTCAGCCCTACGTAGGATCCTGCAGAAAAAACTTCAGGGACGGCTGCTGCGGAATTGTATTAAAATCCACATTTAGATTTAGATTCACCCTGCTCTACAGAATCATCATTAGGATACTGCGTTGGTTGGGAGACAATATGGTCCTTCATTTTACTTTCACTCAGCCTCTATTAACATCCTAAGGACTTTATTGTCAGGCAATGTCAGAGCTGGAGTCTGCTTCTGCAGATTCTACCTGGATTCCTGGCCAACTTTTTTTGTGACTATGGAGGGTCAGGCCCATGGGGTGATGTCACACTTTTCTACCAGTGTTTGCTTCTCCCTGTTCCAAGCCGACAAAAAAGGATCTGATTCCTTTTCCAGTTTCTGGTACTTTCTACATGGTATGTGAGCATGTGCTACGCAGCAGGAGGGTGACCGGTCACTCATCTATGCACGGTGGCCCCCTTTTTGGGATAAAGAATTAAAAGTTTGCTGCATATTGGTTTGTGGACTAAACCTGAAAAGATTCTCAAAATAAATCCGTGAGTACCAATTTGTAGAAAAGTGGCATCTCTTTATCTCGACAACAATGTAAAAGTACTTTAAAAACGCCAAGGGTGGTCTGGTGTGGGGGCTCACATCTGTAATCTGAGTCGGGTGGATTGCTTGAGCCTAGGAGTCTGAGACCAGCCGGGGGAACATAGTCTCCACCGAAAAATACAAAGCTTTGTCTTTACTAAAAAAATGTAAACATTAGCCAGGTGTGGTGGCATGCGCCTGTAGTCCCAGCTTACTCAAGAGGCTGAAGTGGGAGGACTGCTTCAGTCCAGGAAGTCAAGGGTGCAGTGAACTCTAATCACACCACTGAACTCCAGCCTGGGCAACAGACAGAGACCCTGTCTCAAAAAATAAAAACAAAAGCATCAAGGCCATGTCTTGTTCAACACTGTATCTTCAGTATGTTTTCAATTAATACTTATTGGGAAGGGAATGTGTAAATGTTAAAAGGTGTTCAGAAATTCTTACTCTCTTCTTCCACGTCTTTACAGGACTTATTGTAAAATGATGACAGCTACCAACTATGGGAATGTCTGCCAAGGGACAAGCAATGTGCTGTATATTACACATAGATTGCTACACTTCATTTAATCCCAGCTACAACTGTTTTATTCCAAGGTGAGGAAACTGAGGCTCAGAAGAGTTCTCCCAGCCATTCATTGTGGCGCATGCCCGTAGCCTCAGCTATTCAGGAGGCTGAGGCAATGGGATGGCTTGAGTCCGGAGTTTGAATCTAACCTGGGCAATATTGCAAGACCCTTTCTCTGGAAAAAAAAAATAAAGTTTTAAGACAACATTTGTGAAAGATTTTTTTTTCTGAGACGGAGTTTTGCTCTTGTTGCTCAGGCTGGAGTGCAGTGGGGCAGTCTCAGCTCACTGCAACCTCTGCCTCCCAGGTTCAAGCAATTCTCCTGCCTCAACCCTCGAGAAGGTGGGATTACAGGTACCTACAACCATGCCCAGCTAACTTTTTTGTATTTTTAGTAGAGACAGGGTTTTATCACATTGACCAGGCTGGTCTCAAACTCCTGACCTCAGGTGATCCATTTTCCTTGGCCTCCCAGAGTGCTGAGATTACAGGCTTGAGCCACTATGTCCAGCTGAGGATTTTTAAAAAAATGTTCTCTCAGGCCATAAACCTTAGAGGTGGTATTAAAATCTAACTATCTCTAACCAAAGCCTGAGTTCTTCCTATAGCACTAGCGTGCTTTTCATTTTAAGGGGTACGTAGATGGCAATTCACTAGCATTTAGATGTTTATATGAAATTGTGAAGACTTGAAAATTATAATTTACAAAATGCTAAAAACTGGTTGGTATAAAGAAAAGTTAAAAAAAACAATTAGTCCCAAGTCTGCCTTGGAGTGTGACACTCCCATGCGAACGAACACTTTCACATGTTAGAACGCCGGGTGTACTGTAACCTCTTCCTTCTAAGTGCAAAGATGCACTTAAAATAATGTGACACCCAGTAAATAAACAGCAATGTCAAATCATGATTATTGGTTTATTTAGATCTACCATTTATTTCTCTCTTCACCTCTCTTTTTCACCATCTATAAAGTTTTATTTCATGAATGGCTGCATGCGGTGGCTCACGCCTGTCATCCCAGCACTTTGGGAGGCTGAGGCAAGCAGATCACCTGAGGTCAGGAGTTTGAGACCAGCCAGGGAAACATGGTGAAACCCCATCTCTACTAAAAACACTATTTGCATGGCTTTTGGCTCCTTCTTATAGAACTAGGGTCTCTGCGGCCTTTCAGTGCTCCCTGTACAGGGTTCTTGGTGTGGAACTTCATAAACTATGAAGCCATGTATGCCCTCATATCTCAATTCACTTTGCATGAAATACAGCCTTTTTTTTTTTTTTTTTGAAATGGAGTCTTGCTCTGTCACCCAGGATGAAATGCAGTGTGGCAGGATCTCAGCTCACTGTAACCTCTGCCTCCTGAGTAGCTGGGACTATAGGAACCTGCTACGACGCCCAGCTAATTTTTGTATTTTTAGTACAGATGGGATTTCACTATGCTGGCAAGGCTGGTCTCTAACTCCTGACCTCAGGTGATCTGCCCACCTCGGCCTCCCAAAGCGCTGGGATTACAGGCATGAGCCACCGCGCTCTGCCACAAGTTAGTCATCTTGAGAAGCTGCTGAAGAGACCAACCACCTAGTTTCCCCACCTCCCTTTCTACCCTAACTCCAGCACTATTCCTGATACATGAGCTAGACATAAATTATTTAGGCAAATAGTAAGGGTAAGAGAGTCCTCGGCAAGGTTTCCTTCTAATAAAGTGCAACCCCCAAATCATTTCTTTCCTAACAAAAAGCAGCCGGAAAAATCAAGCTGCAAGCATAGATAAGCAAGCTAAAAGTTTGCACAGGTAAATGCTGGCAGCTGTCCCAACAGATAAAGGCTCCCTGAGGACCAGGCATGTTCAACATGGTGGCTCCATCTTCCCTTTTCTTTGTCAACCACATGTACAGTAAGGAACAGACAAGAAAACATGGTGCTGGCCAGGTAGAGAACCCATCTGCATAATAAAAAATGAGGGTGGGATGGCCAGCTTCTTCATGCACTATGCAAATGTCAGACCTGGTCTGAACAATCTCTCAGGCCCTATGTAATCAGACACCACCTCCTCAAGCTCAACTATGAAATCCTGTACATTTGACCACGAAACCAGAAAACTCTCTCTCTTTGCAAGAGAGAGAGCTATTCTCTTTTCTCTTTCACCTTCCAACCCTCCACTCTTAAACTCACTTCTCCTATGTCCACGTGCTCAATTTCCCTGCTGTGAGACAATGAACCTCGGATGTTTACCCCAGACAATGCTACGTTACTATTTGGCCTGCAGACCCAAAAGGATAACTCAGAAACATCTGTTCAAGCCCCACGAACTTCCCACCTTCTAGATGCTTCTGCTCTGATTCATGCCCTCTATCCCCGGCCTTGTTGTCCTTCCTCGAACTGCCATAAGCTCTCTTCTGCCTTGAGACAGATGCCTCGACCCCATCATTCACAGATGGGGATACGCAAGAGCCAATCTGGCAGGGCTGGGAGGATATTCGTGGACAGCTGTGTTGGCTGCAGGACTTGCTTTATCTCACATCCAAAAGAAACTATTTGCTCCACCAAGGCCTGGTGTGTGGAAGCCCAGAGGCCCCTGTCAGAGATGTGTTTAATGTTTATAGTAGTAACGACTTCTATTTTGTTACAGCCTTCTGAAATCACTAGGTATAAGGCTGCTAAACACCAATTATTATAAAGGGATATAATTAACTTAAAAATATATTTAGTTATGAAATAGAATAAGCACATTACATAAATTCATAGCACTATTTCTAGCTTTTTTCCTAAACAAGGACTAATGAGTTAATAGTGAAACTAATAATTTGAGTAATATAACACAACATGTACCTTAAGTTTAATAAAAATGTGCCAGTGTGGCCAGGCATGGTGGCTCACACCTCTAATCCCAGCACTTTTGGAGGTCAAGGTGGGCGGATCACGAGGTCAGGAGTTTGAGACCAGCCTGACAAACATGGTAAAACCCCGTCTCTACTAAAAATACAAGAAGTTAGACAGGCACGGTGACAGGTACCTATAATCCCAGTTACTCAGGAAGTTGAGGCAGGAGAATCGATTTAACCCAGGAGGCGGAGGTTGCTGTGAGCTGAGACTGTGCCATGGCACTCCAGCCTGTGCAACCAAGCGAGAGTGTTTCTCAAAAAAAAAGTGCCAGTGATAGAAGTAGTACCTATTATTAAAAAGTAATACGAAATTCACTCAAGGATAGAAATAAACTTCTGATCATAATTAATATAGTTAGTTGGATTTTTATGCCTGATTTCTTCATTTCCTAATAGAAAGATGAATTTTACTATGCTAAAGAGCAAAGTATGGTTTTCAATTTTCATTCTGGAACCGTCAATCATTAATAACATAAAAGGAAAATTCAGTTTTTTAAATGTCTATAATGGATTTATCTTAAATATTAACTACTCTCAATTTGCTCTTTTTAGAGAAATTTTAAAAAAATGACCCAGATCCCTATTGTAAGAGATTATGTAGGCTGGGTGTGATGGTTCACACCTGTAATCCCAGCAGTTTGGGAGGCCGAGGTGGGCAGCAGTTCGAGACCAGCCTACTCGACATGGTGAAAACTCATCTCTACTAAAAATACAAAAATTAGCCAAGCATGGTGGCGGGTGTCTGTAATTCCAGCTACACGGGAGGCTGAGGTGGAAGAATCACTTGAGCCTGTGAGGCTGAGGTTGCAGTAAGCCAAGATTGTACCAGTGCATTCCAGCCTGGGTGACACAGTGGACTCTGTCTCAAAAAAAAAAAAAAAAAAGAGAGAGAGAGACTATGGAAAAGACAGGTCAAGAAGATCTAATCCGTTTTTTAATCCACTTTCTTGTGTACAATAACTTCTTATAAAACTTGTTCTACTCTTTTATCATCTTAAATGCCTCAGGTGGGAACACAGCTATCAAGTCTTATATAGGAAGCACCCAGGAACTAAAGAGGTACTGACTGTACTTACAGGAACCGGGTCATAGCCACCTGTTTTATTCAGCACTTACTGAGACTCTACTTTCTAGTTATCCTTGGCGGATTAAACTTCTTGGTATCATTTTGCTAACTTGCAATGATAATAAAAACTCTTTCCATTATAGAAGGAAACTTTTCAACTTTATTTTATTCTTTATATATGGGCAAAAAAATCCTATAGTATATTTTTTAAGTATACACACACACACACACACACACACACTCTCTCTCTCTCTCTCTCTCTCTTTAAAACAGGATCTCACTCTGTCACCCAGGCCAGAGTGCAATGGTGTGATCTTGACTTACTGCAACCTCTGTATTCTGGGCTCAAATGCTCCACCCAAGTAGCTGGGACTACAGGTATGTGCTGTGATGTCTGGCTACTTTTGTATTTTTTGTAGGGACAGGTTTTCACTATGCTGTCCAGGCTGGTCTCCAACTCCTGGACTCAAGCAATCTGCCTGCCTTGGCCTCCTGAAGTGCTCAGATTATAGGTGTGAGCCGTTGCACCCAGCCAGGACTTTATTCTATATGATAACATGTATATATGTAAGTGCAAGTGTACGTACATATTACATGTTAAATGATTAAGAATTAAGCAAAGGGGTAAATACGACAAACATTTAACTTCATGCCTATTTTGTTTAAAATACAGCATTGGGTGGATGAAAGGATAGAGTGGCAAAATAGACAGGGCTTCTCTCTTTATGTCTCTTGAGACCCCAGCGAGGGAGCCTGTGTCTAACCAGGCCAAAGAACTTTAGCTACAGCAATGGAAAAGTTTGGATTCTCAGGTGTCTGGGTTCAAACCGATTTGCTTCCTCTCTTCGTCCTATGGTTGGCTATGTCTTTTGTGTAGTTGCTGCCTGTAACTTCTGAGTGACAACTTGTTTTTTTTTATTTTTGAGACGCAGTTTTGCTTTTGTTGCTCAGGCTGGAATGCAATGGCACAATCTTGGCTTACTGCAACCTCTGCCTCCCAGGTTCAAGCAATTCTCCAGCCTCAGCCTCCCAAGTAGCTGGGATTACAGGCGTGCGCCACCATGTCCAGCTAATTTTGTAGCTTTACTAGAGACAGGATTCACCATGTTGTTTAGGCTGGTCTTGAACTCCTGACCTTGTGATCCACCTGCCTCAGCCTCCCAAAGTGCTGGGATTACAGGTGTGAGCCACCGCACACAGCAACTTGGTATTTTTATGCCTTCTCTTTGCTTATCTGTTCTATTTCACTCTCTTAGCTCTCCCATTTCTTAGCTGGTTTTCGCTCATACTGTATCCATTTTTTTTTGAGATAGAGTCTGGCTCTGTTACCCAGGCTGGAGTGTAGTGATATAATCTTAGGTCACCGCAACCTCTGCCTCCTGGGTTCAACTGATTCTCCTGCCTCAGCATCCTGAGTAGCTGAGATTACAGGTACCCGCCACCACGCCCATCTAATTTTTGTATTTTTAGTAGAGACGGGGTTTCACCAATGTTGGCTGGGCTGGTCTCAAACTCCTGACCTCAAGTGATCCTTCTGCCGTGGACTTCCAAAGTGCTGGGATTACAGGCATGAGCCACTGTGGTTGGCCTTATTTTTTTTAAAGTGCAAAAATTCCAAAAATAAAACAAAAAGCAACCTGATACAAGGCTACCTTGCTAGACACCAGTGGCATCACTTTTTGAAGAGTCTCAGCCCACAAAATATGGCCCCGCAAATACTCACGGTACCTTGAACACTGAGTTGTTTTAACTTTTGCCACCATGGTTCTACTCAGTAATTGTATTCTGTGGCAAAAACAGTAATGAAAGGGTTAAGAGAATCCAACAGCAGTATCCCTTTTAAACGGATGCTGGCATTAAAATTGTTATAAAATGTCTATTCTGTACTTATTTAGAAAATCATACACTACAAACAACTTCCAAAGAAGCATTCTAAACGAACACCAGGAAAGCCTTTACGAGGTACATGCTGAAAAGCATAGGGAGACACATATTTTATGTTAATTCAGCAATCTTCACTCTCTACTCCACTGCAACAGCTGTGGTTTTAGCTAAGTTCACAGAGGTCTAGTGATCAGAAGTTATACAAATTTTGGCATGTTTATTTGTTCATTTATTTTAGACTATCTATCTATCTATCTATCTATCTATCTATCTATCTATCTATCTATTTATTTTGAGACAGAGTCTCCCTCTGTCAACCAGGCTGGAGTGCAATGTCCCCATCTTGGCTCACTGCAACCTCCGCTTCCTGGGTTCAAGTGATTCTCCTGCCTCAGCTTCCTGAGTAGCTGGGATTACAGGTGCGCACCACCATGCCTGGCTGATTTTTTTGTATTTTTAATAGAGATGGGGTTTCATCATCTTAGCCAGGCTGGTCTCGAACTCCTGACCTCGTGATCCACCAACCTTGGCCTCCCAAAGTGCTGGGATTACAGGTGTGAGCCACCACGCCCAGCCTTTTTTTTTTCTTTGAGACAGAATTTTGCTCTTGTTGCCTAGGATGGAGTGCAGTAGAACAATCTTAGCTCACCGCAACCTCCGCCTCCTGGGTTCAAGCTATTCCTGACTCAGCCTCCCAAGCAGCTTGGATTATAGGCATGAGCCACCACACCCAGCTAATTTTTGTATTTTTAGTAGAGATAAGGTTTAACCATGTTGGCCAGGTTGGTCTCAAACTCATGACCTTAGGTGATCCACCCACCTCCATCTCCCAAAGTGCTGGGATTGTAGGCATGAGCCATTAAGCCCTGCCTATTTCAGTTTTCTTAAACCAAAATGATGGAGCTGAGTATCTCCATGACGAAAACCAAATGTTCTGGCAGGGATTAGATTAGGGTAGAGAGTCATGGGTGGTGAGTTCTGAACATGAAACCCGTGTGGTCGCTCACTCTCTAGAAATCCTTAAAACCTTTGCTGCTACCCTTACTTCAGTGTTGACAGACTTTCTGAAGGAAAGCTTTGTGACCAATTGTTGCTCTGCTTGAAGGGGAATAAACAAAGTCCAAAGGGCAGACACTGGAGGAAGGCACAGATCAGCTGAATATATGAAAGCTTTTCTAAAACAACAGATGCTCAACTATGACTGGGGTACATTTTTAGAGGCAAAGTTATCACTGGAACTTCTACAGATCAACTCTGAGAATAACTTGTAGTAACTAAAGGTTTTGACTAAAGAAACCCCAGAGCAGGTGTGATGGCTCATGTCTGTAATCCCAGCATTTTGGGAGGCCGAGGCAGGCAGATCGCCTGAGGTCAGGAGTTTGAGACCAGCCTGCCCAACATGGCGAACCCTGTCTACTAAAAAATCCAAAAAGTTCACCTGGTGATGTGGTGGGTGCCGAGAGACAGAGAGAGAGAGATTTTTTGATTGGCAATTGGAATCAACAGAAGGGTATATCTGGGTTAAGATAAGGGGTTGTAGATACCACGGTTCTTAATAGGTAGATGAAGCCCCCAGGTAGCCGGGTTTAGAGGGAATAGATAGTAAATTTTTCTTCTCAGACTTAAAAAGAGTCTCTTCTATTGGTCTTAAGGTCTCTGTTTTAAGGTAATACTGGTCAGCTGTGCCTGCATCCAAACGAGAGGAATGTCTAACCACCAATCCCATCATGGCCTGAACTGGTGTTTCAGGTTTGCTGTAGAGTTTTCTTGGCTAAGAGGAAGGGTCCATTCAGTTGGTTGTGGGTTTAGGATTTTATTCTTGGATTATGTATATCACACAAAATCAGATTTTTCTACTATTCAAATGAAATGCTGAATATCAGCCATAACAACAGTATTAAGTACACTAGCAGTCATAGATGTTTAGGATTATCCCTCTCCAATGTGTAATAAAAGAATTTGGAGTGCCGGGCATGGTGGCTCATGACTGTAATCCCAGCACTTTGGGAGGCCAAGGCAGGTGGATCATGAGGTCAGGAGTTCGAGACCAGCCTGGACAAGATGATGAAACCCTATTATACTAAAAATACAAACAAATTAGCTGGGTGTGGTGGTGTATGCCTGTAATCCCAACTACTCAGGAAGCTGAGGCAGAAGAATCGCTTGAACCCGGGGGGCAGAGGTTGCAGTGAGCCAAGATTGAGCCACTGTACTCCAGCCTGGGTGAGAGAGTAAGACTCCATCTCAAAAAAAAAAAAAAAAAGGAAAAAGAAAAGAGAAGAAAGAAAAAAAAGAACTTGGAGAAAGCAGTAAGAAAGGAATAATCTACAATTTCCTTCTTTCATTTTGTGTGTCTTGCTCATTTTCTTTAAATTTGGGTGTTATGTAAGGTTTCCCATGATTGTTTATGCTGATAAATAGAAGTCATCTGTAGTGTACCCAGGCAGGAAAATGCTTTGAAGAAGGTTTTTTTTCTACATGTCTCTGCTTAATGGGTGGACCCACTGTGAACTCCAGAGAGCTATAATTGATAGCCCTGGAGGGAATTTTCACTCTGGATCTTGACTGTTGACAACAAAACGATTATAAATGCAACCCTCATTACAGAACAAAAACCCACATGCAAGGTATCTTGCTACATAAGCATAATCACGATCTGTAAGTAAATTATAAATGGTTTATTGCAGGGTTTTATATTATTTGTGACTTGTTCCTTATGGTTGGGTGGCTCAGAAATCCTCTATCCTAATCTGAAACAGAATTCTCTTTCTCACATGTCTGGGCCTAACGGGCACATTTCTGCCCAGGATGGCGGCTTTTGTCTATGAGGGCTCCTGCTACTAATGGCAGCGTGTCTGCAGTTGCCTGAGGTTCACTGTAAATACACACTTTATCAGTTTTATACAAAGAAGGTTGCTTTCCTTCAGTGGTCTCTATTTTAAAAACCTGATGCCAGTTACTGAGGAACCTGCAAAGGTTCTTTCCCGTCTAATTGTGTGGCTCTTCGGCTTCCTGCCTGATTGCTTCCTGCCTTCTGCTGTGTGTTCCTACAGTCTGCCCCAAGTTAGAAAGTGGCCAGTTTCGTATCTATTCACTGCTCCTCTTGGTGGAAAGAGGAATTTCCCAAGTAGGTCATATATAAGTAAAAACAGGGATACCGTCATCACTGGCCTCCCAGCTAACATCCCCTCCCTTGTGGAGTTGATATAGGAGTTAAGAAGAAATCACTTAGGCAGATAGTAAGGTTGTAGGGGTCCTCAGTAAGGTTTTCCATTTAATGAAAAGCAGCCCCAAAATCGTTTTCTAATAAAGAGCAGCCTGTTAAATAGAGCTGCAGACATAGACAAAGAGGCTGGAAGCTTGCACGGGTGAATGCCAGCCACTATGCCAAAAGGAAAAGGCTGCTGAGGACTAGGCATGTTCAGCGTGGTGGCTCCATCTTCCCTTCTCTTTGCCAAACCACATGTACAGTAAGGAGAAGACAATATGATGCCAGCCAGGCAGAGACTCTATTTGCATAATAAGATTAGGGTGGGGCATCGAGCCTTTCAGGAAGCCCTATGCAAACTTCACACCTGGTTCGACCAACCTTTAGGCCCTATGTAAATCAGACCCCACCTCCTCAAGCCTGTCTGTAAAATCCAGCGTGGTCTGCTGCAGGCCAGCTTTTTCCTTTTGGAAGCCCCTCTTTCTCAAAAGGGAAAGAGCTGTTCTCCTTTCTCTTTCTTTTGCCTATTAAACCTCTGCTCCTAAACCTACTCCTCGTGTGTGTCCATTAAATTTTTTGAAGAGGAATTTATTATTCCTCGCTACCCTCGGAAACTTTGCCAAAAAAGCAATTCACAAGACAGGTGAATTGGAGAAAAGATGTACCAGTGTATTCAACAGGCACACTGGGAGAATCTCAGATTACTTATCCCCCAACAGAGCTGGGCTCAGAAAATAATACCTCAAAATACAGAATGCTGGCCTGCTGAAGTGAGGAAGCCACCTCAAGTTCCCCCACATCCCTTCCACAGCAAAGGCCTGTATCTGCCCAGAACCCAGAGGCACCAAAGAGACTAATGGTTTTTGCTTCCCCTCTCTGTTAAGACCAAGAATGTAACCACAACTGAACTGTCAAGAGACTACTCTGTACCTGGATCCGTTCATTCTCCCTAGTAATCCCTTCAACAGAATTTGTCTTCTCCCTGCTCACATAACTTGTTTGGCCAGGATTCTGTATAAGCTTCTGAACTCTGTTGGGGGAAAATTAATCTCAGATTCTCCCTGTGTGCACGTTAAATACATTTGTACACCTTTTCTCCAATTAACCTGTCCTTTGTGAGTTGCTTTTTCAGCAAACATTTACAGGGCTTTTAGGGATAATAAATTCCTCTTAAAAGGTTTAATTGTGTAATGTTCTTTTCCTTTGCTCAGAAGCCCAACCTCCTTATACTCTGTTTCCAGCCTGCAAACCACCCTCCTACTCTAGCTGCACACTGATATCCAGACATGTCCAGACATGACTTGTACCATAATGGACAGACCATTCCCACCTCCTCTTTCTTACAAATTGCACGCTAACCATATTTAGAAAAGTTTAAGCTTTAGCCAACCAAGATCAGCTTAGATTGTGTGGTCCAACCCTAGCCAATAAGGGAAGGACACAGGGACAGGAATTGCATTAGGGATAAAAACTCTCCTCTCCTTTTTTTCAGTGCAGTCCTGTGATCATGATTGATGCAGGCAGCATCCTTCTGCAGAAGTAAATTGCCTTGCTGAGAAAACTTTTTGCCTGCGTGCTACTTCTTTGTGGCACCAAGCATATTGTTGCCAACAGTCTGGGGGCATGTCCAGGATCCTATTTTCCTCCAGGGAAGAGTCTCCAATCATCTCTCCTGAGGAGATGCTTCCTGCTGCCTTGTTGCAGTGGCCTCAGGAGTAAGGGATCAAGACCAACCCAGCATGACAAATAAACCTAGACTCTTGGCAACATGGAAAGAAGAGTCCTACAGATAGATACAGTGGCTGGCAGGTAACTCCTGTGTGCACAGCAAGGTAAGAAAAGCCGTGAGGTTGATGAAGTATTTCCTTGGTGACTGGGGCCAAGGTGAGAAAAGCTGTGGGGGCAGTGAAGTATTCCTTGCTTGGGACATCTGGAGGTTGAATGTGTGTGAATGAGATGTGCACTTGAGCACAAAGTGAGTGTGGAGTCCAGATCTGTAGTTCTGTGGTCACCTCATATGGCTCATATGGATTTCTGTCATGGATCTTATACTGACACACCAATGCTAAGAGGGAACTGAAATACTCCCACCAGGGAAGTGGCCAGAGAAGAACGAAGTGAAAGCAGAGGAGTATAAGAAACCTTCAGTGAGGGGGGAGGCTGAGCCTCTAGAGAAGGGAAGGCAAGAAATCTCCAATGCAAGGGACTGAGCCTCACACCAAACCTCCAGGATAGGGAACACCCCCAGTATGATGGGAAATAAAAGGGATAAAGCTCATGATGATAGTAACATTCCTTTTAATAGTCCCTTAGGTCTCATGTTAAAATATTGGTGGAAGAATAAACAAGCTAAGCGTAAGAAAAGAAACAACAAATGGTAAGATACTGCTGTTTTATTTGGGCCAAGGAACCTTCCTCAAGTCGTCCGTTTTCTGGCCAAAGTTTGGGTCTAATGAGAATGGATTTGTTAACTTTAATTAAAATATGTCAATAACAAATGCCCTGTCTCCCAAGAAGAAACAGACTATGCCCTGCATTGCTGGCAAGGGCCTGCCCTCCTCTATCCTCTAAAAGCTACAGGAGACAAGCCAGGAACTACTTCTCCTCAGGAAGTGGAAGTCCCTAAATCCAAGAAGTCCACCAGCACTGAGACTCTTTAGACCACCTTCCTCCGCCAAACACCTCTAACCTCCCTACCCCTTAGGCAGGTGCCACTACCCCAGCCCTCCCCCTTGCTCATGTTGTTCCCCCTAATTATAATCCTGAATCTTGGGCCTATTCCCAGCCTGAATGCCCACCCCCAGAAAGACTTCAATGTGAGATAGAACAATGTAAAAAATATATATCCAAAACTTCCCTTTCTCTGCTACTTCCAAAGAATCTGCTTCAACCCTCTATCCCTTAAGGGAAGTGCCTCTAGGAGGAGGGGGCATTGGCTTTGTGGATGCCCCCTTAATCAGCTCAAACATCTGAAGCTTAAAAAGATAGCTCAAACTACTCTTAGACAATCCCTATGGAGTAGCAAATCAAATCGACCAATTTCTGGGGCCTCAACTGTACACATGGGCTAAATTAATGTCTGTTTTAGGTATTCTCTTCTCAGGAGAGGAGAGAACTATAATCAGCAGGGCTGTTCCTTATAAGGCCCTACCGCCTTATCCAATAAGTTAGCCAAAAACTCCAGAATAAATGCCTCCTTCACAAGTCTCATGGAAAGGTGGTTTGGTAAATGGAAGGGGCTTATGTCTTCTATATTAACTTCTCTTGCAACTGTTGTAAGTGTGCTTGTTCTTGTAGAATGCTACATCATCCCCTGTGTCCAGGGGTTAATGTCAAAACTTATAGAAACAGCTCTCACAAAACCCTCCTCTACCCCTCCTCCTCCATACTCAAATAAGTTTTTGTTCTTAAATGATCAAGAAAGGCAACAAAACCAAATCATGCTACAAAAATTTCAAGAGGAAGAATTATCAAAAGGCAAAGGGGAAAATTGTTAGGAAAAATAAATTCCTCTTCAAAAGGTTTAATTATGTAATGTTCTTATCCTTTGCTCAGAAGCCCAACCCCCTTGTACCCTCTTGTTCCAGCCTGCAAACCACCCTCCTGCTCTAGTTGTGCTGTGACAAGCCCAGACATATCCAGGCATGCCTTGTATCATAATGGACAGACCATTCCCTCCCCTCCTCCTCTTACAAACTGTGCATTAACCATAGTTAGAAAAATGTAAGCCTTAGCCAACTGAGATCAGCTTAGATTGTGCAGTCCAACCCTGGCCAATAGTGGAAGGACATAGAGACAGGAACCACATTAGGGATAAAAACTCCTTCTCTCCTCTGTTCAGTGTCCTCTTGCAATCACGACTGATGCAGGCAGCACCCTTCTGCAGAAACAAATTGCCTTGCTGAGAAAACTTTTTGCCTGAGTGCTAGTTGTGCTTTGTGGCACCAACCATTTGTTTCCAACAGGGTGAAGGGGAAGTTTCCCTTGGCATTAGAGCAGCAGCTTCAGAAACTTACTACTTATGCATTTCACGCTCACTATGAAGAGGTGATAGTGCCATACTAAATATTTTTCACCGTATACACCTCGGATATTTTTAATAAGTTCTGAAGAACATTACAATTGGAGACAGCTCTTAAGGGAATATAAAAATCACAAAACATATCAGAATTGTGAGCTGCGGTTAAATAGAAGTCAGGGTTCTACCCAGTGGTTTTCCAGAACATTCTGTGGGAAAGTAGAATATGATTCAGTGGTAAAAGGAAAATACAAACTCCAGCCAGGTGTGGTGGTTCATGCCTGTAATCCCAGCACTTCTGGAGGCCAAGGTGGGATGAGGTCAGGAGTTCAAGACCAGCCTGGCCAACATGGTGAAATCTCATTTCTACTAAAAATACAAGTATCAGCCAGGCATGGTGGTGGGCACCTGTAATTCCAGCTACTCAGGAGGCTGAGGTAGGAAAATTGCTTGAACCCAAGAGGTACTTGCAGTGAGCCAAGATGATGCCCTTGCACTCCAGCCTGGGCAACTAGAGTGAAACTCTGTCTCAAACCAACCAACCAACCAACCAACCAACCTTGGAAACCCAATTAACTCTGCAAAAAAGAAAAAAAAAATGGAGCTGAAAGCTGAGCCACGCAAGAAGTTGCCTTCCCTTTTGTTACTAAGGAGACAACTACAAGTAAAAAGTTAAATACTTCCACAGGTAGCTATTCTACGTTCACCTGATCTTAAGTGAAGTGCCAATTTACTGAGGGCTGGGGAAATCCATAATTGACTCTTCCCCTACCTGCCCCCTTTCTCTTGCAATATGTGAATTACCACACCCTGCATCTTCTCTCTCCAGCCCACTCTTCCCCTTTAAATACTGAAGCCATCAAATTCACCTCTGGAGAAAGGCCCAGACCACACACTGTTTCTGTGATTCCATGTTCTCTTCTGGGCATATCCTTAATCTTGGCCAAGTAAGTTTCTAAATTGATCGAATCCACAGAGACTTCTGGATTCACACAGTCATGCGATTACTAAAAAGGACTTGGGTGAGTCCAGCTCTCAGAGACATTTGAACAACAGCGACTCCATCTTGAATAGGGGCTGGATAAAATAAGGGTGAGACCTACTGGGCTGCATTCCCAGAAGGTTAGGCATTCTTCTTTACGGGAGGTCAGCACGAGATATTGGTCACAGAGACTGTGCTAATAAAGCAAGATGCAGTAAAGAAGCTGTGCAAATCCCACCAAAAACAACGTGGTGATGAAAGTGATCTCTGGTCATCTTCCCTGCTCATTATGAGTCAGAAGAATGGGGTCTGGAGGGAGAGAACCTAAGGCTGATTCACACTGACTTCTTGGAACTAAATCAAAAGGAAAATCCCAACTTTCCATGCTCAAATAACAAAAGGACCCTTTGCAACACCCTCCCTCCTTTTTCTCTGGGGCAGATGAGAATTTTTTTTGTTTTTTTTTTTTTTGAGAAGGCGTCTCGCTCTGTCATCCAGACTGGAGTCCAATGGTATGATCTTGGCTCACTGCAACCTCTGCCCCCTTGGTTCAAGTGATTCTCCTGTCTCAGCCTCCTGAGTAGCTGAGATTGCAGGTGTGCACCACCACACGTGGCTAAATGTTTAAAAAAAATATTTTTGGCAGAGATGGGATTTCACCATCTTGGCCAGCCCGGTCTCAAACTCCTGACCTCAAGTGATCGACCCACCTCAGCCTCTCAAAGTGCTGGGATTACAGGAATGAGCCACCCTGCCAGGCAACTGAAATTGAAAGTACCTCTGTTTAGAACTCTCCTGCCACCAACAAGGCTGGTCTCGGGCCAAGTCTTCATTTGCATTTAAGTATAAATTCGTAACTTCACTTCACTCTCTGACTGGTCACTTTCCGCAACCAATCAGACATTTGCATAAGGTGTAACTTTGTAACTTTGCTTCTGTAACTAGCTTCTGGTTAGCCTCCTCCCACAATCAATGAGACTGATCAAAGGCCGCTACTTCATTTACATAGAGTATACACCAGGGAAACCTCTGGAGGGTATTTAAACCTCAGAAAATTCTGTAACCAGCTCTTGAGGCACCTGCTTTGGCTGCTCCCACCCTGTAGAGGGTACTTTCCTTTTCAATACATCTCTCCTTTCGTTGCCTCATTCTTTCCTTGCTTTGTGCATTTCGTCCACTTCTTTGTTCAAGACACCAAGAACATGGACACCCTCCTCTGGTAACAATTATATACTAATTATAATGCATGAACATGTTGAAAGACACTCCTACTAGTGCCAGGACAGTTTACAGATGCCATGGCAATGTCAGGAAGGTCTAAAAGGGGGAGGAACCCTCAGTTTCAGGAACTGCCCACCCCTTTTTCTGGAAAATTCATGAATCCACCCCTTATTTAGCATATAATCAAGAAATGCTATAAGTATATTCAGTCAAGCAGCCCATGCTGTTGCTCTCCCTATGGAGTAGCCATTCTTTTATTTTTTACTTCTCTAACAAATTTGCTTTCACTTTACTCTATGGCCTTGCCCTGAATTCTTTCCTGTACAAGTTCCAAGAACCCACTCTTGGGGCCTGAATCAGGATCCCTTTCTGGTAACATAACCTTGGCCATGAACTGGCCAGTGCACCTAAACCATTTCAAGCCCAGTTCCCACATATTAAAGAGGTTTAGTAAATGTGAAGTGAGTGTGAACACACAAAGCTGTCAGCACAGTGCCTGGCACAGGGGACACACACTCAAAACATGGTAACCATCATTCCTCGAAGTTTCAGAGGATCCTTCCTAACCAATCTTGAGTTCTGCCGGTTTAGTATTAGTACGATTTGTTACCTGGGGTAAGGTCAGGGGAGGATCAGTAAGGTCACCCTTGGCTCAGAGATCAGTAAGTGGAGTCGTACCCTTGGAACGTGGTCTGATGGTGAGCATGCACCTGTGATACTGTGATACAGTAACAAATGCTTGTTTGGTCTGTATACCTGTTTACTGAATGCAGCTCTAAAACTCTTATGCTCTCCAAAGTGATAAGTGTCTTTTGGTATGCTAATGATTGACTGGTGGCCGGGGTCTCCTGGAGAGCTTTGGAATAGGTCCTGGGTGCCAGAGGAACCAATCCTAATATTACAGGGTTCGAACTATACATCCCAACCCTTAGAAACAGGAAAAGGGGCTTATACTTGTAATCCTAGTACTTTGGGAGGCTGAGGTGGGTGGATCACCTGAGGTCACGAGTTCAAGACCAGTCTGGCCAACATGGTGAAACCCTGTCTCTACTAAAAAATAAAAAAATTAGCCAGGTGTGATGGTGAGCACACACCCAGCTACTTGGGAGGCTGAGGCAGGAGAACTGCTTGAACCTGGGAGGTGGAGGTTGCAGTGAGCTGAGATTGCGCCGCTGCACTCCAGCCTGGGTGGCAGAGCGAGACTCCATCTTAAAAAAAAAAAAAAAAAAAAAAAAAAAGACAGGAAAAGGGTTGGAGACTGACTTAATCACCGGTTGTTAATGATTTAGTCAATCATGCCAAAGTAACAATGCTTCCATAAAAACCCAAAAGGATGGAGTTCTGAGAGCTTCCAGGCATATTACTCGATGGAAGTGCTGGGAGGGTGGAACACCTGGGGCGAGCATGGGAGTTCTGAGAAGTTCCGCACCCTCTCCCATACCTCTCCCCTCTGGCTGTTCCTGAGTTGCATCCTCTTACAATAAACTAGTCATCTAGTTACTCAACTGTTCCCTTAAGTTCTATGAGCCCTTCTAGCAAATGATGGAACCTGAGTAGGGAGCCATGGGAACCTCTGACTTGTGGCCAAGTTGGACAGAAGTTGAAGGTAACCTGGAGATTCATTACTTGTGCGACTGGCATCTGAAGTGGGGACAGTCTTCCGGGACTGAGCCTTCAATCTGTTGGGCCTGCACTAACTCCAGGGGGATCATGTCAGAATTGAGTATCAGGACATGGCATTAGTGTCTACAGAGCACTGGAGAACTGCTTGCTGTTGGGGGAAAAAAAACCACCCACATCTGGTGTTGGAAGAATTGAGAGTAGTGGGGAAGTAGAGGGGAAAGTGGAGCTTTCTTTTTGGCACCCCAACATTTAGTGGCACTGAGTTGAGGAAGCTAACATTGCGTTGGATCTTTCTCAAGGCAAGGCAGATGTGCTTCATAGCTATAAGGCCACCCGCCGAGGTCAGGAACCATGAGCTGTTACTAAGGAGAAAGTGCATGCATGGGAACACAACCCCCAGCAAAACAGTTGAGAAGTTGGCGTCTTCACCAATGATTTGTACAGTTTAACAATCCATGCTAATTGCCTATTGCACCTCAGTTTCAGAGCCTGAGCACCTGGCATGGCACCTGGCGCAGGCTAGGAACCTGAGCCTAGGCATGTCCTTAACTTTGGTGAAATAAGCTTCTAACTTGATTGAGACCTGTCACAGAGACAGGTCTTGCTTGCTGCCAGGGGGTGACTGTGGAGCCAAAGTCCACTGTCGCTGAGAGCCCCCTTCCCCTCCAGCCCCAGGCTCCCCTGTATGTTAAATAGCAGGACTGCAGGGTGCCCTTCAACTCTAACACATTATAATCCCACCAGCTGCGGTCATGTTCAGATTTGCAATGTTCCCCTTCATCACCATGAGAGCTTCTTCCTACCCAAAACTATAATTATATGTTTTCAGAAGGCCCATTTTCTATGTGAGAAATTTCAGCAAAACATCTCAAAACATCATGTTCCATCATCTTGACTATTAGAGATAAAAGAGCTCTTAGCAAGCAAATCCAACCCTCACATTTTAAAATGAAAAACAGAAGCCCAGCAATTTTGTGTCTCACTCAAGGTCACAGAGAGCAGCGTCACAGGGAGCTGCACCTGCAGCTTCTAGCTCTTTCTCTGGCACTTAAATCCAGTTACACCCTGGCCCTGGTTCTGATAAATGAAAACCCTATTGAAATCTTAGGGAATTATTTTTCACTTTAGATGGCAGTTTTCAATTGCTATTTTACAGCTAGGAAAGATAAGTATGTTTTTTAAAGAAGCAAACACAACTGTAAAGTCAATCTCCTTCTTCACTTTGGCTATTTAAAGCAAGTTAGTGAATTCTCTGGGTGACTGATAAGAGAAGGCACACGTTCCTGGCATCCCTTACTAACACACCAGTGCACCAGATGAATATTGACTGATGGCTTCACACACTAATAAGTCCAGAGTCTGTTCCTAGGAAAATGGTTTGCATGCGTCATTAAGTCTATTTTCAGGCTTGCTGTCTTGAATTGAAAGTAAACCAGCGCTGGTGATTCTGAATTTAAATGTGATTTCAGTAAGGAAAGGAGAAAGTGTCATATTTTCAGGGCTTGGGTCCTGGCAATAATTTTTAAACACTGTAATAAATCTATAGACTTTTTACAAGATATTACTTTTACAAGTTCTTTGAATAACAATCAATTCATATTAACCTGAGTCGAAATACTTGTATCCAAAACAGGCATTTGTTTCCACTGTAGATGAATCATACCGTATTATACCAAATAGAAATCACCTGTGATACTTTAAAAGGCGCAGTGGGTCCCACCCGAAAAGTATTTCACAGACTTGCCAGTGGGTGGAGCCAAAACACGGACAGTTTTTACTGATGACCTTCAAGAGCGCCACAGTTGATTCTCATACATGTCTTTGATTAAGAATCACTGATATTACCGAACAGCAATGCAAATTCTGCTGCCCCATTTCAACATCTCCCACGTTTAGGAATGGAACTCTCCACTGGAAGAAATAGAGAATGTATTCTACAGCAGTGATGCTCAAATTTGATTTTGCATCATTTTTGGCAGCTGGGGTGGGGCTTGCTGAAAATACAGATGGGACATCTCACTCCAAAGCTAATAAACTGAAATAGCTACAGAAAGGCGAGGTCAGGTGGCTACATTTTAAACAAAGGTATGAAGAATATTTAGGAGCACACAAAATTTGAGAACCAAATCTCTTTGAAAATTTTCCTGAAAGGCTGCTTGTTTTCTAAAGATTGAACTGAAAATGGTAAATGAATAAGGAGATGTTTTCTAAAGACTGAACTGAAAATAGTAAACTTTATCACGGAAATGTAGTTGTATCGACACAATTTTAAAACACACCTAAATTTGAACCAGAGACACTAAAGCTCTTCTATCCATTCCCTACACCACCACTGCTTGGGTCAACATTAGGCGAAGGATATAGCTTTTATCATGGAACCAAGGTAGGCAAGAAGAGGAGAAAAATGGGCTGGGGGCCAGGCACAGTGGCTCACACCTGTAATCCCACCACTTTTGGAGGCCAAGGTGGGTGGATCATCTGAGGTCAGGAATTTGAGACCAGCCTGGCCAACATGGTGAAACCCCATCTCTTCTAAAAATACAAAAATTAGCCAGGTGTGGTGGCATGTGCCTTAGTCCGAGCTACTTGAGAGCCTGAGACAAAAGAAACACTTGAACCTGGGAGGCAGAGGTTGCAGTGAGCCGAGATAGTATCACTTGCGTCCCAGCCTTGTCAACAGACTCTACGTCCAAAAAGAAAAAAAAAAGGAAAAAGAAAAAGAAGAAAAGTGGGCTGGATACTAGAGGAATGGAGACTCCTTATTCAAGAATGGCTTAGCTGGTCAACCATGGGGCTCAAGAAGGGCAGAAAAGAAAGCGAAGCCAGGAGGGCATGACCTACCAAAAGAAAACGGAGAAACTGAAACCCGTAAGGTGCATATGACATCAAAGAGCAGATGTAGCAGGAATGAGGGCTGTGATGGAGCCAGAGAGATGACTTAACAAAAGAGGAGCTGTGGGAGTAAAACACGTCTGGGGTGAGACATATTTGTTACTTTACATACAGGTCTTCGGAGAGCAGTTAAACAGAAAACAAATGCCTAGTGATGTTATGATGTTGCTTGACTAGAATATATTTGTAGAGGTATTTATAATTTTAAAAACATCTTTACAGACTTCATTTACTACATACATTTTCCTACCTAACCCTTTTTCCTTTACCTCCATTATAAAAGGACATTTTTAAGATCCCTTCTGAGTCAAGAAGTCAAATATTTTCAACAGGTATATTAAGTACTGTTATTCCCACTTTGCAAATGAAGAATGTAAGACAGCAGACCCCAAATCACATAGTTGTACGTGGTAGAGACTGGACTCAGCTGTGATTCCGACTCCACCGACTCATAATTTCTGCTCCAATTTGAGGCTTTGGCTAACTAGTGCTCCAAAGGACATGGAAAAAAATTCAAAGGCATAAACCATGGGCAGTTTAACAAAAACCAGTGGCTGCATGATATCTTCCTATCTTGTAGAAAATGATACTGACAAAAATGAATTTTTAGGGTATAAAAATAAATATTTGAATTACATTCTTTGGGGAAAAGGGAAATCTTTAATATGAACAAATAATTAATTTTATGGTCTTCAAGCAACACTCATCTGACAAACTTTTCAATTCTGTTCAACACCTGTCTTTTTTTCTTGAGAAGGAGTTTGGCTCTTGTTGCCCAGGCTGGAATGCAGTAGTATGATCTCGGATCACTGCAACCTCCACCTCCTGGTTTCAAGATGCACCCACCACCATATCCAGCTAATTTTTTGTATTTTTAGTAGACAAAGAGTTTCGCCATGTTGGCCAGCTGGTCTTGAACTCCTAACCTCAGGCGATCCACCTGCCTCGGCCTCCCAAAGCACTGGGATTATAGGTATGAGCCGCCGTGCCCAGCCCTGTGTAACACCTTTCATTTGACCACATCGATGGCTGTGGGACTTGAAATTGGATCTACCGTAATATTAATGCTGCTGTTGGGAAACGGGAGAATGGACACTGGGGTG
This sequence comes from Saguinus oedipus, assembly GCA_031835075.1. NCBI lineage: Eukaryota > Metazoa > Chordata > Mammalia > Primates > Cebidae > Saguinus > Saguinus oedipus. The sequence goes on from CM063175.1 coordinate 21,217,437, forward strand.
CTTGGCTCATACATTCATACCTTTCGCCTTGCATGTCAGTCTCTGTGACCAGGTTGAGTTCCCTTAAGGACCAATGGTGTTTCCTTTATGTTTTAATTCTGATGCTGACACCAGCACCCTCCACACCCAGCATTTGAGAAAGATTGCCACAAACATCTCAGTGCCTACCAGGTGTCAGACACTGAAGACACCAAGCTGAGTGCTTGTGAAAAATCAGTTTAAAGGGGTAACAGACACAGTGTAACAGGATCTGGTGAACTTTATGTATAATTTAGGGGTGAACAAACTGTATGCAAATGATCTATGCAAGGCAACTGAAGCAGGTTTAGAGAAGAAAGGCCAGATATATGTGTGTTTGTATGTGTGTGTATGTGTATGTATATATATAAAACATAAATAGTACATATTATATATAGTATCTCAGTCTATATAGTATATCATATGTAATACATATAATACAGTATATCATGTATAGTCTAGATGTAATATATACCATATGATATATAGTATATGTAATACATGCTGTATGTAATATATGCCATATATCATAGTCTATGTGATATATACCGTATATCACATACAATGTATATATTAGGCCTCAAGCGATTCTCCTGCCTCAGCCTCTTAAGTAGCTAAAACTACACGTGCACACCACTATGCCTAGCTAATTTTTAAAGTATTTTTTGTGGAGATGAGGTTTCTGGTCTCAAGTTCTTGAGGTCAAGTGATCAGCCTGCCTCAGTCTCCCACAGTATTGAGAATAAAGGCGTGAGCCACTGAGTCTGGCCTGTATATTTAAAAGCTTTTAAGTAATCCTGAGAAAAGCTGGTGTTTGAGCACCCCAGTTCTACAGGGTACTTACTTTTCTTTATTTCTGATCACCATGTGCCTGGCAAAGGTATGCTGTTTATTAATTTTAAAATGTAGGATTGCAATCTTCCTTAAAGCCCAAGTCACATATTGTGAATTCATTCATTACTTTAATTCACCAAAAAAACCCCACACCACTTTTGGAGACACTAACAATATTCTATGTATCATATTAAACAGTAGGGGAATTCAAAGATGAACGTGACTAAACAGAAACAGAATCCTGTGAAGGAGACAGGCTTACAAACAATTGCAATGCATTGTGAGTACGTTAGCCTGTTAAAGAGAAAAAATGAAAGCATTGTAAAGAAGGGGTTGATAGACTGTGCCTGGGGAGGGGTTTAGAAGAGAAGCAAATTGGCAGCAAAGTTCCCAAGGGAGACCCATTTGAGCTGGGTTGAGAGGACACATAAATTGGGCTGCCAGGTTCCCAGCTGCTGCTGTCATTGGAGAATAGTAAATCATTTTCCAATTTCTCCTACTGCAGCCCACCAGATTCTCCTTCCCCAGAATCCTGCAGCACTTAATGTGTATATTACTCAAATGGCATCTGACACCTACTGTTTTGCATTGTTGTGTATCTTTTATGCAGGTCTGGTCTTACTAGACTGTAAATTCACCAAACTGTAGGATTTTCGAGGTAGAAACTGCCTTCTATTCATCATTGTTCTCTCAGCTGCTGGTATACACCAGACACCAATAAATATTTCTGGACCTCAAAGTTAGACTTAACACTCTCTGAGAACTTCAAGTGTGAAGTAGCCAATACTGAATTTCAACACCAGTGTTGACCCCAGTCAGTAAATATTTGGATATTGTGGTAAAAGGAGAATGCAAAGTTAATTTATTATTTCAACTGAATTACTTTAGTTTAGACTTTTAAAAAGATAACAATGTTTTTCTGTTTCATCATATTCCATCAATCAATCAATCAATCAATCAGAGTCTTGCTCTGTTGCCCAGGCTGCAGTGCAGTGGTGTGATCTTGGCTCACTGCAACCTCTGCCTCCCAGGTTGAAGTGATTCTCCTGCCTCAGCCTCCCAAAGAGCTGGGATTACAGGCACCTGCCACTGTGCTTGGCTAAATTATATTTTTAGTAGAGATAGGGTTTCACCATGTTGGCCAGTTGGTCTCAGCTCCTGACGTCAACTGATCTGCCCACCTCAACCTCCCAAAATGCTGGGATTACAGGCATGAGCCACTGTGTGAGCCTCAACCTAGTCCATTGAAAACATTATTTTCACATTATTCAGACATGATTAGATTACATAGTTGGTTTAGACTTGTTTCAATCTGGGGCCCAGTTTATTTATACATATTTCTAATAGTTGTGGGTCTAGAACTTGTCTCCCCACCAGGGAGCTAGAATTTTTAAATGAAAGATTTTGAAGTCCCATTATAGTGCAAATCTCTTATTCCTTCAGAAATTCCTAGTATCTATAATGGATTCTCAAACTGATGGCTACAAAGGAAGTCAACTTTCTTTTCTTCTTTTTTTTTTTTTTTTTGAGACCGAGTTTCGCTGTTGTTACCCAGACTGGAGTGCAATGGCACAATCTCGGCTCACTGCAACCTCTGCCTTCTGGGTTCAAGCAATTCTCCTGCCTCAGCCTCCTGGGTAGCTAGGAATACAGGCGTGCACCACCATGCCCAGCTAATTTTTGTATTTTTTTTTTTTTTTTAGTAGAGGCGGGGTTTCACCTACCAGGATGGTCTCGATCTCTTGACCTTGTGATCTACCTGCCTCAGCCTCCCAAGTCAATTTTCTTATATCTGCTAAAACACCAGGAGAGCACCTTCTATGTGGGACTCTTATGTAATTCAAAAGTTAACAACGGTGATCAGAAAAACCAAGATTATGAAGAATATAGGTAAAATATTGAGAGGCTAAGGCAGGAGCATTGCTTGAGGGCAAGAGTTTGAGACCAGCCTGGGCAACACAGAAAGATCTCATCTCTACAAAAAGTTTAAAAAATCTACCTGGGCATCGTGGTATGCAACTGTAGTCACAGCTATGCAGAAGGCTCAGGCTGGAGGGTTGCTTGAGTCTAAAAGTTTGAGGATGCAGTGAGCTATGATCATGTCACTACACTCTAGCTGGGTGACAGAGCAAGACTGTCTCTAAAAAATAAAAAAATACAGATAAAATAGACAAAAAATGGACTCCAACTTTTGTGCCTGGAAGTTCTAAATCTACTTTGATGGTTGAAAGGTTTTATTTGTTGCTTTGGGATTCTTGGCTTCGTGCACCATAACTGGAATGTTAGATAAGTCATCCTCAGGGTAGGGAGGTGTGCCTGTGTGTGTTTCTCAAGTGCTGTCACTCTCTTGGGAGGTTTAGATAATTTTATTAAGTACCAAAATGTTCAGCAACAAAACCTTTATAAAGAAGTTGGGGCCAGGCACAGTGGCCCACGCCTATAATTCTAGCACTTCAGGAGGCCAAGGCAGGCAGATCACTTGAGGTCAGGAGTTTCAGACAAGCATGAGGAACATGGTGAAGCCCCACTTCTACCAAAAATACAAAAATTAGCTGGGTGAGGTGGTGGGTGCCTGTAATCCCAGCTACTCGGGACGCTGAGGCAGGAGAATCGCCGGTGCCTGTGAGACGGAGTTTGCAATGAGCAGGATCATGCCACTGCACTCCAGCCTGGGTGACAGAGTGAGATGCCATCTCAAAAAAAAAAAAGTTGGACATAGGTGCTTATCTTTGGGATCAGCAAGACTAAAACGGACCGTGGAACACTGTGCTGCCTCTTGCATGGTCCTGGGAGGGAAGTAACCGGGAGTACACGAAGGTGGTGTAGTGCTGCAGAGAGAAGAGGACCACGTGCTTGGGTCTAGAAGATGGAGCAGAGGTGCTCCGAAAAGTCAACCTGAGGCAAGAAGCAGGATTACACTCTCGTCTTCTCATCTCTACATTTCATTTTTCCCAGGTGATTTTATTTGCCTCCATAGCTTAACGTACATCCTATCATGGATGATTCTTATGTGTACATATTCAGCCCCAAAGTCTTGTTTCTAGTTTTCTTTCTTTCTTTCTTTTTTTGAGACAGACTCTTGCTCTGTCATCCAGGCTGAAGTGCAGTGGCACGATCTTAGCTCACTGCAACCTCCGGACTCCCAGGTTCAAGTGGTTTTCCTGACCCAGCTTCCTGAGGAACTGGGACTACAGGTGCACATCACCATGCCCAGCTAATTTTTGTATTTTTAGTTGAGATAGGGTTTCACTATGTTGGCCAGGCTGGTCTTGAACTCCTGACTTTGTGATCCACCCACCTCAGCCTCGCAAAGTGCTGGGATTACAGGTGTAAGCCACCACACCTGGCCGTTTCTAGTATTCTATAGCTAACCACCTCCAAGAATATCCATGTTATTCTCCCACAGCTCTACAAGTCCCAAGATGAAGTCACCTGTTCAAAGCCTGGCCTTCCCATCTGCTGCATGCTGTGAAATATCCCTTTCACGTGGACTCCTTCGAGTTCTTTCCCGCTTCACACTGGTTCACTACGATCTGCCTGTTCCACCCACTAAACATACAGTTTAAAATGCCTCCCCTCCTCCCCCATTCTGACTGACCCGCTTAGATGCAGATGCTGTCAGTTTTCTCCAGTTTAACTTTTTGAACGAGATGGGAAGGAGTAAGAGCAGAAGCAGAGTCCAGATGAGAGTGGATGGTGGCTAGGAGTTGCGTTGTAGCGGTGAAGCTGGGTGTCTTTTAGAGCTATTTTAGAAACAACAGGATTTATTGATGGCTAGGGCCATTTCTGCAAGTGGGGAGCCTGAGAGAGGAACATGTGGAGGGGTAGAGGGGGGCAATCAAGAGCTCTGATTTGGGTAAGTTTGAGGTCCATGTGAATATACAAGTGGAGAAGCCTGGAAATCAAAACTCAATCTCAGAGTAGGAAGGAAGTAAAGAGAAAAGAGCCAAAATCTTTTTTTTTTTTTTTTGAGACAGGGTCTCAGTCTGTCGCCCAGGCTGGAGGGCAGTGGTGTGATCACTGCTCACTGCAGCCTCGACCTCCCTATGCTCAGGTAATACTTCCATCTCAGTTTCCCAAGTAGCAGGCATGCACCACCACACCTGGCTAATAAAGAGCCAACTTCTACGTGCCAAAGAACCCTGACTTTGAGAAGTTATGTAGAGGCATAGGAGTCCTTCTCTCCCTACCACTCCCTCCCAAAGAAAAAAAAAATGGCAAGGGATGGAGAGAGAACTTGGTATCACAGAAGCCAAGAGCAGAGAACATGTCAAGTTGGAGGGAGGATTCAACTTTTTTGAAGGCTGCTGACAGCTTGGGTAAGATAAGACAATGTTTATGACTTACTTGACGGCACAGAGATTGTTAGTGACCTTTTTGGGAGCAATTTGTTGGAGCTGGGGGAGGAATATCTGGACGTGAAGAGGAGAAGAAGGGAGAAGTTAAGTGCAGACTGCTCATTTGTCAAAGGCCTGGCTGGCAAGCAGGGTAGAGCCAGGAGGCTGCATGGAGCTGGAGGAGCTGGGATATGGGACGTTTTAGGCTCTTATGATGGGCCACTCCACAGTATGTCCTGCTGATGGAGTGATCCAGTAGAGAGGGGGTGACTGGATGCTGCAGAATGGGCCGTGGGGCCAGGCACGGTGGCTCCCACCTGTAATCCCAGAGCTTTGAGAGGCCTAGGCAGGCAGACTGCTTGAGCCCAGGAGTTTGAGACAGCCTGGGAACCATGGCAAAACCCCCGTCTCTACAAAAATATACAAAAATTAGCTGGGCACTGTGGTGTGCACCTGTAGTCCCAGCTACTTGGGAGGCTGATGTGGAGGATCACTTGAATCTGGGAGGTCGAAGCTGCGAAGCTGCCATGAGCCACGGTCGTGCACTGCACTCCAGCCTGGGTGACACAGCAAGACCTTGTTTCCAAAACAAAAACAAGAAAGAAAAGGAAAAAGTCTTGGAAGGTGAGAAAGTGAGAAGCAAAGAACAGTTTTTTTTTTTTTTTAATAGAGAAGAGGTCTTGCTATATTGTCCAGGCTGGTCTTGAACTCCTGTGCTCAAATGATCCTCCTGCCTCTGCCTCCCAAAATGCTGGGATTACAGGTGTTAGCCACCATGTTTACCAAGAACAAGATTATGACAGGAGGAGATATGTTTCTTCTAACAGGAGGGAAGAAGGAGAAAACACATGGGGCACAGATGAAGGCCGGTTTACAGATTTGGTGGTAGCAAGATGATGGTGTTGCCATCTGCGAATTTTTTATATCTCAGTGGAGTAAGAATTGAGGTCGATGAACTAAATAAGTGAAAAGTATAATAAAATACCAACAAATAAAAGAGATACTTTTCACTTTTTAAAGGTAAAAAGAGATGCTAAAAATACTAAAAGCAAAAAAGAATCTGAAGTTTGAGATTTTTCTAATTTCTGTATTTTTAGTAGAGAGGAAAAGGTATGAAAGTCATCTCAGATTATATGAAAGTCTACACTGTTTACATTTGCTTAATAAATACTTTTAGGCCAGGCGCAGTGGCTCACACCCATAATCTCAACACTTTGGGAGGTCCAGGTGAGAGGACAGCATGAACCCAGGAATTAGGAGGCCGGCTTGGGCAACACAGTGAGACCCCATCTCTACAAAAAATACCAAAATTACCTGGGCATGGTGATGTGCACCTGTAGTCCTAGCTACTGGGGAGGCTGAGGTGGAAGGATCGCTTGAGCCCAAGAATTCAAGGCTGCAGTGAGCTATGATTGTACCACTGCACTTCAGCCTGGGTGACAGAGTGAGACCCTGTCTCAGTCAATCAATCAATCAGTGTTCCTATTTGCTGTCTTATGGGTGGTGTAAAAGCCATTTCTATTTTTAGACAGCTTAATAAGTTTTTTTTTTTTGAGACAGAGCCTCATTCTGTCACCAGGCTGAAGTACACTGGTGCGATCTCGGCTCACTGCCACCTGTGCCCCACGGGCTTAAGTGATTCTCCTGCCTCAGCCTCCTGAGTAGCTGGGATTACAGGTGCCTGCCACTGTGCCCAGCTAATTTCTGTATTTTTAGTAGAGACAGGGTTTCACCATGTTGGCCAGGCTGGTCTTGAACTCCTGACCTTATGATCCACCTGCCTCCGCCTCCCAAAGTGCTTGGATTACAGGCGTCAGTCACCTCGCCCAGCCAACAGCTTAATAATTTCTTATGGTGAATATTCTCTCTCAGGATCCTTGTCCCAGGATCCTTAGACATTTTGCAAAGTTCTAGAGAAAGATTATGAAATCAAGGCTGCTGGGAATCTCATGCAAGAAGTGTGTTGTGCACAGGGACAATGGGCAAGACCGAGTACCAGTTCTCTAGAACTGGATGAATTCCTGGCTGTGACGGTGGAGAGGTATCTCTTCCTAAAATAAGTGAACATCCAAGATGGAAAAAATAAAACTTCAAACGTCTCTTCAGAGTTCCAGGAAGGTTTGCAGATGCTGAGGCAGCTATGTCTTACACCCAGAGTGTAATGGGTACACTCTCTCCTGGAGTGCCAAAGGAGAGACTGGAAGCCACTGGCATTATTTCCCACTCACATTGTTTGAGGAGTTCCAGATTTTGGTAACAGTACAATGACAAAAAAAGAAAAAGGAAAGCTTTATCAAAATGCTTACAGGAGGGGTCTTCTGCACAGCAGGAGGTGAGTGGCATTAGATTCTTATCAGAGCATGAATACTGTGGGAACTGCACACGTGAGGGATCTACGTTGAAAATCTAATGCCTGATGATCTGAGGTGGAGCAGTTTCATCCCAAAACCATCCACTGCCCCCTCCTCATCCATGGAAAAACTGACTTCCAGGAAACTGGTTCCCTAGTGTCAAAACAGTTGGGGACCACTGGCTTAAAGGACACACATCCTAAAAATATAAATATATCTCGATAGGATCAGGGAAAAGTCATGAACAGTGGGTTTGAAGGGAACTGAAAAGGGAGAATGGTATCAAACAAGAAAGTTGAAGCCTAGAAACAGGTGTGTCTAGACAGTGATGTTACAGCAGCAGAAATCACTCCGGACAATGTGCAAAAGATAAGGGTGGATAATGCCTAGCACCCTGAGAATCGGCATCAGAAGAATTGAGGGTACTCAAAGAAGGGATGTTGGTGTAAAGAAATACAGCAAGAAAGGCCAGGCATGGTGGCTCAGGCCTGTAATCCCAGCACGTTGGGAAGCTGAGGAGGGTGGGTCACCTGAGATCGGGAGTTCAAGACCAGCGTAACAAACATGGAGAAACTTCCTCTCTACTGAAAATACAAAATTAGCCAGGTGTGGTGGCATGCACCTGTAATCCCAGCTACTCAGGAGGCTGAGAGGAGAATCGCTTGAGCCTGGGAGGCAGAGGTTGCAGTGAGCCGAGATCTTGCCATTGCACTCCAGCCTAGGCAATAAGCAAAACTCAGTCTCCAAAAAAAAAAAAAAAAAAGAAATAGAACAATAAGTGGAATCTTTTAAAAATTATTTTAGGAAAGGTCTCACTTTTTCACCTTTCCTAAAAAGGCTGGAGTGCAGTGGTGCTACATCAGCTCACTGCAGCTTCAACCTTCCCACCTCATCCTCCTGAGCAGCGGGGCCACACGCATGCCCCACCATACATAATAAGTTTTTTATTTTTTGTAGATATGGGTTTTCACGTTTCACCACATTGTCCAGGCTGGTCTCAAACTCCTGAGTTCAAGTGATCTTCCTGTCTTGACCCCCTAAAATGTTGGGATGACAGGTGTGAGCCACCATGCCCAGCCAGAATCCTTTTTTTTTTTTTTAATGTGAAGGTTTCAAAGACTTTTTAACCTGACAATAGGAAAACCCTCCCTGGCACCATCACTGAACTCAACCTCTAGGCTCGTACACATCAGAACTCCCACAGGAAAAAATAGAAATCATTTTGAAATACTCCTACACATACTAGAAAAAAATCAGTCCTACTTAAATATCAGAGCTGTGTATATAAATCCTGTAAGTGATGAATTTGAGAAAGCCTTTTCTTGGAACTTATCCCTTCTAAGCCTCCGAGGGCACACTATTGAGAGAAAGAATGTAAACGTGCAAACAGAAGTTGAATACACTGGGCTAGAAGATAATCTCTGGTTCTTTCCAACATGCTTTATGTTAATCTACTGAGAGCCACAAACAAAGAAGTAAAACATGTATGAAAACAACACTCCTCATCTCTCCCAGGCCTTTCTTTTATGCATCATTATAGATGTCCATGATCCCACTTGACATTTGAGAATATGTATGTATGTATGTATGTATGTATGTATGTGTGTGTGTGTATGTATGGACATATACAAACACATAATAATGTAAGATGTGATTTTTTTAAAGGAAACCCAAATGTGTTAGTATTCTACTTTTTTTTTTTTGAGATGGAGTCTTGCTCAGTTGCCCAGGCTGGAGTGCAGTGACATGATCACTGCCCACTGCAACCTCCACTTCCTAGTTCAAGCAAATCTCCCTCCTCAGCCTCCCAAGTAGCTGGGACTACAGGAAGCCACCATCATGCCCAGCTAATTTTTATATTTTTAGTAGAGACGGGGTTTCACCATGTTGGCCAGGCTGGTCTTGAACTCCTGACCTCAGGTGATCCACCTGCCTCGGCCTTCCAAAGTGCTGTTATTACATTTGTGAGCCACTATACCTGACCAGTATTCTACTTTTACAAACTACTGGAGAGTAAGAACTGCCCAAATAATTATATAAAGTATCTAGAATATTAGGGATCTTTTTAGTTACCAATAATATCACACATAAAAATAAAAAAGGGAGAAATAACTATTTGCTGTTTTGGGTGAATTTCACCCAAGCATTGGTCCTGCCACAGAGCACCACACAGCCAGGTGAGGAATTCTTAGCTTCTAAATGGCAGCACCACTACATGGCTCTGTAAAGCCTGGAGGATTCAGGTATTCACAGAATTGAGGGGATTCGTGGTGTGGTGGCAGTCTGCCCTCATGAAACTCTAAAACAATGGCCTCGGCCCAGAAAACCACAAGTCCCATTGGATAATCTCAGCCACCTCTCTCCTCCAGAACTGTTCCAGAGGAAAGCGGTATTTCTATGGAAGAAATGGAGCAATGATAGCTGGGAAGGGCAAATGACAATTGCTCTCATGTTTCTAATGTCATCAGTACATGAGATTTTAGCGTACGTGGCTATAGCTGTGACAATTCTGTCAGTATTCTTTTGACAAAAGCCAAAACTGTATGTTTAAAAAAAAAATTTAACATAAAAATTCATAGTATCTTCAATGTTGAGCTATCAACAGAAGCAGAAGTCTTTTTTTTTTTTTTTTTTTTTTTTTTTGAGGTGGAGTTTCACTCTTGTTGTCCAGGCTGGAGTGCAATGGCACGATCTCGGCTCACTGCAACCTCTGTCTCCCGGGTTCAAGTGATTCTCTTGCCTCAGCCTTCCAAGTAGCTGGTATTACAGGCGTGTGCCACCACAACCAGCTAATTTTGTATTTTTGGTATTGACAGGGTTTCTCCATGTTGGTCAGGCTGGTCTCGAACCTGTGACCTCAGCTGATCTGCCTGCCTCCATTTCCCAAAGTACTGGGATTACAGGTGTGAGCTACTGTGCCCAGCTAGGAGCAGAAGTCTTTAAAAAAAAGTTTGTAAAAGTTCACTTTAGTGTTTTCATACTGTTAATAATATGCATAGGCCTTTGAACTAGTTGGCCGCTACAGTTAGGATGATAATAACAAGTGAAAAAAAAATCTTGATTGTATTAGAACTGTTATTTATATCCTTTGGGATCTTTTTGTCTTACATGTACGACATTTCTTAAAATTTTATTAATTCCATGTTAAGGCATGAAGAAAGCCTATGGAAGAGTTTCCAAATGATACTGTTGTAATTATTCATTTGTATGTACCCAGCATATGTATGTATGTCATTATTCATTTGCATGTACCCAGCATGTATTGAGTACTAGTATGTGTTGAGTACTAGTATGTACAGAGCAGCAATGAATGAAACAGACAAAATCCCCATCCTCATGGAATTTATACAACCTCTTAGAATCAATGAAAATAGATACTGACCACAGGCAAATTAATAGTAAAAGATGAAAGTCAACTAGAATATAATTTTCTAGACTCTTACAATACTTGATATGCCAAATTTGTTTTCTAACTTGGAGCTCAGTATTTTTATCTTAAATTACTTCTCCACAGGAAGATTCGAATTCATTTGCAACAGAAAACCTTAATAGATTATATTAGTTTCAAACAAGCTTAACTGTTTGCATGGTCTAAAATACTTGTGTATTTATAAAGGGAGTGTTTGATAAAAGACAACGAGGTAGCAGAATTGTAAATGATTTGTCTGTGTCATCAAAATATTTCAAAAATAATTTTCTGGCTTAGTGAAATGTATCTGTAGTCCAAGACTGGTAATTATCTAAAACAATTAGCTGTGTTGAGAACAAATACATTCTACTAAAAATAAGTTGATTTTTATATTTAGTTCTCCAAACATTTTATCCTAATGTTCTTTTACTCTAAAGAGTTGCTGTAAAAGATCACTGCTGTGCTAAGGAGAGCTGGGACATATTTAAAGTAAGTACTATTACCCAGCAGCATTTTAACAGGAGAACTTGCTGTATGGGAATAACTTAATTTATGCCACACAGTCTAAGGTGGTAATGTTAAGTTTTCTGAATAGAATTAATAGAGTTTCTTTTTTTCTTTCTTTCTTTTTGAGACAGAGTCTTGCTCTGTCACCCAGGCTGGAGTGCAGTGGCACAATCTCAGCTCACTACAACCTCCACCTCCTGGGTTCAAGTGATTCTCCTGTCTCAGACTCCTGAGTAGCTGGTACTATAGGCATGTGCCACCATGCCCGGCTAATTTTTTGTATTTTTAGTAGAGATGGGGTTTCACCACGTTAGCCAGGATGGTGTCAACTCCTGACCTTGTGATCCACCCATCTCAGCCTCCAGAAGTGGTGGGATTACAGGCATGAGCCACCATGCGTGGACAATCGAGTTTCTTTCAACAGTTCTTGGAGGGCCAGGTGTGGTGGCTCATGCCTGTAATCCCACCACTTTGGGAGGCTGAGGCAGGAGAATACTGTGAGCCCAGGAGTTCAAAATCAGCCTAGACCACATAGAGAGATCCCACTGTGGTGGCGCATGTCTGAAGTCCCGGTTACCCGGGAAGCTGAGGCAGGAGGATAACCCAACCCCAGGAGGTTGAGGCTGCAGTGAACCATGACTGCAACTGCAGCCTGGACGCAGAGTGAAACTGTCTTACACACACCCACACACAAAGTTCTTGGAGGTGTATCTGTGCACCCATGTTCATAGCAGCGTTACTGACAGTAGCCAAAAGCCAGTCATGATCTGTGTGTAGACTATGCCCAGTGGTAGAAGGCAGAGGTCTGAGGGGCCCTTCAGGGGAGAAGGAGAACAGGAGGAAGGCTGCATTATTTATAGTAGCCAAAAGCTGGAAGCAGCCCACATGTCCAGCAGATGAATAAATAAACCCAAGTGTGGTATATGCGTACAGTGGAATATTATTCTGCCTTAAGGAAAGAAATTCTGATAAATGCTGTAACACGGGTGAACTTCGAGGACATTATACTAAGTAAAATAAGCCAGTCATGAAAGAACAAATACTATATGATTCCACTTACACCAGGTAGTTAGAATAGTCAATGTAAAGAGGCAGAAAGTAGAATAGAGGTTTCTGGGGCTGGAGGAGTAGAGAGTGATATATATAGTTTGGATGTGTGACCCCACCCAAATCTCATGTCAAACTGTAATCCTCAGTGTTGGAGGTGGGGCCTGGTGGGAGGTAAGCGTTTCATAAAGGTGGCCCATCAATGGTTTTGCACTATCACCTTGGTGCTGTTCTCGTGATGCAATTCTCATGAAATCTGCTTGTTTTGTTTATTTATTTTTTTTGAGATGGAGTTTTGCTTTGTCACCCAGACTGGAGTATAGTAGGTGTGGTCTCGGCTCACTGCAACCTCCACCTCCCAGGTTCAAGTGATCCTCCTGCCTCAGCCTCCTGAGTAGATGGGATTGTAGGCCTGTATCATCATGCTCAGCTAATTTTTGTATTTTTAGTATAGACGGGGTTTTGGTCAGGCTGGTCTCTAACTCCTGGCCTTAAGGGATAAGCCCGCCTCAGCCTCCCAAAGTGCTGGGATCACAGGCATGAACCACTATGCCTGGCCAAGATCAGAAGGAAGTTTCTTAGAAGAGAGACATTATGAAAATGGCCATGTACATTCACCTGGAATGAAAAGTGAAGATCACATTAAATAGATGACGAAGAGTAACTGACAACAATGAGGCTGGTTCAGTGGGAAATGGAATAAAAGGCAAGCATGTCCATGTCTGTAAAAGCAGGAAATATTTTCTTTCTTGTGTAACTGCACAAACTATCCTTGGTATAAATGGGAACATCAACTTTAATGGAACAAAATGTCCCCCTCAGTGAGCATCCTTCATGGACCATCAAGCTAGGCCATGCCTCATTTCACTGCCAAGCAGTGAAGCTCAATTCTACTCGGCTAATGAAAAGAAATTCTGCTAAAAAGAGAGAGTTAGAAGCCACCACTTTTGCTGGGTTATGCCCTTCTTATTATCATACTAAAGCAGAATCCATTTGCAGCTGCAGAATAGCAGCTGGAACACAGATGGTGCCTGCAGAGTTAAAACACTTAAGGAACCTTAGTGCCCTAACCTTCTTAATATTCCGGAAAGATAAGCAAGTGAAAAGTATTGAGTGATATACAATTTGCCCTTGGGCTAAGTTCCGTTATAAAAAAATTCCTTCACCATTATTTTCCCACAATACACTCCTTATCCCCTAAGGAAGAGCCAGGTGGTATATACCTGTGCGAATGTGGGTGTTTCAAACAGAATCAACCTCCTTAATTCATGACCTTAAACAGACAAAGTAAACCAGATTACTCACTCTTTCTCTGAAAATGTTTTCTTATCTCCAGGAATCTTTAAACACAGCTCTCCTATCCCCGGTTCTTCCAAGTAACTCTATCAGCACTCATCTATCTACTAACTTAGGCGCCATTTCTAAATGAAAGTTTAGGTAACACTTTCTTACTAAGTCAGCGAACCAATACATCACCAAGTACTCACTCTTGGAGTCAACCAGCCCCCACATGTTCCTTTCCAAACTGTACAACATCTGCTGTGCATTTAACTGTCACACTTTTTCCTAAAATTGTAAGTTCCTCTGATGCACCTTTTAATGTCCTTTACGGAGGCACATAATGGCAGATATTATTATGTGAACTCTCATTATGACTTTGGTGTCGACTTTTCACTTCAGTGAGTATGAATACCAGATTTCTTTTTTTAAGAAATTGGACAGGGAAAATGTGGCACATATACACCATGGAATACTATGCAGCCACAAAAAACAATGAGTTCGTGTCCTTTGTAGGGACATGGATGAACTGGAAACCATCATTCTCAGCAAAATGGCACAAGAACAGAAAATCAAACACTACATCACAGGTGGGTGTTGAACAATGAGAACACATGGACACAGGGAGGGGAGCATCACTCACTGCGTTCTGTTGAGGGGGGCCAAGGGAGGGACAGCAGGGGGTTGGGGAGATTGGCAAGGGATAACATGTGGAGAAATGCCAGATATAGGTGACGGGGGGATGGAGGCAGCAAACCACATTGTCATGTGTGCACCTATGCAATAATCCTGCATGATCTGCACATGTACCCCAGAACCTAAAGTGCAATTAAAAAAAAAAAAGGTTGGGTCTGACTTTGTCACCCAGACTGGAGTGCAGTGGCACAGTTGTAGCTCACTGCAGCCGTGAACTCCTGAGTTCCAATAATCCTCCCATCTTGGCCTCCTGAGTAGCTGGCACCAGGTGGCTGATATTATACCTGGTTATTTTTTAAATTTTTTTGTAGTTAGGGGAGCAGTGTTTCTATGTTGACCAAGCTGGAGTTGAACTCCTGGCCTCAAGCAATACTCCCACTTTGGCCTCCCAAAATGCTGGGATTGCAGGCATGAGCCACAGTACCCATCAATGTTACTTTTTTTTTTTGAGACCGAGTCTCACTCTGTCGTTAGGCTGGAGTGCAATGGCGCAATCTGGGTTCACTGCAACCTCCACCTCCTGTGTTCAAGTGATTCTCCTGCTTCAGCTTCCTAAGTAGCTGAAATTACAGGGGCATGTTACCATGCCCAGCTAATTTTTGTATTTTTAGTAGAGACGGGGTTTCACCATGTTAGCCAGGATGGTCTCAATCTCTTGACCTCATGATCTGCCTGCCTCAGCCTCCCAAAGTGCTGGGATTACAGGCATGAGTCACCATGCCCAGCTTCAATATCATATTTTTTTAAAAAACCAATATCATCTCTTTGTCCTCCATTGGAAAGAAAATTGTGCATGTGTGTGCTTTTTAAATAGTACAAAGTCCACTGACATTTAAAGTGCAAGCACCGTGCAGATGTACCAACTGCATTTTCTTTAAAATTTGGTCCTATGATCGATATTAAATGCTTTAATATATGCATTCTCAAAAGGGGCAATTTCATTGTCAAGGGGACACACATTTGTTCTTAGGGGGTAAATAAAAATCTTACTCTTTTTGAGTATAAAGCACAGATACACATACAGTACCTAAAAAATACACAGTGGTGTAGACATGTCTGTGGTAAAAAATTTTATGAAGGGAGGGATGATGATTAGGAAAAAAGTTGCCAAGAAAAGGCTCCTTAAGGGGGGCGATAATGAAAAAGGCTGAAAAACACTGGTTTTAAATGAAGCATTCATGTTAATACAGTAACACAGTATAGTTATTTATTAGGGAACCTTGAAATCTGTAGATACCATTTTCTGTGGGACATTTTCTCTTATTCCTGAGTATTGGGTACTATTTCTCCTGAATGTTCTTAAGGGATTGAACCCTTCTCCCATTAAAGCACCTATCACTCTATATAATTGTGGATTTCATCTTATCCCTCACTGTCCTGTTAACATTTCAAGAGAATAAAGACTGTCTTCATTCATTCATTATTTATACAGTATCTATTGTGGGAAAGGAACTGGGCTTGTTCCTGGGAGTACAATCAGAAACAAGTGAAACACAAATGCAGGCCTCCCAGAACCTCCATGCTTCTTGTTTGAAAACAGACAAGTAATCAGCTGGCCACGGTGGCTCATGCCTGTAATCACAGCACTTTGGAAGGCCGAGGTGGGTGGATTACCTGAGGTCAGGAGTTTGAGACCAGCCTGGCCAACACAATGAAACCCCGCCTCTACTAAAATACAAAAAATTAGCTGAGCATGGTGGTGCACACCTCTGGTCCCAGATACTTGGGAAGCTAAGGCACAGGAATTGTTTGAACCTGGGAGGCTGAGGTTGCAGTGAGCCGAGATTATACCACCGCACTCCAGCCTGGGCAACAGAGCAAGATTCCGTCTCAAAAAAAAAAAAAAAAGGACAAGCAATTGGTAAACACATGCATCAAACAATCTATAAACTCTTTCATTAATGTTCTGTGGAGGAAATTAACAGGGTATAAGTGGCAGTGCTCAAGAAGAAATCTCTGAGGTGACAGTGAGGACACAGGACATTAAGTAGGTAGGAAGAGAGATTCCAAGCCTCACAAAGGGACAGAAACAGCGCAAGGGAGCAGTCCTGTGGAGGTGATGGATGGAGACAAGAGTACCTGCTAGGCAATGAGGTGGAGAATGGCAGGAAAGGACACTGCAAAGTCAGGCTGACAGGAGCTGTGTACGCATGGCCTTTAAACCGCGAGAAGGAGTTTTGATTTATCTAAGAGCATTAGACAGTCACAATAGGTTTTTGGGCAGGACAGAGACAGGATCCAATGTAAGTGTTAAGAAAATCCCTCTAGCTGCCATGGGGAGAGAAAATCAGGAAAAGCAACAGAGACAGGAGGAGACAGGTCAAAAGGCTGTTCTAATATTAATAGTTCCAGGGAGACAGGACGTGGCTTGGACTAATGAGGTGACACCAGAGACAGAGAAAAGTAGATCAGTACAGATCATCTGAGCAGGGGAGAGAAACAGAGGGATCGAGGATGCTTTTGGCTTGAGCAACTGGAGGGATGCTAGGACATTGGCCGAGATGAGATTTTGATCTTCGTTTTATCCCTGACTCTGCTTTGTGATGGCCTCTTCAACCAGGTCTTCTACCAAGGGTGGGATATTCTAATATCCTTCTGCACTAAGGTGTAGTCTAGTAAGAACCTACCAGATACACTCATTAAGGAATGGCTAGAGTCAGCAAAAGCAGACAGGGTACTTTTTTTTTTTTTAGACAGAGTCTTTCCCTGTCACCCAGGCTGGAGTGCAATGGCACAATCTCGGCTCACTACAGCCTCTGTCTCCTGAGTTCAAGTGATTATCCTGCCTCAGCCTCCCAAGCACCTGGGATTACAGGTACCCGCCACCATGCCCAGCTAATTTTTTTGTATTTTTAGTAGAGACAGGATTTTACCATGTTGGCCAAGATGGTCTTGATCTCCTGACCTTGTGATCTGCCTATCTCGGCCTCCCAAAGGGCTGGGATTACAGGCGTGAGTTACCACATCCAGCCTTTTTTTTTTTTTTTTTTTTTAAGACAGATTCTTGCTCTGTCTCCAAGGCTGGAGTGCCGTGGCACAATCTGGGCTCACTGCAGCCTCTACCTCCTGAGTTCAAGCGTTTCTCCTGCCTCAGCCTCCTGAGTAGCTAGGATTATAGATGCCTAACACCACACCTGGCTAATTTCCCTAGTTGTATTTTTATTAGAGACAGGGTTTCACCATATTGCTCAGACTGCTCTTAAACGCCTGATCAGGAACCATCTTTGGTGAACAGAAATACAGAAATCATCCTACGCAGAGAACTTCTGTTTATAGGGCCAACCTTGCCCGGTGTGTTGGCGTGCACCTGTAGTCCCTGCTACTCTGGCGGCCAAGGTGGGAGGATGACTTGAGCACAGGAGTTTGAGGCTGGAGGGAGCTATGAATGCAATACTGCACTCCAGCCTGGGTAAGAGAGCACAATCCTGACTATAGAATATTAAATTTAAATTTGAAACGGTCAACCTTGATCACCTTTATTTTTGCAAAGATTAATGGAAGATAGTCTTTTGATATGATATTAGCTAGATAATTTTTTTTTTAAATGTGCTATGGTTCTACTTACTATTGAGAAAGGGTACTGCTCTATCACCCAGAAGGGAACACAGTGGTGCCATCGTGACTTACTGCAGCCTCAGCCTCTTGGGCTTAAGCAGTCCTCCTGCCTCAGCCTCCTAAGTAGCTGGGACTGCAGGCATGCTCCACCACGTGGGCCCATTCACATTTTTTGTTTTTGTTTGGTAAAGACATGGTCTCACTTTGTTGCCCAAGCTGATCTTGAGCATCTGTGCTCAGGCAATCCTCCTGCTCTGACTCCCAAAAGTGTGCACCACTGTGCCCAGCTGTATTTTTATTTTATCATGACTTGTTCTGAAAGGCCATTTATTAATTTACTAAGATAGGAACAATTCATTAAGATGCCAACTTTTTATAGGAGATGGAATTAGGGCACTGAGAAAAGACAGGTATATGGGTGTGGGAGGGGAATACGGTCAGAAGGGAGGTTGGGTCACTCACCTCTTTTACCCTTGGCAACCTGAATTTATACAGCTGTTAGGTGCTGAACTGAAGACCACAAACATTATGAAGATGACTTACCGGCACCATAAATAGAGCCCTCTCTAGATGTAAGCTATGACATTAGCACCTGGCATTCTGTTCAACAGATGTCTGCCTTCAAAGTTAAATGCAATGAAAATGCATGTCTCACTAGCGTGTCAATATCTGTAGTGGTGATAATGGACTATATGATCAATGAATCTCAGGTGAGCCTCAGAGCTCTGCCACAGGAGGATATGTGGGTGTGGGGAACTGCAGAGCAAAAAGCCCTTGCAGGTGAGAAGTTCCCTCTTCTGTGGCAGAGGAGTAACAAAGAAAATGATCAAACATCCTCTGTAGGGGAAAAATGTGTTTATCGGAAAAACAGTCCTAAAGCCACTGAGTTTCTTAATGTATACCAAACCAGAAAAACTTCACACTGAACAAGTGCTGCCACAATCTAGTTTAGAACGGTGCTGAAGTGACATGGCAGATGAGATGTGTCTTCGTGACAGAAACTCTCTATCCATAACTGCAATGAACAAACTTTGAAAACAGAGCAGGGGGCAGGTGGGAGGTGGGAGCACGTGGGTCTACCTGGTCCAGGAACTCAAGACCCATACTATGCTTTTAAACTTCTTAAAATTGCAGCTGGGTATTTATAAGATTAAACTATCCAGATGGCTGCTTCTTGATTTTGGAGCTCTTCATTAAGTAGTTACTTTTCTCACACCAGGAGGCTGAGAAACAAGGAGAAATGCAAGAACGACTGAGGAAATGCTCAAATGTTTCCAATTCTCACCATCCTTCAAATCGCAGCTCTACACTAATTTCTCCCCAAGATCTGCTCCAAGATGCAAGCAATCTAGTTCTGACTTCAACAGATTTTTGTCACACAAATAGGTAAGATGACAAAATTTGCCAGTGATTCCCCAATTACGTGTTATCCTAGCTGATGAAGTATGTCCCAAGTAATGTGCTAAAGTATTGGTAGCGATTCTTTTCATAAAAAAGCAAACAGGGCTGTGTATGGTGGCTCATGCCTGTAATCCTAGCACTTTGGGAGGTTGAGGCAGGTAGATCACTTGAGGTCAGGAGTTCAAGACCAGCCTGGCCAAGATTGTGAACCCTGCCTCTACTAAAAATAAAAAAATAAAAAAATTAGTTGGCATGGTGGTGCACGTCTGTAATTCCAGCTACTGAGGAGGCTGAGGGCAGGATGACTGCTTGAACCCACGAGGCCAAGGTGGAGGCTGCAGGGAGCCAAGATGGCACCACTGCACTCCAGCCTGAGTGACAGAGTGACACTCCATCACACACACACACACACACACACACACACACGGCAGCAAACTGGAGCTGGTGAGGGTCATTTTTTATACTGTTTTGCCCCCTCTCCCTTACTTGACAATGCTTTCTGAAGCAGCAGTGAGAAGGAACACCCAGCTCTGGGGGTTTCCTTACCGCCCACATGCTTTCTGCTTTCAACCACAACCTCTCTGCCTTCAACCACAACCACCCTTTACACTGTTTCGATATTATTCACCATATGCTTTTCTTATTCCTCAATAATTTCTAAAAGCACCGGCTTTTAGGTGATCGGATACAATGCATACAAGATATTTAGCAAGAAAATGAGAAAACTGCTTTTGCTAAAGGATGCTTTTAGCCCTATGTCATGCATGCCTGTAAGCACCGAATGGCAGTGTTTTCCTCAACTCAACCCCCTTAATTCAGTAAACATGCACTTGAGGTCAGGAGTTCAAGACCAGCCTGGCCAAGATCGTGAACCCTGCCTCTACTAAAAATAAAAGGCAGTTTTTAAAAGGCAGACAGAAAGAGAAATACGGTGCACAGGTATTTTATGTACCATTTATTCCTTAAGCTTGTTGGAACTGTACATTAACCGGATAGTTTTGGGCTTTACAGACTGATTTTGAGAATGATATAGACCCAAGGGACATACAGAGGAAATAGCAAAACTTTTTCCCTGAAGAGATTTGGTGCCATTGAGCCTGATGAAGTGCTGTCTTTCTGCCTCTCGCCGCCGGCCCTGCTCTTCCACGCCGGTGAGAATGGGCTCCTTCCCGGGCTCTGAGCCAGTCTGCCTCCTCCTACCTCTTGTTCTCAACACTGGTCCGGATATGTCACCCTGCTGAGGTTCCCTTCTCCCCTATACTGGCCTGCATCCTCAATCAAACAGTGCCCCTCTGGGAACAATCCCATAACATGCAGTGCAGCCCCCAGGATGTGCTCTGGCTTCCTTTAACCCGGCTAAAGGAAGTGGAAAGTCCCAGGCGCTAATAGGGACGGGGACATTCTGTCATGTTTGCATAGAATGCTCAGATTCAGTTCCTCAATGGAACTGAAATGGGAATAATAACAGCAATCCTGTAGGTCCTTGTGAGGATTTAAAAGTGGGTTTATAGAAAGCACTATGTAAGTATCTGTGGTTCTTATCAACCCGAACCCCGACTCTGCCTTGGCTTAAAGAGAAATTTAGCTTAATCATAGCAAGTTCTTCCCGACTTGCTGCCGTGGAGGCAGAACTTGCGTTCTCTGTATGTTTTGTTTCTGTTTTTATTTTTTGGGGGAGGGGACGGAGTTTCACTCTTGCTGCCCAGGCTGGAGTACAATGGTGAGATCTCAGCTCACTGCAACCTCTGCCTCCCAGATTCAAGCGATTCTCCTGCCTCAGCCTCCCGAGTAGCTGAAAATGCAGACATGCGCCACCACACCTGACGAATTTTTTGTATTTTTAGTAGAGATAGGGTTTCTCCATGTTGGTCAGGCTGGTCTCGAACTCCTAACTTCCGGTGATCCGCCCACCTCGGCTTCCCAAAGTGCTGGGATTACAGGCGTGAGCCACCACACCTGGCCCTCTGTTTCTAACGTAAGGAGTTTGGTAGGGGCTTTGCAGCCCCTAACAGTATTTCCAGACCACAGGACATGAGCCATCTCCATAAGTTCCCTTTTTTCACTTATAGACACCTTCCTGGACTGTTTCAGCACTGGACTCATAGTATCATCTCTACCTGTCCATCTTGTCACAACTTCACAATCTACAGTGACAATTTTCGAGACTCTAGCATATAATTCACCAATTCCAGTGACTATCATCGCTCTTCTAACCCTACTTCAAAATGTTATATATTTTTATTCACCCTTTCTTTTTCATTTCTGGTCATCTCCTGAAAAAGATGTGCCTTTTCTCTCTCCCAAGGCACACCTTGACCCGCAACCTACATTCTACATTTTTCACTTCTCTGAGGTGGAGGTTCTCAAATTGTGACTCCCAGGTCAACTGCATCAGCACTGCCTTGGAACTTGTTAGAAAGGCTAGTTCTCAAAAAAAAAGAAAGAAAGAAAGAAAAAGAAAGGCCAGTTCTTAGGATGCACCCAGTTTCTGCTGAACAGAAACCAGAAACTCTGGGGCTGAGGTCAAGAAGTCTGTAATTTAACAAGTCCCGCAGGGATTCTGATGCAGACTACCTTTTTCTCCTTTCCTTTCTCTCTCTCTTTTTTTCTCTTTCCCCTCCCTCCCATCCTTCCCTCCCTTTTCTCCCTTTCCTTCCTTCTTTCTTTCCTCTCCTTTTCTTCCTTTCTCTCTTTCTCTTTCTTTTCGTTTTCTTGTTCTCTCTTCAGACAGGATTTCTCTCGTCTCCCAGGCTGCAAAGCAATGGCATAATCCTGGCTTACTGCAACCTCCACCTCCCAGGTTCAAGCGTTTCTCCTGCCTCAGTGTGCTCCTGAACAGGAGCTCATTTTTGTATTTTTAGTAGAGATGGAGTTTCAGTGTGTTGGCCAGGCTGGTCTCAAACTCCTGACCTCAGGTGATTCACCTGCCTTGACCTCCCAAAGTGCTGGGATTACAGATGTAAGCCACTGCACCTGGCCTAGGCTAACATTTAAGAATTACCTACCATTCCAGGGAATTTAGTAGTAGGTCCAGACACAGTGGCTCACACCTATAATCCCAGTACTTTGGGAGGCTGAGGTGGGAGGATCTCTTGAGCCCAAGAGTTGGAGGCTACAGTGAGCTATGATTGCACCACTCTGCTCTAACCTGGGCAATAGAGCAAGAACCTGTCTCTATTAAAAAACAAAAAGAAAGTATCTTTCCCTCTCCATTATCCCTTCTTTTCTGCTTCTTTTCTTCTACTTAAGCCTGTTCAATTTGCCCATGCTCTTAAAAAAGAAAACAAACAAACAAACATAGCTCTTGGGTTTGGAGGCAGAATTTCCCTGTGTTGAGTAAAATGTAAAGATTTTAAAAAAAGAAATCGGAACCTTTTCCTCCTCCAAACTGTCATGAAATCTCTCTTTTATATTATTAACAATGCTCTAGCCAGGGATGGGACGGACCTCCTGTTCATGCTTTCTCCAAAGTCACTCCAAGATTCCTTAAATTGGATTTCCACACCTACCATGTTCTAGTAAAACAGCTCTTTCCAAAGCCAGTGAATATGCCTTATTTTCCAATCTCTAAAGCTCTCCCACTCCTCTGTCTCTCCGCAGCATTTGCCATTGCGGAACACTCCCTGACTCTGCAGAGTCCTATTCTAGTTTGCCAAAAAAGGAAGATCCTAATTCTCCTTCTGCTGGACCACTTTTTCTCAGCCTTTGCCAGTTCTTCTGTCTCTCACAGGCATTTCCCGACATTCGCTCATTTGCTCCACTCAAATTCTCTCTTCCCTATCATTTCACCTTTATGAATTCAGTGATCCCCCCTAGGTGATGACTCCAGATTAATCTTGCTCTCCAAATCTCTCGTCTTAGCTCTGCTTCCACACATTATGTCAATTTCCCAATGCTTCCAAATACATGGTCTGTGGTACCTCAAATGTAACACATTTTAACATCAAGATCTTAAGTGATGTCAACTTATCTGTAGTCCAAATCATATTCTAATGTCAACTTCCTAGTTTCTATAAATCATATCGTTATCTTCCACATGTAGGACACCATGTCTCAAAATAGTGTTCCAGAAAATCCCAGATCCTTTAAACATTTACTTATCGACTCTTTTTTTTTTTTTCCTGAGACAGAGCCTTGTAGACATCATCCTGGCTGGAGTACAACGGCACAATCACAGCCTCACTGCAGCCTCAACCTTCTGGGTTCATGCAATCCTCCTCCCTCAGCCTCCCAAATAGCTAGGACCACAGGCACACATCATCATACCTGTATAATTTATTTTTTTTTAGAGACAGGGTCTCACTGTGTTGCCCAAGATGGTCTCAAACTTATTGGCTCAAGCGATCCTCCAGCCTTGGCCTCCCGAACTGCTGGGATTACAGGCATAAGCCAGTGTGCCTGGCTTATTTATTTTTAAAAAAGGGGTTTCCGTCATTATGCTCAGCAAACTAACACAAGAACAGAAAACCAAACACCGTATGTTCTCACTCATAGGTGGGAGTTGAGCAATGAGAACTCATGGACACAGGGAGGCGAGCATCATACACTGGGGCCTGTTGCGGGGTGGCAGGTGGGGAAAGGGAGAGCATGAGCAGAAATACCTACCATAGATGATAGGTTGACGGGTGCAGCAAACCACCATGGGACACGCATACCTGTGTAACAAACCTGTACATTCTGTACATGTACTCCAGAACTTAAAGTATAACAACGTTTTTTAAAAATGAAAAAAAAGAGGTTTCTGCGGACAAATAAGCATGGGAAATGAGACAACATTTCTTCTTCTTGGAGTCTCACAGTGCATATGAGCATATTACAGGCTCCGAAAAGACTTGTACAGAAAAACAGTGCATGCAATTGTAAGTTGACTTGAGCCAAGCCTCAGTTTCACTTTAGATGCTAAGTAATGTCATGGAAACATCCACTGAAACACATCAGAAAGCACTCTCTTTACCTCCCATCTCCTCGTCTCCAGCTACGTGTCCAGCCTCACTGATGCTTTTCCTGAGGAGTTCTCGTTTCCAGCCTTACACTCGCCTCCCCACGTCAGGCCCCTGCTGACTGCCCAAGTATCGCAACTGACCTCCTCACTTTTGCACTCGTGAACCTTTAATCCAGCCTAATTAGTTTCAAGACAGATTAGTTTGCTTAAAATTCGGCTCCAGTGATTTTATCTTCGGTTCAAAACCTTCACTCAATGAAAGAAAATAGGTCAATAACACAGAAAACACCATTCGAGGCCCACCCAGACTGCCATCCCTTTCCTTCCCTCCATCCTCCTGTACTCCATGTTTCATCTGAAAGGACCCCGGTCCTAAAACTTCTCATCTATGCTCTGGCTCTAGCTGCTTCTTGACTTCATCATGGAAAGCCCTCCTCGGGCACCCCACCTCCTCCAAGCCTTACCTATTCTCTGAAGCTCGGCTACAATCCCACTACTTCTTTTCTTTGTGACATGGAGCTTCACCTGTCACCCAGGATGGAGTTCAACGGCTCAATCTCAGCTCAGCGCAACCCCTGCCACTGGGTCCGAGTGATTCTCCTGCCTCAGCCCCCAGGGGAGCTGGGATTACAGGCATGTGCCACCATGCCTGGCTTATTTTTGGGAGAGACAGGGTTTCACCGTGTTGGCCAAGCTGGTCTTGAACTCCTGACCTCAGGTGATCTGCCCACCTCAGCCTCCCAAAGTGCTCAAATTACAGGCAAGAGTCACCGCCCCCAGCCGAATACCACCAGTTCTCCAGAGCTTCCTGTGCCCCTGTCATAAATTATTCCTGCTCCCTTTGCCATCCCAGGGAATTGTATTCACTGCACTTGTTACATCTGGCCTTCCATTTTCAGAATGAGGCATCGAGAGGACACAGACAGTCTCTCATTCATATTTATCTCCCCAGCTGTACTGAAAGCAACATCTTGCTCAGAGAGCTCTAGAAGCAACCTGAATAATTACTTATCTAGGAAATTTCCTGTACATAGGAAAGGAAACACATGCTTTTCAAATCAGAACCAATGACATTGGAAACTGTTGCCAAAATATGACCAGTACATGTGCAACAGAAAAGAAAATTCTCCGCATTCTTCCTTAAAGTGCGAGCCTCTTTTAATACTAAGTGCTGTAATTTTGTTACACTGATGCTCTGTTGGTAGCTATAAACACCATAGTTCAAGAAAAACTACGAGACACAGTAATTTGTACCAGTTCTCAGGGTACCAGCTGCAAGAAAATGTCCCCTTTTGTTCCTGAGAGGAATCAGATGTGTTCAAATTCCCCCAAAAATCTTTAATAACGAACTGAAAAATAACAGAATAATGTTAGCATGCCAGGTATTGCCCAAAATACCATGGGCAGAAGCAAAACACCTATGTCACTGTATTAGACACTTATGGTAAAGAAAAACTAGACCAAATTCAATTTATGTAATAAATAAGCAACAAACACTCGGTAAAAACAAAATTAAAAGCTTGAAATTACTAGTTCAACAAAATGGTTTTTAATCTTTCCAGAAAACAAATAGTAAAACCACAGAAACTTAGCACAAATGTTAGAGAAAGTCAAAAAAGTCTTTTCTGCTTCTCATGATATCATTGTTTCCTCTGTTCCCTCAATTTACAACTCTAAATGCGGGGATCTTTCACTAATACAGCAGTGTGTTACTTTATCCTCTCTATGAAATGGAAGGAGAGAAGGAAGCTAGTTAGCAGTGGCTGAATTCTCACAGCAATCTTTGTCAAGCAGTTATTATTTTATGAATTACTTACAAATTACAGCAATCTGGAGAAGCACAGGAGAGTGGACGAAGTGAACTCACTCTGCTTCTAAACACCTCTGGAACTCAATACATGGGTTCCCGTCCCACTTACTTTTTTTCCTAGTCGTAGAACCTTGCAAAAGTGACTTCACACTCTCCCCACTGCCCCTGCCATAAAACTTGGGTACTAACGGTTTCTATTTTTTTTTTTTGTAGTTATTACAAGTATTAGATGAGTTATTATCTGTGAAGGACTGAGAATAATGCTTGGCAATGGTAAGCTCTTTATATAAATATTTGTTAAACAGAAAATACAATCAGTTCAGTAACTTGCTGAAGAACACACAGTGAAATAAGTGATACAAGTGGGATGTTAACCCAGATCTTTCTTGCTCTTTGCACTCTACTGTCCTCAGAGGAAAAACTGACACCTTCCCTCTACATCCTCTCATGGTGGAAAAGATGAGGGAGCTCTCTGGAGCATCTTCTCTAAGGGCACTAATGCCATTCCTGAGGGCTCCACCCTCATGACCTAATCACCTCCCTAAGGTACCCCCTCCAAAAACCATCACCTTGGGAGTTAGGATTTCAACGTGTGAATTCTGGGGACACAAATATTTAGACCACAGCAGATGGGATCGTCAACGGCAGTGGGAGTGATGAAAAGGGACCGTTTTCCAGGGTCTGGTCTAAGAAAGGGCATGGCTGGGCATAGTGGCTCACGCCTGTAATCCCAGCACTTTAGGAGGCCAAGATGGGCAGATTGCTTGAGTTCAGGCATTCAAGACTAGCCTGAGCAACATGGTGAAACCTTGTCTCTATTAAAAAGACAAAAATCAGCTGAGTGTGGTGGTGGGTGCCTGTAACCCCATTTACTTGGGAGGCCGAGGCAGGATACTAATAGTTTCTATTTTTTGCAATCTTTCGAACCCAGGAAGCAGAGGTTGTGGTGAGCTGAGATTGCATGATTGCACTCCAGCCTGGGCAACAAGAGTGAAACCCCATCTCAAAAAAAAAAAAAAAAAAAAAAAAAAAGAAGACGAAGAAGAGCCAGATTCAAAGCAGGTGTGTTCCCTACAAGAAATAAGACCCTTTCCACCTCCTCCTGTCTTGGTATGTTTACCTCATTCAGGGGACTAGCTTTCTAGCTTTTTAATCAAGGAAGGTTCTGGAAGGAATTATGAGAAGAGCTGGAACGTACATAGAAAATAAAAGCAGATATATTAATTACCTTGGTTGTATATGTACACAACACACATGTATATGAAAACATCACACTGAGGCTGGGTGCAATGACTCATGCTTCTAATCCCAACACTCTGAGAGGACGAAGCAGGTGAACCACTTGAGCCCCAGAGTTCGAGACCAGCCTGGCCAACATGGTGAAACCAACCCTGTCTCTACTAAAACTATAAAAATTGGTTGGGTGTGGTGACACATGCCTGTAGTCCCAGTTACCTGGGAGGCTGAAGAGGGAGGATGGCTTGAACCCAGGAGGTCAAGGCCAAAGGGCACCGTCGTCGTGCCACTGCATTCCAGCCTGGGCCCGAACGAGACCTTGTCTTTAAAAAAAAAAAAAAAAGGCAACAACAAAAATCCCACAAAACCACACACATTATATATCATAAAATAATATATCTGTCAATTATACCTCAGTCACGCTGGGGGGAAAAGATAAAAGGAAATTTTATAATAACAAAAAGAAAAATATGAAAAGTAAAATTGCTAGGAGCCAGCAAAAGTCGCAAACCCCTTCAAGGAAGCCTCAGTGTCCAGTTTTCGGATGGTTACTGAGCTGGAGTGAGGACTGAGTTAAACAGCACCCCTGACTACTGGCCGCCTGACGCATTTCCCGCTTCCACGCTGGTTCCCAATCCCATGGCCTTTTCCCCACAAAGCAACCGGCGCTTTTCTTTTATGAGGGCTCTTAAGATATAAAGTTTATGTCAAATCATGCCACTCTTTCTCAGCACCTTCCGTCAGGTGTTCTAACATTCACGGCATAGTCCCAAGCCTTCCCCCGGCCTGCAGCTCCGGCCTGCAAGTCCTCGTGTGACCTCTGGCCCCCCTTTCTCCTTTCTCTGTACTCAGACACACCGGGCTCTGGGCTCTTCCTAGAATGTGTTCAGAGCTTTGCCTTTGTGGTTTCCGCTGCCTGAAATACTTTATCTCCAAATATCCACACGGACACATTCTCACTCCATTCATATTTGATCCAATGCCTCCTTCGCAGAAGCCTTTTTTGTGAGGGGACAGGGTCTTGCTCTATCACCCAAGCTGGAGTGCAGTGGCACGATCACAGCTCACTGCAACCTCTGAGTGATCCTCCTAGGGGCTTCGTTTTGTTGACTCTGTTCCTGGTGGCTGGGAGATCACAGGCAGAAGGGAGGGAGGGAGGGAGGATGGATGGGCAAACCTGGATTTCAGCAAGTATCAGATGAGCTTTCTTATTCCTGTAGAGAAGCTATAAGAAGCTGAATTACCAAATAGTTAAGCTGATTTATAATTGCATAAACAACCAAACTTCAAAGATCCCAATTTACAGTGTGATCCTCTGAAGAGCTACTTAGGGCATGATTTCAAGGGTAATAAGGGAAGGTGGGGAAATTATGTCTCCAGGGGAAAGCAATTCAGAATAGCTGGGGAAGGTTTCAAATTGTACCTTGAAGGGGAGCAGAATAGGTCATCCCCAAAATACGTGACTTTGCCATAAGGATTGTTTTGAACTGAAGGTGACTGAGAATCTACAAATGCAGGAAAAATTCTCTGCCGTCCCCTCATCTGCCTAAAACCAGGACTCAAATTTTCCCTTGTAAAATTCCCCTCTGCTGTACCAGGAACAGAAAAGTTGAGCCTTCCTGCTGGAGATGGTGAGTTGGCATGGAGATGAGATGCAGAAACACACCTTACTAAAATAACCCTCATCTTCCATTAGCTTTCCCATATACTTCCTAGTCACCTTCCTGCAATTCAGCAGCCCATGAAATGCACTCTTTTCTTTGTTAAAAATGGTATATAAGCCCCCAATCCTCCCACTTCGAGCTTCACTCCTTTTCTGTCAACTCCTGTGCATGTAAAATATTAACAAGATTGCATGTCTTGTATCCTGTGAGATGTGTCTTTTGTAAGTTTAATTCACTGGCCTTAAATACTATACCTAAGAGCGTAGAGGAGAAGTTGTTTTCTCCCCAGCGACCTTCACTTTACCAATTCACGTGCTGGCCTACGCCATTCTATTCCGTGCCTTGCCAGATCACAAGTATTTAATCTGATGTGTTCTGCTTTGGAAGAGCTATATTTATAGCACACTCACATGGGAGGAAATCAGGTAAGAGGGCACAAAAACATGTCACATGAGGACTTTGGGATTTTTAGCCCAGAGAAGAAGAAAATCTAAAGACGAAGAAGGTGATCATATACTTTATAAGGCCCAGAGAGAACAGAACAGGGATCAAAGAATTGAAGTTGTAAAGCAAAGCAAACCTTCATTCTATATAAATCCAGACGCTCTAACAGAACTGTTAACAGAGGGCACAGGCTGCCAGCCAGGAGGAGAAGAAATGGCCTTTTTGGGAAGATGTGGTGTGGGAGAACAGATGGGTAACTGGCTTGGATCACTACTGGCAGCACGCAGGGTAAACACAAGCAGAGCACAGGTGGTGTGGGTCCTCGGGGCTGCAGCTACCACCCATTGGCTGTGGGCTCTTCACTGCCAATCAACAATTTTGGGCATCAGTTCACTCCATCACAGCAAAAATGGATTAAATCAGTGGTTGGCCAACCCAGTTCCTCCGAGCCCAGGATTCAGAGCACATGGCACAGGAATGCCTCAGCAGTGGCTGCAGATAAAAATCCAACTGGGCCAGGGAGCTGAATATCCACAGATTCAGGGTCATTCCCCTGAGTTTTAATACATTTCCAGTTATAAGAAGTTTCCAATCATGTTAAATATATTTCCATGTTCTTTCTATGTCAATTTGCCTCCATTATAAAAACTCTTTAAAAAAATCTAGTCATACATAATTTTCGATGACTCTGAAGTTTTGAGGTGACTGCTGTATATGCCCAAATAGAAGGAAGGTACTCCCACATTTTACAAAGAATATCTTGTGGCCAACTCTTAGTGCTGTCGAAGACAGTCAAACACTGGGGCAGAGATTCAAGATGCTTACTAATTCCATTTTCTTCCTTGGAATACAGACAACTACATTTCTAGCCTTCCTTGCAGTTAGGTTGGCCCAAGTGATTGAATTTTGGCCAGTGAAATGTGTGGGGAATGATGTCTGCCATTTTCCAGCCTGGCAACAAAAGGACCTGTGTGGTCTTCCCATGTTTTCTCTCTTCTCTGGGGACAGTATATATACAATATATGTAACATGTGAAATATGTGTTAACCAACTTTTTATTATGTTGGTAAAGCTTGGGTTCAAAAATATGCTATTAAGTTCTTGAGGAGTCCAAAGTTACACACGGATTTGGGCTGTGGAGGGGTTCATCACATGCCCATAACCTCTCATTGTGCAGTGGCCAATCCATCTTGCTGTGATGGAGAGAGCCATTAACTCTCACCTTAATATAGAAAAAAATAAACATGCACCAACTTAGAAATATCCCTCTCTCCAAATCTTTATTCATATTTAATTTAAAAAAAAACCTGAAAACTTCTCACCTGTCGTGCACATATCAGTAGAGATACTTGGCCACCTAACCCCTTTCGAATGAAATTTCCATTCAACTAATTGGAAACAGTTTTTGATTTGAATGTTCGAGTTTATCATGGCATCCAGTATTTACAATAGTGACATTAGGTCCCCAGAAATAAATGTTAAATCTCTATTTAAACATTTAAGTCAGATGTATCAGGTGATTTATATAAACACAGCAAAATAACATTGATTGAGATCACTGAGGCCCATGTATCTCCAGCAAGCAGCACACTGTTGTTCAAAATAAAGTAATTGAACATGTTCTCCTTGTACCAAGGGAGAGCTTGTAAGGTTTCAAATTTAAGGTGACTCTCTCTTTTCTGAAGAATACTTCTGAGAGGAAAAAAGCCTCATCTTATATTCAGGCATATGTGGCAATCTTTGGCAAATTTTTATTTCTGAACATTTATTTTTGCATATTCTCTAAGTGCATATGGAAAAAATAAACATGATTTATTTTTGTTCAGTTGTATAAGCTCATTTGGCTTTGGCATTTACATGGAATGGGAACCCAGTAACATTTTGTATGTATAAAAACCTTTGATTATTTTTTCAGGTGCTTTTAAGTTTTAAAAAAATTACCAAATATGCTTGGCAAGCAATGGTACTTCTGACTACAAAGCCACATGTAAGTCAAATAAAAGTAATTCATACATACCTTTTCAAGGGCCAGTTTTTACCAACAAGTCCTATTCTCATTTTTATCTATTGGTGGAGGACAGGGACGATAAATGTGGCAATGATTACAAGAAAAGAAACAGCATTGTTCTGATGGATTAGTTTTTGTTTTGTTTTTGCTATTCTCTGCTTTGTTTCCCATGAATACATTACCCGAGAAGGTTCAAGCTTATACTTTCTTGCCAAAATTGCTGGGTTAGCAAAGTATAAATGCCTTCTAAGATTTTGTTCAAAGTTGAAATTAAACAGAAGTGTCTAAACTTAAGAGGGGAAAAACTCTTACTGGCAAACCAATCATTAATGACCATACATTTTAAATGAATTAATTTGCTATTTGTGAGCTACGGCACCTGGCTTAATATTTTCAAGGTAATAGCTAACAACTTTTACCTTTTAAAACATTTCTCACAGAAGGTGGAATATTCATTTTCATGCTGAAGTTCTTCTTTTGTTAAACTTATCAGTTCTCTAAAAATGATCTAAAAGCATTCCAGAGTTTAATAGTATATAAAGTTATCATACTTTCGAGGGCTCATTTATGCAAAACTGCTAGTGTTCTGGGCTCACAGATGCTATGAGCCCTCCATAGAGGATCAGAATTGGTCCAGCTCTGTGTAGATCTTAATAATTTTGATGAGTGATTGTACGTATAGGTGAATACAATAGGTGCTGGGAACTTACGCTTGTATTCCCAGCACTTTGGGAGGCCGAGGTGGGTGAATCCCTTGAGCTTGGGAGTTTGAGACCAGTCTGAGCAACATGGCAAAACCCCATCTCTACAAAAAAAATATACAAAAATTGGCTGGATGTGGTAGCATGTGCCTACAGCCTCAGCTACTTGGGAGGCTGAGGAGGAAGAATTACTTGAGCCTGGGAGATCAAGGCTGCAGTGAGCTATCACCACCCCACTGCACCTGAGCCTGGTGACAGAATGAGACTCTATCTCAGAAAAGATATATAAGGGAAAGAAATCAAAGATTTATTTGGTAGTTATTTTATGATCTTATCACTGTCAACAACTGAGGCAAAGAAGTGATCACTGGAAAGGAGTAGGGAGTTGTTTCCGGAATAGCAAAGACCCTACTCTCAGAAATTTTTCTGTTCACACAAATGCCACCTATTGTCAAATCAGGTGGATTTTATGGTTTCTTTTTTTCTTTTCTTTTCTTTTTTTTTTTTTTTTGTGAGACAGAGTTTCGCTCTTGTTGCCCAGGCTGGAGTGCAATGGCGAGATCTTGGCTCACAACAACCTCCGCCTCCTGGGTTCAAGCAATTCCCGTCTCAGCCTCCCAAGTAGCTGGGACTACAGGTGAATGCCACCATGCCCAGCTATTTTTTGTATTTTTAGTAGAGATGGGGTTTCACCATGTTGGCCAGGGTAATCTCGATCTCCTGACCTCGTGATCCACCCACCTTGGCCTCCCAAAGTGCTGGGATTACAGTTGTGAGCCACCAAGCCCGGCCATTTTCATGGTTTTTTAATGAAATGTGTTGGATTATCTATTGTCAACTCTGCACTACGTCTCCGCGGGCCTCATCCTTTCCCATCTATCAAAGAGCATGAATTCCTATGGATTTTCAGAGCCTCTGTCAACAGGGTCTCAGGTTAGACTCTTCAATGAGAGGCACTTGTGTGACCTGCGGAAGTCAGGGGAGAAACCAGATTATTGCTCCACCATCAGCAGAAGCCATCCCTGTGGGCTAGAGCAGACTAGAGACTTTCCAGTTCCATTAGACCAGCAGTTCTCAAAGTGTGGCTCAGGAACCCATGGAAGCTCTAGGGACCATTTTCGGGATTCCACAAGGTCAAAACTATATTCTTAATGGCACTAAGACATTATTTGCCTTTTA
This sequence comes from Saguinus oedipus, assembly GCA_031835075.1. Lineage (NCBI taxonomy): Eukaryota > Metazoa > Chordata > Mammalia > Primates > Cebidae > Saguinus > Saguinus oedipus. The sequence continues at coordinate 21,250,854 of CM063175.1, forward strand.
ATACTCTCCTCTCACAATGGTAGAGTGGACTTTTTCAAACACTATGTGATCTATGATGACTTTATCACTCTGATGACTAAGGCAATGCCTGCTTTTATATTCTTCTGATTTAAATTTTTCTGTTCTAATTTCTAATGCAAAAAATACCCATAGGTATAACCTATATAAGCAAAAGCTCTTTGAGGTATTCAATAATTTTTAGGGGCCAGGCACAGTAACTTATGTCTGTAATCCCAGCATTTTGGGAGGCCAAAGTGGGTGGATCGCTTGAACCCCGAAGGTCAAGAGCAGCCTGGGCAACCTAGCAAGACACTATCTCTATAAAGACTATAGTAATGATAATCATATTAATTTTTAAGAATGTAAAGTGGTCATGAGATTAAAACATTTGGGAAATGCTATTCTAGGTTGTATCCTGAAAATCACCCACCAAATGCTTTAGGTAGCTGCAATGATCAGCGCTGACTTTTAGTAATTCTGGCAACTTCTTGATTCCCCAAATGCTACCAACAGCCCTGAGAACTGGCAGCTTTCTCTGACTTTATTCCTTCAGTCCTTTTAGATTTTGTAGATCTTAATTCCCTGTGTTAAATCACTTTATTTCTGAAATATTTGAAGTGGTTTTTGTCTTCCTGACTGAAGCACGAACAGAGTTCAATACAAAATACTATAAATTTTTCATACATCTTCAAAATCACACCATATGAGAAATCTCTTCTGCACTCCTACGATGAATTAGACAAGCCTATCCTCAAACCATTTTCTTCAAGTTCATGGCCAGAATGCTCACTGTTCTATGTTTTAAAATGGTTTCTCTGTAGAAAACATACCATATGCTTTTCAGAGAAAGCTCAAAATTAACTGGTAAAGCTTTATATACAACTCTACTAAAGCTCTTGCTGAAATGGACAGGAATACTGCAGCACAGTGCGTTCTAACAGAATCGTGTTCCAAGAAGTTCCAAGCCATTAAAACAACAAAAAAACCCAAACCTCTGATTTAAGACAATAGTTTTGATGGTAGATAAAAGGACTAGGAGACAGATAGTTTCAAATTTGCCATAACCTGTTTACCATTCCCTGTAAGTATTTACATAATTCTTAACATTATTTTTGTAATGTAGTTACAAGTTACAGATTGAACTCCCTGTTCTACTCTTTCCTCCTTCTCAACACTGTACTTGACTAGCTTAAGAAAAAAATATAGTTATAAACCCTAAATATCACTCACAGGCCCATCATTTCATGACATCTAGTATTCGCATGAGAAAGTGCTTTTCTTTCCCAAGACCAGCTATCACCAGCACAGACAGATTCTTAGACCTTCTTAACACTCTATAGTAAGCCAAAGCCACTCATACAAAGCTTCTGAGTTTCTGAAACATCAGCTATTTTTCCATTTCCAAAGTTCTTGGTCTTGGAACACACAAAACCACAATCCAGAGAGGTCTGTGCAGTGCAGAACTGAATGCTTCATCCATCACCTGGTCTCCCCTAAAACTGAATTATGAGAAAAGCTATAAAGTAGCCTGGCTTTATAAAAGAGAAATTGGTTCTTTGTGGTCACTGATCCAGTTACATTAAACTGCTTGCCATTTCTCCCCTGCCCTTGGGAATATCCCAGTCCCCTTGCATGAAATATTTTATCTTAATCATCTTGCTGTATCTACCTGCATGTGGCAATGACATACTGCCTTGTACCTCATAGGATCTCAAATATATATCAACATATGTATATATATATATATATAATTATTTTAATGGATAAATAATATTATCTAAACAGTTACTTTCTAATAAGGTCAAAATATGTAAGCACAGACACATGAAGCTGAAAGGGAAGAGATGTCTGGTGGTCATAAAAGACATCTGACACCAGTCATCTCTCTCTTATCTCAAAGGTGTTAAAATATTTATTTTGACTATATTTCCTGTTGCTTTGAAATATAACACCAATGACTTTCTTCTACCCAGATTTTTTTTTTTTTTTTTTTTTTTTTGGAGACAGGGCTGACTGTTGCCCCAGCTGGAGTGCAATGGCATAGTCTTGGCTCACTGCAACCTCTGCATCTTGGCTCAAGCCACCCTCCAACTTCAGCCTCCCAAGTAGCTGGGACTACAGGAGCACCCCACCATGCCAGGCTAATTCTGTATTCTTTTTTTTGTAGAAACAGGGTTTTACCATGTTGCCCAGGCTGGTCTGGAACTCCTGAGCTCAAGCCATCTGCCCACCTTAGCCTCCCAAAGTGCTGGGATTACAAGTGTAAGCCACCATACCTGGCCTCTCCTAGAGAGTATTGGAACGTTTTTGAAAACGTATTTTTAGGCCGGGCATGGTGAGTCACTCCTGTAATCCCAGCACTTGGTGAGACCGAGGCCGGTGGATCACGAGGTCTGGAGACTGATCCTGGCTAACAGATGAAACCCTATCTCTACTAAAATGCAACAAAGTAGCTGGTCATAGTGGCACATGCCTGTAGTCCCAGTTACTCAGGAGGCTGAGGTAGGGGAATTGCTTGAAACCAGGAGGCAGAGGTTGCAGTGAGCCGAGATCATGCCATTGCACTCCAGCCTGGTGACAGAGCAAGAATCTGTCTAAAAACAACAAAAAAAAATGTATTTTCATATTTTTGTTTTTAACAGTAGTACTGAGGTATAGGAACACACTCCCACACACTCCCCCACACCCATCCATCCACAGAGTGCAATCTGTGTTAAGTTTTAACTTACGTGATTACCTGTGAAACCATTACCACAATCAAGATAATGAGCAGATCAGGATATCAGGGAAGGATTATCAAGGAGTGTGAAGAAGCTTTTGGGTGACAGATTTGTTGTCACATTTAAAATTTTAAATCTTACTTCAAATAGAATAAATGTGGTATTTGTTTAAACTGAGGCTAGCAACAAGTCAAGGGAAAAATCTTAGTGAGTAGCTTGACATTTTGGATAATTAAAACAGAGCTTTTTTTCCTCCTAAGACTTGGAATCACCATCTCTATTTCTAAAATTAATTGATATTTCTTTAAAAAAATAAATAATAGTCTTATGACAGATATATATCCTTAGAAACAAGATTCAATGGGATCAACAAATATATCTTTGGGGCTTATCCATTTTGTTTCTTGACTTATCAAATGAGTGGACAGTCATTTCATCCCGGTTAATTTCCTCATTTTGGCTTTTTTAAGGAGAAAAATATTGCAAAATTTATATATAAAGCTCTTAAAGGGAAAAAGCCTCATCAGCTCTTCATTTTTCATATCATAGATTTTCAGAGGTTAAGCCTACGTTTATGTTAACATTTTTACTAACTTTGCTGAAGTTCATTCTAGATGTAAACTGAGTACGTTTGCTTTCATAAGCAGTAACCATAGAAAAAGGCAATAGATCTTAATAAATTTATAAAAAAAAACCTTGGAACCTACTTGAGGCATGAGTAGAAAAGCAGATTCGGGGCTGGACACCATGGCTCATGCCTGTCATCCCAGCACTTTTGAAGGCTGAGGCAGGCAGATCACGAGGTCAGGAGATCGAGACCATCCTGGCTAACACGGTGAAAACCCATCTCTACTAAAAATACAAAAAAGATTATCCAGGCATGGTGGCATGAACCTGTAGTCCCAGCTACTTGAGTGGCTGAGGCAAGAGAATCGCTTGAACCCCAGAGGCTGAGGTTGTAGTGAGCCGAGATTGCACCACTGCACTCTAGCCTAGGTGACAGAGTGAGATGCTGTCTCAGAAACAAAAATCAAAACAAAAAAGGCATATTCATTCTAGACCCACATACATGCAAATGTGAATGAATGCAGCAGGCAAATGAGCCAACACTGTGTGGTTAAGTATTATAAAATCTCAGACAGGCCAGGAATGGTGGCTCATGCCTAAAATCCCAGCACTTTGGGAGGCCGCGGCTGGAGGATCATTCGCCCAGGAGTTTGAGACTAGGCTGTGCAATAGTCCGAGACCCCATCTCTACACAAAAAAATTAAAAATCAACCAGACACAGTGGTACACTCCTGTATCTCAGCTAGCCAGGAGACTGAGGGCAGAGGACTGCTTGAACCCAGAAGGCTGAGATTACAGTGAGCTCCTATATGATCATGCCACTGCACTCCAACCTGGGTGACAGAGTAAGATCCTGTCTCCAGATTTAAAAAAACACACAAAATCTCAGATAAAGGAGGTATCAAATAGAAATAGAAATACAAAAGCATCTGACCAGACCCAAATATAAATGATAGAGATTATCTTCTTAATCCCATTGTTGACACTAAATGCTAATATCAGAATGGTTTCCATGTGAATAAGTAAGAATCAAATAATATGTATTTTCACCTTTCCTTCAACACATTTACATGTTAGAATTATATCTACCCCTTTTAACAGTTTCTTTTTAGGAATGCATCTAGGGAATATAAATCATAGAACAGAAGGCTTCCTTCTACCCGCCCTATGCTGAGACATTGAACCGTAATGAGACTTTATTACTGATTGATTGGTTGATTGAGACAAGGTCTTGCTCTCTGCTGCGTAGGCTGGAGTGCATTGGCACAATCATGGCTCACTGCTGCCTCAAGGTCCTGGGCTCCAAGGATCCTCGCACCTCAGCCTCCCAAGTACCTAGGACTACAGGTGTCCACCGCCACCCCTTAATTTTATTTATTTATTTATTTATTGTAGAGACAGGGTCTCCCTATGTTACACAGGTGGGTAATAACTTTAGCAGTTAACCTGCAACTCCAAAAAAGAATTCCTGATATGTGATTTTAATTAAAGATGATAAAAATAAATGTCTCTTCTCTTCCTCCCCATTCCACATTCCATGGAAATATAGAAATGCAAATACAGTGTGTGACTAGAGGTTTGAAGACAGGGTTATGTGATTAGACGTGTCTCCTTATTTTCTAGGAGTCTTGATGTCTGTTGACATTTGGCATATCCTGCTTATAAAACAGTTTTTTCTTCCTTAGTAGGGACATTGTAGTAATATATCCCTTTATTTTTAGCATCTTCTTGATTTTCTAGTTAAGTAAATAATTGTAAAATAAATAGAAGATTATACCGAAATTCAGATAAAATAATGTGGTATAAAACTTCATTAATGTATCTGCAAATTCTGGCAATGGAGCTAACTTGACATTTTTTTGTTTTGTTTTTTGAGAAAGGGTCTTGCTCTGTCACCCAGAGTGGAGTGAAGTGGCACGATCACAGCTCACTGCAGCCTTGAACTCCTGGGCTCAAGTGATCCTCCCACCCCAGCCTCCTGAGTAGCTGGGACCACAGGTGTACAACACCATGCTTTTTTACAACCTTTGAAAACCAGCTTGCTAGAAAGAAATGTAAACAATTTGTGTGATTAACAGAAGAGACGTTGAGAAATAATGAGCTAAGTACTGCACTTAAATGACAAAGAAATTACAACAAAATTTAAAAAGAAAAGAAGTTAATGAAATAGAAAATTATGAACTACATTTTATTCTCTGAAAATATTAAATAAAAATATCTACTGAGATTTGTCAAGTAAAAACTGAGAAATGAAAAAGATGTAGATACCACAGAGATTAATAAGGAAATGAGATGATAAATTTATGCCTAAAATTCTGAAAATCTACATAAAATAAAAAAGGAACTAGAAAGCTATAATGCTCAGAGTGGCATGAGAAGAGCATAAAAGCCCTACTGTGTTCTGATAAAGACTCGGAATCATTAGTTAAATCTTCCCAGCACAAAAACCACAGTATATTTAGGAATTTTCCCAGTGAGTTATAGAAAATACTTAAGGAAGAAACAATCAGACCATAAAGTCTTCCCGAGAAAAGGATCAAAACAAAGAAAAACTTCAGGATAGTAGCAAGCTTCAGAGTCAAACCGATCGAGGAAAGGATGAGAAGGAAAATTAGAGGCGAGTTTCCTTGTGATTATATATACAGTAAGTCCCCACCTTCACCATCAATCTTTGAGAGTGAAATCCAGTGACATGTTTAAAAAAGGTGATGTTAAAAACATCACGAAAATGTTGTTTATCCAAGTAAACAGTTCCACGTAGAAAATCTATTCACAGAATTTGCCGCAATAAGAAATGCAACCAAAAAATCAGATGATCATCTTAAAAGATGTAGAAAAGGCATATTTGATAAAATTCAGTACCAATTCACAATTTTTTAGAAAAAAACCAGCAAACTAGAAATAGAAGAAAACTTCCTTAACATCATAAAGAGAAAACCCACATCAAATACATGCTTTTAAAGAGTACCACTAAGACAAGAATAATCAGATGTTACAGTGAAGAGTCTAGCCAGTATAGTAAGATGAAGAATAATTGCTAAGTTAAAAGGATTGGAGAGGAAGTAACAGAATTTTATTGTTTATTTTGTTTTACAGACAGGTTCTCGCCATGTTGTCCAGGCTAGTCTTAACTCCTGGCCTCAAGTGATCCTCCCACCTCGACCTCCGAAATTGCTGGGATTACAGGTGTGAGACACTGTGCCTAACCAGAAATAGAATTTTCATTATTCATGTGCTATGACTGTCCTATGTCTGATAGAAAACCCAGAATCTACAGAAAATTCATAAGCATTTAATAATTTTAGAAAGACTGACAAATACAAAGATTTTTCAAACAAAATCAACTGAATTTCTCTATATCAGCAAACAGAAACTATAAACTGAGAGAGGGAAAGAAGGAAGGTGAGAAAGAATCTAACAACTAAAAAATTAACATATCCAGAAACAAATCTAAAAGTATAAGTATGATCTCTACGGAAAATATTCTAAGACATTCAAGAGCTAAATTAATGGAGAGATATTTCCTATTTATGGATAAGGTTGCTCAATATGGTAACAAAGGCATTTTCCTCCAAATTAATCTACAGACTTCAACGCAACCCCAAACAAAATATCAGCAGGGTGTGTTTGTGTTTTTTCTTTTTTTTGAACTTCATATATGGTATCTAAAATTTATATGGAAGAACAAGGTCCAAGAATAGTCAGTTTAGTTCTGGAGAATACAGTGGGTTAATATATCCAAACTATGTCAATATTTATTTTAAAACTATAGAAATTAAGGTAGTATGGCATTGAAACAGGAATAGCAGGCCAGATACAGACATACCCATATGTGGAAAATTGATGTATAACTGAGCAGGCATTTCAGACCAAGGGGAGATAACAAGCTATTCAAAAAACAGTGCTGGAACAGATAGGTATCCTACATGAAATCAGATTCCTATCTCACTCTGTTTACAAAAACCAGTTCCAGAAAGATCAAGGAATTAAAGAGGAAAGATGAAATTTTAGAACTATTAGAAATAAAGATAGAATAATTCTTTATGAGGTAAAGGTAAGAATTTCCTTTTTTGCTTTTCGTTTTGTTTTGAGACATGGTCTTGCTCTGTTGTCTGAGCTGGAGTGCAGTGGCCCAATCTCGGCTCACTGCAGCCTCAACCTCCTGGACTCAAGCAATCCTCCCAACTCAGCCTCCCAAGTAGCTGGGACCACAGGAGTCTGCCACCATGGCCAGCTAATATTTCAATTATTTGTAGTGACAAGGTCTCACTACATTGTCTGGGCTGATTTCAAGCTCCTGGGCTCAAGCAGTCCTCCTGCCTTGGCCTCCCAAAGTATTGGGATTACAGGAATGAGCCACCACACCTGACCAGGAAAGAATTTCTTAAACAAGAGCCTCAAAGCACAATTAATAACAGAAAAGAAGGATACATTGGACTTTATTGCTATTAAGACTGCTATATAAATCTGACAAGACTAGCTACAAATTAAACCCTTTCAGCAATACAAATAACCAATAATAATAATGACATACAAAATATAAAAAGTCCTCCTGTACATTTACAGAAAAATACAACTTTAAAAAAGTCCAAAACCATGCACTGCCATTTCACAGAAGAAAACAAAGATTAATAAATATATGAAAAGCATGCAAGGTAAGTAATGGAGGAGTTAAAAACTCTTCTACCGTGATGGTGTGAGTGTAAATGAAAGCAATCACTTTAAAAACTGCCCAGTAAAAGCAAAGATACACATACATTATCAACCAACAATTCCACTTCTTATTAATACACCCAAGAGAAACTCTTGCACACATGGATCAGGAGACCTGGATAAATGCTTCCAGAATGGGATTATTTGCAATACCTCAAATGCCCACGGACAGAGAACAGATCAACTGCCACATCCCCTATTGGAAGACCACATACTGGTACAAATACATTACTGTGACACAAATCAACAAGAATGAACTGTACACATTTAATGTTGAGCCAAAAAAGCAAGTCACAAAAGAATGCCTTAATTATTCTACACAAATAATGGTTTGAACACACAAAAACTAAGCAGTATATCACGTAGAATATAAACACAGGTGGTAAGACATAGTACAATGAACAGGAAAGGAGTGGGAAACACCAAATTCAGCATAATGATAAACTGATAGAGGTTGAGGTAGGAGGTGGGTCTCAGAAACCCAACCAGATTGAGGACTAGCTAAAATAGGGTCCAGGTGAAAGCAGCTTTCAATCAGATACGCCCAGCAGCGTGCCATGTCAATTTACCATTGCCATGGCAACACCCAGGTGTTACCGCTCCTCTCCATGGCAGTGATCCAATGATTACTAACGATTACTGCCCCTCCCTTAGAGATTTCTACACAAACAGCCCCTTAATCCACATGCAATTAAAAGTGGGTATAAATATGCCTGCAAAACTCCCCTGAGCTGTTATTCACTGCCTCTGACTTGCCCTTGAATTCTCTTCTGGGCAAAGCCAAGCACTCAGTGGGCTAAGCTCCCCTTTGGAGTTTCTCTGCTCTGAATTGGGGTAGCTTGGGGAAGGATAACATGAGAGCCTTCAAAGCTATTAGTGACACTCTGTATCTAAAATCGTGGATGTGGGCACGTGAGTTTTTAAATCTATCATCAATACTCTCTTTTTTTTTTTTTGAGACGGAGTTTCGCGCTTGTTACCCAGACTGGAGTGCAATGGCGCGATCTCGGCTCACCGCAACCTCCGCCTCCTGGGGTTCAGGCAATTCTCCTGCCTCAGCCTCCTGAGTAGCTGGGATTACAGGCACGTGCCACCATGCCCAGCTGATTTTCTGTATTTTTTTTTAGTAGAGACGGGGTTTCACCATGTTGACCAGGATGGTCTCGATCTCTTGACCTCCTGATCCACCCACCTCGGCCTCCCAAAGAGCTGGGATTACAGGCGTGAGCCACCACGCCTGGCCCAATACTCTTTTATATATTATTTAATTTTTCCAAAAAAACTGAAAGATGACATCCTATGTTCCATAAATTTTTATCATACAGGAATATACTTATAGTCAACACCTGCAGAAAAATCAGCAAATAAGAGAAAAAAATATCTCCAGTAATCATGAGGTCATGTCATTGCATCTTTTTCTTCAGCTGTATTCCTGTATTACAAACACGAATGGAATAATCCAACAGTCTGCACATGGGAGAACATTAGACATTTTTGTGTCTTATGCTTGAGTGCTTTATATTACTATATCTTCTCTTCCTTAATTACTCCCCAAAATTGCAATAAACAAACTTCACATGGACCAAGAATTCAGGACATTTGCTTGTGGAATACATATAATGTGAATTTTAATATATGGACTTAATTTTACTTGAAAGATATCCCAACGTATTTATAATTTCATCTTTATGTAACAGAACAGCTTTGTAGGAACTGGGCTTGAAGGGACCGTTGCCTATGGCAGGACACAGAACACCTTGGCAATTGCTAGTCAGGAACTTGGCTTCCTAGAGGAGGAATTCTTTCTCCTGGCAGAGACCATATCCTACTTTCTTCCTCCAGCCCATGCTTTGGTATCCTACTGCACCCAATACAAAGTTTTCTAAAAAGATCTCTGCATGTTACCTCCACCCAAAACTATTTAACCATTACTTTTCACTAAAGAATGTACTAAGGCAACCAAGTCATTCTACTTTATCACTCACAACACTGGGAATGAAGGGAAGACATCAATGATAATCCTGATCCCACACAGTCACATGTAATTGTGGAGACAAGACACAACCTCATAAAATAGGTAAGATACAAGATAAAGTTGGCAAAGTATGATGACCTCCGAACGTGTAGGACTCCATTCACACATTTTCTATCACCGAGACCATGTGATACATTCAGTCCACAAATATTTATTACACCTCTACAAAGGAATTAAGTTTTAAGTGTCAGCCAGGCGCAGTGGCTCACACCTGCAATCCCAGCACTTTGCGAAGCTAAGGTGGTGGATCACTTGAGGTCAGGAGTTCGAGACCAGCCTGACCAACATGCTGAAACTCTGTCTCTACTAAAAAATTACCAAATTAGCTGGGCATGGTGTTGCCTGCCTGTAATCCCAGCTACTTGGGAGGCTGAGGCAGAGGAATCATTTGAACCTGGGAGGTGGAGGTTGCAGTGAGCTGAGATCGTGCCATTGCACTCGTACTACAGCCTGGGCAACAAGGGCAAAACTCCGTCTCAAAAAAAAAAAAAAAATTTTTTTTAAGTGTCAACAGGCCACTCCTCAGTCCCAGGTACTCCAAATTATGTGTTTGGAGAGAGAAACAAACAACCCAATACGCTGTGAGAAAGGCTGTAAGAGGAATGCACAGACAAGTTATTTGGGTGGAAAGTGGATGAGAAAGAACAATAGCAAGCTAGACCAGGAAATGTGTCCACAGAATCTTTAAGCTTTGGCCCGGACAAAGTCCTGCTGCTGCAAACATTTCATATATCATTTATTTTTCCAAGAAGCCAGAAACATGGCAAAAGGTTTCTTTTTAATCCAGAGAAAAAGGACAATTGGGTATCAGACAGCCTCACCCTTCTGTAACCTACTGGTGGGATTCCCTCCAGACAGCCTCTGCATGTTCTAGATATCTGAATGGAATAGATCATCCAGGCAAGAATAAACAGAAATCAACATGGAGATTGTATGTGATACAAGTTAACACAAGATAGAGCGACTCAGAAAGTCACGCACTAGAAAACCAACCTAGGGCATGCAACCAAACCAAACCACAGGAAATACGAGCTCCTACCATCTGTTCAACTTGAAATGATCTTTCGGCTTTTTTCATGTTCATCTACACCACTAAAAAATCTTAAAACAGAACATCAAAATCGCTAATCACTGACAACTGTTTAAACTAGAACACGCTTCACAGCTATAGCACAAGAAAGTATTTAGAGTAGTGTATATTTGCCCAACCTCTGCTTCCACACTAGACTAAACACTACAGCTAAACCCAGAACTCTAAGAATGTATGTGGTAATCTTAACTATCTGAGAGCAAAGGAAAACACTCCAGTGTTCCACAGTTCTTCCAGTATCAGCCACAAGAGGTTCTGTACTTTGTATATACTTAGGATATATGGGTTTGTTTCCGAGGCCTGTGGAGACCCTGGAAATATAAGTCAAGCTGTTTAGATATAAGCTATTACTTTGGAGAAGGCACACAGATTTTTATCACATGTTCAAAGACATTCGTGAGCTAGAAAACAATAACCATTTAAAACTCCCTTTAAAAATACAATACTGGTAATATTACAATGAACATTTTTCAGCCAAGGAAACTATATATATACATATATATGTAATTCAGGGAAATACAAAGAAAAATTTCAAAGGTTTAGATGATTAAATAACTGTTTCTCTAACTCGAATTGATAATTTTTCTTGTGCCACAGTTAATAAGGGCTAATGGACTTTTACTAAGATCAAGATATTTTCATACATATGAATTTTTAGGGGGAAAATGATACAAATTTCTCTCTTAAAAAATACATTTCCTTCTTTTGTATTTTACCAAGTTATTCATCAGAAGTATAATATTAAAAACAAATGGTTCATGTTTGTTAAACTTTAATTTCTAGAATACTTAGGAAAAAATTTAAAGTACTCTTTTGAGGCATACACATGACTATGGTTTAAATTTTAAAAAGTTTTTTTTTTCAGTTCTTCTTATATTTCCAGGAACCCAAATTCCTATGGATAATGGTCCAACTCAAATGAATTATAGGCTGAAGATAGTCATCCAAGCAGAGTTGAAACTTCAATTAGCAGACTGTGCTAGCCAATTTTATGTGCCAACTTTACTGCACCACAGGGTAAAAATTTAAACAGTATTTCTGGGTGTGTCCATGAGGGTGTTTCGGGTAAGATAAGCATTTGGAATTGTGGACTCAGTGAAGTTGACTGCTTTCTCCAATCAAGATGAGCTTGATCCAATCTGCTGGGGACTTGAATAGAATAAAAGGTGGAAGGAGGAGGAATTGACCCATTTTTCTTCCTGACTGACTGTGCTGAGACATCCATCAGTCTTTTCCCTGCTCTTGGAGTAGGAATTATAGCAGCAGACCACCTGGGTCCCAGTTACAGTTGGCAGATCAGACCATGGGACTTCTTAGCTCCCATAATCATGTGCACCAAATATCCATAACAAATCTCCATATACTTATTTCTATGTGTGTACACGTGTGCGCGCGCGTATGTGTGCGTGCATCTATCTCCTGTTCAGTTTCTCTGAATAACTCCAACTAATACAAAGACTCCTATTAAAGAGTAGGTCTTGGTTTCATGACAAAAGATTAATGCTGGAGTATACACTCATCAGTGTATTAAGCTGAGATAAAACATTTAAGTTTTCGATATATCCCTTTGGTCAGAAGCATCCTAACCAGAGCGACTTCATCTTGAAAAAGGCCAGATAAGGTCAAACCAGCTGGGTTACATTCCCAAGGGATCGGGCTCTCCTGGTCATAAGACATTCACAGTGGAGGGAACGAGTTAATGATACTAATAAAAACCTAGAATTTACAGAAATGTCCCAGTATTTTAAGAACAAAAAGCATTATTAAGAATACATTTTGCTTCAAAGATAGTAGTGCATTCCTAAATCCTTGCTGAAATCAATAGTAACACAGGAGAATAACAATACTAATAGCCTGTCACAAGCTTTTGTACTGAAGTTTGCTATTCTTAGCCTTAGTAACTAATGTAAGCCAGCATTCCATTTAAGGTAGGAGCCTTAGTCTCTTGCTTTCTGAGGATGCTCTACTCTGTAACAGAGCAGTTGCTAATAAATTGTTTTAAATATATTCTATGACTCTCCCTGAATTCTTTCCCATGTGACAGTCAACGACCCACTCTTGGGGTCTGGATAAGACCACTTTTCCAGTGATACACTTATTGGACTTTTGATCATTTGAATAAGAGGGTCCTGACTCAACTACTGCCTCTGAAACGCCAACTCAGCAGGTGGACCATGTGGTAAAATGGACACTAGTTTACCTTTAGTCCAACAGTAACTGTGTGACTTAGGCTTCCGTGTCACCTTCTCTTGCTCCCATTTTCAAGAAAAGAGTTGAAGAGAATGGTCTTGTACATTATAATACAGTTACTATTTCATTTTATATCTCTTAGTCTAACATGTGCCCCAATGTCGGGGACCCATACAAGTGCGCTGAACATAGCATGTGGAGATTTTTACTTATTAAAGGGTTTCTATACTCCATTTTGCATTTCCATCATGTGACCTATCGTGTCCTCAGTCTCCTTAAACTCATAGAATTAAGCAAGTCGCAGTATGCTCAGAGGAGAAGCAAGTGGTTCTTTCCGTCTGTTTGAACCACTGTAACTTCCTTGTTCTGTCACAGCCAAAGATCTCCTTTCATTCTGCCTGGGGATGCGTGTCACTAGGGTGCCTCATAAAGGACCTTGTAACTTAACTCTCATCTGTAAGGAATGTAGGCTGACTTGAATGTAAGGTTACAACAGGTCAAATAAATACTTCATTCATGGATGACTATAGTTCTTCTAAGAAGACAAAGGAATAGTTGGTTGTTTAAAAATCCAGGAAATGAAATAGCCAAAGACAAGAAGACTGGGCTGTTGACATTTTTGCCTACTACCTGTTGAATTCACGTCATGCCTAGTCTAGGGAGGACAGAGTGACACCATGATACGGGTCTCAAATATTCAAGAATTGACCCCCATTTTTTTTTTTTTGAGACAGTCTTGTTCTGTCACCAGGCGCCAGGCTGGAGTACAGTGATGCGATCTTGGCTCACTGTAACCTCCGCCTCCCGGGTTCAAACAATTCTGCCTCAGTTTCCCGAGTAGCTGGGACTACAGATGCGAGCCACCACGTTCAGCTATTTTTAAAAAATATTTTAGTAGAGATGGGGTTTCACTATGTTGGCCAGGATGGTCTCAATCTCTTGACCTTGAGATCCACCTGCTTCGGCCTCCCAAAGTGCTGGGATTACAGGCGTGAGCCACCACGCCTGGACCAATTTTTTTTTTTAAGCAATGAGTGTGTCAAAAGAAAAACTTCAGCCAAATTAAGTTCAAAGGAAGTTAACTGAGCAATGAATGATTCTCAAATTGGTTGGCCCCCAGAATCAACCTGAATCAATGAGCAGATTCAGACAGACTCCAGGGATGCCCTGTGGTCACAACAAATTTAAAGACAAAAAAAGAAGTGACACACAGAAATCGGCAATGAGGTACAGAAACAGGTGGGCTGGTTACAGGTTGAGGTATGTCTTCTTTGAATACAGTTTGAACACTTAGCAGTCTATGAGTGGCTGAAGTGTGGCCGCTGGGATTGGTCAAGACTCAGTTACTATTACAGGTGCAGACTCCTAAGTTAGGTTTGCAATCGTACCTGCCTACTAAGCTAGGTTACAGTTCATCCACAAGGACCCAAATGTAGAAGTATGGAGTCCTTCTCAGGACGTATTTAGTATGCTTTAGCAGGTGTTACTCCTGTAAACATCAGTCAAGTTAATTTTTAGTAGGAAATCAAAATAAACAACGGACAGCAGATTGTGTGATTCATTTTCCTTAAAAAGAGAGTTTAGTTTAACCACCACCACTACCACTTTAAGCCATAAAAGTATCTTTTAAAACCTACTCACACCTGTAATCCCACTACTTTGGGAGGCCAAGGCAGGTGGATCACCTGAGGTCAGTAGTTCGAGACCAGCCTGGCCAACACAGTGAAACGCTACTAAAAATACAAAAACTAGCTGGGCGTGGTGGTGCACACCTGTAATCCAGTGACTTAGGAGGCTAAGGCAGGAGAATTGCTTGAACCTGGGAGGCGAAGGTTGCAGTGAGCCGAGATCATGCCACTGCACTTTACCCTGGGCAACAGAGCAAGACTGTCTCAAAAAAAAAAAAAGAAAAATCCAAAAACAAAAAACAGAAAACAATCCCTGCTCTGAGGCAGTTTCCTAATCTTCCTTTATAACTCGTCCTTATCTTTCTCTGGTCGATTGTTACATGGAACTTTATATTTTCAGTTGCTAAAATTTTTAGTTTGTTCATTTTTTTTCCTCCTTAGGAATAGTCAACATTTAATAAAAATCTTTCTTTTTTAAAATCATTTCATGGTAACTTCAATTTTGTCTTCCTTGCTCTATTTAAATTTTGTTTCTTCAGGATTCTTCATACAATCTATTTCCTAGGTATTTGATTATTTTTCCATTTCTTTATAGGAAGAAACACATTCAAATAATTTTAAGTATCTCCATTTAACCATGAAAAGGTTATATACAGATATCCTGGAAGGTCTTCCTTTAACTAACAACCTGTTAAATTTAAGAATTTTTAGCACCATTTTGGGAGGCGAAAGCAGGCCTTGAGGTCAGGAGTTTGAGATCAGCCTGGCCAACATGGTGAAACTCATCTCTTCCAAAAATACAAAAATTAGCCAAGTGTGGTGGTAAGCACCTGTAATCCCAGCTACCCGGGAGGCTGAGGCAGGAAATTGCTTGAACCTGGGTGGCAGAGGTTGCAGTGAGCTGAGATCACGCCACTGTACTCCAGCCTGGGTGACAACAGCAAAACTTCGTCTCAAAAAAAAAAAAAAGGCTCAAGATTTTTGTTTAAATAATGAAGTGTAAAAGTGGACTTATTTCACACAGGTAGTGTAATGACCATAAACTAAACTTTAAAAAGCAGGATGAAAGGTGAACATTTTGCTTGTAAACTATCTAGACTCAACAGCAAAAAAACTGCATGATGGTATTTGTACTTTTAAAATTGTCTTAATAGCTGTCCTGCTTTATTTTTGCTTTTAAAGAGGAAAAAAAAAAGCTTTTATTTCCTTAATCCCCCCAGAGCATGAAACAAAGAAGAAACTTTAATGCATTCTCAGCTGGTGTCTTTTTTTTTAAATGCACTTTCTGCTTTCATAAGCCTGTGTCTTTCTAAAAATGGCTCCTTGATGAGGTGAAAGAACATTAAAACAGAAGCCTTCGAGACAGAAGCCTGGGTCCTTGCCCTAATTCTGCATTTACGGGCTCAGTGATCTTCGGTAGGATTATTCAGTATCGACCGTCGGTTTGCTCATCCATAAAATGGGGTAACTATATTTGCTTTCCCTTCCCCACTGAGTACTTGTAGGAACCAAGCAAAACAATATAATGGGAAGGTAAACACTGAGCCACTGTGAAATGTACGCTATAGTGCCTCCTTGCTGAGGGCCACCTTGACAGATTGACTGAAAAAAAAAATTCGAGATTTAAAAAAAACGTTGGGAGGCCACAGCAGGTGGATCACCTGAGGTCAGGAGTTCAAGACCAGCCTGGCCAACATGGCAAAACCCTGTCCTTACTAAAAATACAAAAAAAAAAAAAAAATTAGGCAGATATTATGGCACACACCTGTAGTCCCAGCTACTCAGGAGGCTGAGGAAGGAGAATCGCCTGAACTCCAGAGGTGGAGGTTGCAGTGAGCTGAGACTGCACCACTGCACTCTGGTTTGGGTGACAGTGAGATTTCATCTCAACAAACAAACAACAAAACTTGATAGCATTATTCACAACAGCCACGAGGCAGGAGTAGCCAGAATATCCACTGACGGATAAATGGATAAAGAAATGTAGTTTAGGGCTGAGCGTGGTGGCTCAAGCCTGTAATCCCAGCACTTTGGGAGGCCGAGGCGGGTGGATCACGAGGTCAAGAGATCGAGACCATCCTGGTCAACATGGTGAAACCCTGTCTCTACTAAAAATACAAAAAATTAGCTGGGCATGGTGGCGCGTGCCTGTAATCCCAGCTACTCAGGAGGCTGAGGCAGGAGAATTGCCTGAACCCAGGAGGCGGAGGTTGCGGTGAGCTGAGATCACGCCATTGCACTCCAGCCTGGGTAACAAGAGCGAAACTCTGTCTCAAAAAAAAAAAAAAAAGAAAAGAAAAGAAATGTAGTTTATACATGTAATGGAATATATCTCAGCCTTAAAAAAGAAGGAAATCCGTCACATGGGAAAACATAGATGAACCTTGAGGATATCATGCTAAGATAAGCTAGTCACAAAGGGACAAATACTGAACACAAGAAGGTAGAGAGTAGAAAAATAAGAAACTGAAGGGTGAGCGGGGGTGCAGGGAGGAGGAAGAGAAGTGGGTTAAAGGGTACCAGCGTGCAGTAAGACAGAGGGGTCAATTGAGTGTTTGACAGCAGAGCAGGATGACTCTACTCAACAGAACTCTGCTGCTCTTGGGTGATGGACACCCTGAGCCACCTGACCCTATCACTATGTATTATATGCCTGTAAAAAATGTATTAGGTACCCCATACATCTGAGCAAATAACAAAAGGAAAACTGCTGTAGAATGGCAGTTGTAAGGGGCTGTGGGACAGACTATGGTAAATTAATTCTATTGTTTATAAGATACCCAATAATGAAGCTGGACTTACTGACTTACATTTTACCTTTGTAAAAACACAGTTTTCATCCAATATCAATTTCCTTCTGCCTAAATAAATCCTTTTTATTTTTTTATAAATTATTTCAACTTTTGTATGTCCACAAACATCTTTATATAGTTCAGATGATGCCAAGTTTCAGAAGATGAAAGGTTCTAGAGATCTGTGGCACAACAGTGTGAAGGACTTATGAATGGTGATGAGGATGAAGAAATGCCTGGGCTGTTAAGTAAATGGACAACTGAAATTTAAAACAAAATTAAACTAAAATGACAGCCTTTGTCGGACCCCTCAGTGAGCAGTCATCTTGCTAACCTTAGAAAGAATCACATTACTGGTTAACCAGGCTCAGCCTACAGAGGGACAGTCAGTAACAGTGAGGGCTTTATATAATTTAAATTGGCCTTCTCTGGTCAGCAGCATTCCCTCCTCCAGCAGTGTCCAGGTCCACCCATTTGTCATTTGGCTCATAACGTCTTTTTTGGTGTTTGTTTAGAGACAGGGTCTTGCTCTGTCACACAGGCTGGAGTACAGTGGTGTAGTCATAGCTTATGGCAGCCTCCAACTCCTGGGCTCAAGCAATCCTCCTTCATTAGCCACCTGAGTAGCTGGGACTACAGGCATGTACCACCATACCTAACTATTTTTTCTTTTTTCTTTTTTTTTTTTTTTTTTGTAGAGATGAAGTCTCACTATGCTGCCCAAGCTGATCTCAAACTCTTGGCCTAAAGCAATTCTCCCACCTCAGCCTCTCAAAGCACCGAGATTACAGACATGGACCACTATGCCAAGCCTACAATGCTTTAAGTCTAATAGCTACCACATTACTCAGTTATGCACACTTTTTTTTTTTTTTTTTTTTTTGAGATGGAATTTCGCTCTTGTTGCCCAGGCTGGAATCCAATGGCATGATCTCGGCTCACCACAACACCTGCCTCCCAGGCCTAAGCAATTCTCCTGCCTCAGCCTCCCCAGTAGCTGGGATTACAGGAATGCACCACCAAGCCAAGCAAATTTTGTATTTTTAGTAGAGACAGGCTTTCTCCATATTGGTCAGGCTGGTCTCAAGCTCCTGACCTCAGGTGATCCACATGCCTCAGTCCTCCAAAGTGCTAGCATTACAGGCGTGAGTCACCACACCCAGCCAGTGACACACATTAGACCATAAGCCTCTTGAGGGAGAAACCACATCTAACACATCTTTGATTTCCCTCCTTGAAATCCTAGCTTGACAACATAATACCACTCATCAAATGTTTGCTAATTAAATAAATTCTACTTCTTTTTCCCTCTAGTTTTCAACATTGTTTATTTGGCCATTGATGGGGCAAGAACTCTAAGAACAGAGAGGGTTGACTGTTTCAGGCTCTGCATAAAAGTCTTCATGTCATTCCCTGTTCCTATCTGGTGGAAAAAAAAGGGGGGGAAGAATTGTGTATTTATGGCTGTGTTTACAATGATACAACAAATATACTCCGTTATAGTGCTCTAAGATTAAAAAAAATAAGCATGAGCTGCAAAGTTTATAATAATCTTTCCCCAATCCATTTACGGCTTTGAAATAGCCAGAATTCTATAGTATGACAGCAGCCTGGCCGACCTGGTGAAACCCTATCTCTGCTAAAAATACAAAAATTCGTGGGGTGTGGCGGTGCACACCTGTAATCCTAGCAACTTGGGAGGCTGAGGCCAGAGAATTGCTTCAACTCGGGAGGCAGAGGTTGCAGTGGGCTGAGATCCTGCCATTGCACTCCAGCCTGGGTGACAGAGATTCTGTCTCAAAATAAATAAATAAATAAATAAATAAATAAAGAAAGAAAGAAAGAAAGAAAGAAAGAAAGAAAGAAGGAAAGAAGGAAAGAAAGAAAGAAAGAAAGAAAGAAAGAAAGAAAGAAAGAAAGAAAGAAAGAAAGAAAGAAAGAAAGAAAGAAAGAAAGAAAGAAGCCTGTATTATGTCCACAGTCCTTGTAAAGATTCTGGAACAAGAACACAATTTAAAATCTGGGCAAACCTCAGCCTTCTAGAACTTCCGTTAATAAAACCCACAAATCCATAAAAAAGAGCACAGAACCAGACAGAGTATCAGGTTCCTTTTAAAACACTTGATTCTTACCCATAAGAAAGTTAAAACTAGCTTAACAGGTAGATTGCCAAGATAAATATAACCATAAATAAACAGAGAACAATGGGTAATTTTATTCCCAAATATTCAGTGCTACTTAGAAAAGAGCCTGTGAGAAGAACAAGAGAGAGTTCAATTGCTCTTGATAACCAAGGCAGAGATGTGCACCCATCTGACTAAGCACAGAGCCCATCTCGAAGTCAGAGTTCAGGAGACAAGTGCCTCAGTCACTGGGATGGATGGAGATGCAGCCTGACCTGCTAGAGTAACTGCTGTGAGACCAAGCAAGTGTGTGAATGTCAGTCACATTCCAGGCAGGTCTGCAGTGCCTGGACATTTCAAATCTACCTTACAGCACTCACCACCAAGTGAGAAGCAACTAATGCTGATAGTGACCTTGTAAAACAGCGTAAGACCACACGTACCTACAGTGGAGGCAGAGACACCTGTTTGATCATGTCCAGTTCAGATTCCTGACCATGGCACGAGCGGTACGTCCTAGTTGCCTGTACCCATCACAAGGACCAGAGTAGGGTAAGATGAGTCCAGAAACCCTGCGTTTGGCAAGTAACAGTTTATTCCGTTATCACAGGAATCCTGTGAAACAGAGGTTAGTGTCTTTCCACAAATGGCAAAACTGAGCTTCACATGTAACTGATCAAAAAGTCAGGCAGCCAGTCCACGGTAGAGATAGAATCCGAATTCATGTTTTTGAGCAGTTGCGACAGAGACTGCATGACCCACGCCCCTAAAATATTTCCCTTCTGATAATTCACAGGAAAAGATCTACTGACCCCTGGACAAAGGTTTCAGGTTTGGAAGGATGGGGGTAATGTGGATGGATATGGAAAAATGCAGGGAAGAAAGGGCTTAAAGGAAAAGATGGGGAGCTGGATTTTAAGTGGGTGGCAGAACTGACAGGTCCAAAACGATGACCTGAGATCCAAGCACAAGGGATACAGGCGAAGACCAGAGGCACTAACTCCAAGTGACAGCTGAGGCCTGGAGAAGGATGAGACAGTAGAAAGCTAGACAGCAGTGGTTTAACACTAGCTCTGAAGGTGAAACTCTCCATTCAAATGCACATAAAGGTCCCAACACATAAAATATGTGTGGCCAGGTGCTGTGGCTCACGTGAGGTCAGGAGTTCGAGGACAGCCTGGCCAACAGGGTGAAACCCCATCTCTACTAAAAATATAAAAAATTATCTCAGCACAGTGGCACATGCCTGTAATTCCAGCTACTTGGGAGGCCGACATAGGAGAATAGCTTGAACCTGGAATGTGGAGGTTGCAGTGAGCCGAGATGGTGCCACTGCACTCCAGCCTGCGCAACAGTGAAACTCCATCTCAAAAAACAAATAATTAAAATGAAATAAAATAAGTGAAGATAGCACTGTTCTTGCTGAATGCTGGGTAGAATGTACAGACCACAACTGCTGGGCATCCCTAAGCCTTTGCAGTGTCTCCAGATGAATCCATGGATCTCTTGGGGGCTCTAGAGAGCTCAGTCAGGAAACCAATGACGTGCCTGAAGCAAAAAACATCAGCAGACCACAGCCTGAACATTTGCTTGGACTTCCACATTTCAGGCAAGGGAACTAAAGGCCCAGACAGAAGAGACTGCACAGGAACCACGAGAGTGGTAATAGATGTAGACTGTGTGTGTAGCCAGCACCTGCAAGACAGAAGTGACTTACCAGAGAAGAAAAACAAATTGAGGTTTGCAGAGATGTCAAGGGAAGGTTTCATAAAAGGTCAGTGGCTTTGTGATTAGAAAGTCACTAGAGACCATCAGTAAAGAGATGGAAAGAGAAATCAGTTTCACAGTGTTAAAGAGTAAGTAGGGAAGAAATTGAAGCAGGAGATTAAAGCCTGGGGTGATAAGGCTGGCAGTGGAAAGAAGGGTGAAAAACAGGACACAAGGGAGGACAGAGTTGTTCATTTCACAAGGCATGGAGACATTTCTTCTTCCGAGGGGTAAAAAAGATAAATGTGGCAGATTGTGTGCGGGAAGTGGTTGTGATATTTCCCACTTGAATCCACACCCTTGGTAATTCCCACTTGACTCCAGGCTTAGCCCTGTGACTTGCTTTGGCCAATGGGACATTAGCAAACATGACACAAGTAGAGATGCGACGATCATTCCCTTGGAGCTTATTCTCTCATGAGGTAACCCTGAGACCAGCATGCAGATGAATCCTAGCCAGCCTGTTGGAGGAAGAGCGACCACATGGAGGAGAACCAGATACCCATGCTGACAGCTACCAGCCTCCAGACACATGCTACAAGCCATCCCAGGTCACCTGGTCACCAACTAACTGGACAACTGACCAAGGACGTGTGGCAGAGAACTGTAACCTAAGTAAAATGGTGACTTAACGCCACTAGGCTGAGATCTGTTTGTTATGCAGCAAGAACTTTGAGAGTAAGAATTCTGTTGGTAGTGTAGTCATCAATGCTGTATGTACTGTACAATCATGACTGCTCAGACACATTTCAAAATGCTCAAAAAGGCCAGCTGTGGTGGTTTACACCTATACTTCCAGCACTTTGGTCAAGAGTTTGAGAACAGCCTGGACAACACAGTAAAACCCCATCTCTACTTAAAATACAAAAATTAGTTGGGCATGGTGGTGGTAATTCCAGCTACTCTGGAGGGTTGAGGCAGGAGAATTGCCTGAACCCAGGAGGCAAAGATTGCAATAAGCAGTAAGCCAAGATGGCACTACTGCACTCCAGTCTGTGCAATGCTCAAAGACACAAAGTTTTGCCTTTTCCTTTCATTATCTTTCAAACTGTCTATAATGAGCAGTGACTGGGCATTAAGTGCGATTACTGTTGTCATTATTAATATTATCATCAACATTTGAGGTGAGAAGAATGATAGCACCAGTGTATGTGATTGTATCTACCCAGTCATAAGTATATGTCAACTGAGAAGAGAAGCCTAACACAGGTCCAGAGGGCTCCTACCCACCTTTTATTACAGGTAGAAAATTGCAATCTAAGCTAGTGTATATTTCAACAATAAACAAACTCATGCTGCTAGAAATTAGACATATTCAACCAGTTTTCTAACTCTGGTTGAAAGGTAACTGCTATAAGCAAAGAGCTGACGATTTTTAATTTTTAATTTTTATTTTTGAGATGGAGACTCGCTCTGTCACCAGGCTGGAGTGCAGTGGCGCACTCTTGGCTCACTCCAACCTCCGCCTCCTGGGTTCAAATGATTCTTCTGCCTCAGCCTCCCGAGTAGCTGGGACTACAGGTATGTGCCACCATGCTCGGCTAATTTTTGTATTTTTAGCAGAGACAGGGTTTCATCATGTTGGCCAGGATGGTCTCGATCTGTTGACCTCATTATCTGCCAGCCTCAGCCTCCCAAAGTGCTGGGATTAGGCTTGAGTCACTGCACCCAGCCCAACCAGAGCTGACATTGTTTTAATGCAAGAAGGATGAAAATGTACCTTGCGATAATAATTTCAGTCTGAAATATTTTTCTAAGAATGTGTGACATATTTTGTGCTTATGTTTTCCATAAGATAATACTGCTAGATTTTTATCTTTTTCCAGTTAAACAAATTTTTTTTCTGTGAGTAGCCCTCTAGTTTCACGCCTGCCACATATTCCCTCGATTCTCCAATAGTCTAGCTTGTAGGTTTAAGAACATACATATTATAGACATACGTGTATAGTTCTCTCCTGCCGTCCACATAATGTTCTCATAAGACGTATTTTTAAAACATGTTTAATATGTTTTGAAATGAAAAAACTATCTTTTGGGCTGATGGGACATAAAGACATTCATGTTTTTTCTTTGTTCTGGAAAAGCTAGTTAGGGGACTTCTCTTAATCTGTAAGGCATTTATTAACTAAGGCAAGATGAGAAATATATTTTCTTTTTTGCAGTATGTTTATTGAGAACTACTGTAGTATGTTTATTGAGAACTGTGGTCAACTGAACTAATGCTTCCTCCTGAAAACAGGAAAAAAAAGTATAAACCCATAAATACAAAGAACAGGACACAAGATGAGAGTAGATGGAAACATAGAATATAGAATGTAATGAACAAACAGTAATTAAGAAGCAGAGTGGAAAGGGCTAGAATGAGAGTACCTGCAAGAGGCAGGCTAGAGAGAGAGAGCTAAGGAACAGAAAGCCAATCACAGCCACAGGACCCTGGCAAGGGGTAGGAACTGGAGGTACCAGGCACGTCTGAAGGAAGAGGTATGGCTGGGGCTGAACACAGCACTGAATGAGCACTGGACTTACTAGAATTCACATTCTCTCTCCCCTCACTTCCAGAAGACCCAAGGTTTATTCTCTGGAGAGGATGACCAAGAGATTTCAGACAATCCAAGGTACAGCTGGGAGTAAAGGCGAGTGACATACTGAACAGAGGAGGAATAAATAATTTTAAGATCTCCATCCTACGTGATGAAACTCAAGCTACCTTTTCCTGGATAACTGCCAGAAGCCTATGACCAGTCCGATACACCTAGACAGGAAGCTGAAGGCGTCCTCTCTGGGGCACTGGCAAGATTAAAATAAAATGCTGCTCCCTCCCAGCAGTTCTTTGGGCCCTCCCCAATTATCCTATAAAAGACAACCCGTCAGGAAGCTTTGCCACTGCACTTAGCACTTCCAATCAGCTTTACAATGTCTTCCTCTTAATTATGAATAGATGATCAAAAATTAAACATTTGAACCTTGTCCAGAGTCAGCTACAGCCCAGCAGACAGACTTTCATGTAACTTCTAGCCTTCTGGCTGTCTTTCAGTCAAGACAAGTAGTAAGCCAGACTTGTTAGGAGTAGAGAAGTTTGACAGGTCAAAACTGAATAAACTCCGGGGCACAGTGGCTCACACCTGTAATCCCAGCACTTCGGGAGGTCAAGACAGAAGGACTGATTGAGCCCAGGAGTTTGAGACCAGTCTGGGCAACATAAGGAGACCTTGTGTCTACAATTTTTTTTTTTTTTGGAGAAACAGTTTCACTCTTGTTGCCCAGGCTGAAGTTGAATGGTGTGACCTTGGCTCACTGCAACCTCCACCTCCTGGGTTCAAGTGATTCTCCTGCCTCAGCCTCCAGGGTAGCTGGGATTACAGGTGGCCCCCACCATGCCCAGCGAATTTCTTTGTATTTTTAGTAGAGATGGGATTTCACCATGTTGGCCAGGCTGGTCTTGAACTCCTGACCTCAGGTGATGCACCTGCTTCTGTCTCCCAAAGTGCTGGGATTACACATATTTTCTTTCTTTAAATGTTAGCAAAGCATGGTGGTGCATGCCTGTGGTCCAAGATCTGGAGGCTGAGGGGGAGAATTGCTTGAGCCCAGGAGCTTGAGGATGCATTAAGCAATGATTGTGCCACTTCAACTCCAGCCTGGGGAACAGAGTGAGACCTTGCCTCAAAAAAAAAAATAATAAACAAACCTGAAGAAAACTAGTACTGAAGAGAAAATACTCCTCTCTTCAGGGAAAAAAATGAGTCCATAATCTCATCCCTAAAGAACCTTGTAGACTTGGCCTTCTCTATCTGATGGCATGTGATCCAGCAGGAGAAAGAATGTTTTCAAACATCATGAAACTGGAACTTCCTCCCAAGAGCACATTTCAGCACTACCTGAGCATCTTGGTTTTAGCCTCGTGTTTTGTAAACCTATGTGCTTGTAAGAGATTTTCAACATCTTCTCATCTATACTCCCTAGCTAAGAAGTTGGGGGTATGACCAGATACAGTGGCTCATGCTTGTAATCCCAGCACTTCAGGAGGCCAAGCTGGCAGATCACTTGAGGTCAGGAGTTTGAGACCAGCCTGGCCAACACAGCGAAACCCTGTCTACTAAAAATACAAAAATTAGCCCAGTGCAGTGGTACACACCTGTAGTCCCAGCTACTCGGGAGGCTGAGGCAGGAGAATTTCTTGAACCCAGGAGGTAGAGGATGCAGTGAGCTGAGATTGTGCCACTACACTCCAGCCTGGGTGACACAGCAAGACCCCATCGCAAAAAAAAAAAAAAAGAAAGAAAAAAAAAAGTCAGGTTTAGTGAATGTTTCCTTAAGTTCATTTTAAAAGTTCCCATTGGTGTAAAATTCAAAATGGCAGATCCTGTCAATAATTTTACCACTGATGATCTCTGTGTAGGTAGTCCTTGCATTTCCCACAAGATAACCCAGTTTTTTTTGTTTTGCTTTGTTTTGTTTTTTTGAGAAGGTGTCTTGCTCTGTGGCCCAGGCTGGAGGGCAGAAGTGCAATCTCGTCTCACTGCAACCTCCGGCTCCTGGCTTAAAGTGATTCTCCTGCCTCAGCCTCCCAAGTAGCTGGGATTACAGGCACGTGCCACCACATCCGGCTAATTTTGTATTTTTAGTAGAGACAGGGTTTCAGCATGTTGGTCAGGCTGGTCTTGAACTCCTGACCTCGTGATCCACCTGCCTTGGCCTCCCAAAGTGTTGGGATTACAGGAATAAGCCACGGCACCCAGCCCTAGTTTTCACCTTCTACAAGGTGCTTCCACTGTTTCATGATCTTCATGAAGTTGCATGCTTTTGCAGCTTCTTACAGTTTATTTTCACTTCAAATATAGTAAGGAAATAATAAATATAGTCATTAGAAATCAAACATGTGAAGAAAGTCTCCATTATGTAAAAGTAACATCAAATATTTAAAAAGCTTAAAAAACAGTGACAAGTACAGGAAACTTAAAACATTAGTATCTTAAGAGATAGAATAGAAAATATTATGGCTATGGAATAAAAACAGGAAGCTGTAAATGCAGAGAAGAAGAAAGCTCTTGGAAATTAGATATTTTGACAAGTATGATTTTAGCAGATAGAAGTTGAGAAAAATTCAGGTACAACAAATAGATAGAGGAAGAATGAGAAAAATGATTACAAAGAGGCACAGATCAAGTATATCACAAGCCAGAGAGCCAAGAAAAGAGAGGAAAATATAGGGGTGGAAATTATTCCAAAGAAAAAGACAATTTCCAGCACGGAACTGATCAGCCCTTCACAATGAAAGTATGAGAAGCCAAGTACACAGTTAACAAAAAGGCGCACACGAAGGCATGTCATGTCAAAATGCCACAATACCAAAGGAAGAACAGTTCTCAAAATATCAGACAATGTTAAAAACCAAAAATCACACTTAAAGACAGAAGGGACCAGTCATGGTGAGTCACATCTGTAACCCTAGAACTTTGGGAGGCCGAGGTGAGTAGATTACTTGAGGCCAGGAATTTGAGACCAGCCTGGAAAACATGAAGAAACCCTGTCTCTACTAAAAATACAAAAATTAGCTGGGTGTGGTGGTGCGTGCCTGGAGACCCAGCTACTCAGGAAGGTGAGGAGCAAGAATCGCTTGAACCCAGGATGTGGAGTTGTACTGAGCTGAGGTGGTGCCACTGTGCCCCAGCCTGGGCGACAGAGGGAGACCCTGTCTCAAAACAAACAAACCAACCAACCCAAACTGGAATGGCAGGGCTGGACTTTAGAAGACCATGAAATAAGACCTTCACAAATCTGAAGAAAAACGTTTTTCATTTTTGAATACTATACCCAGCCAAACTGTTAATTAAATGTGAAGGTAGAATAAAGACATTTTCAAGCTGGCAATATCTTAACAAACTAAGCTTTCTCTGGAAGATTCTATGTTTTCTTGCTGGGGAGCCTTTACTTACACTGACCATTATACACATTCATAATATATAATAAAACAATTATACAACTTACCATCAATCATGTAGAATCAGTGGGAGCTCTGAGCTTGTTTTCCTGCAACTAGATGGTCCCGTTTGGGGGTGATGAGAAACAGTGACAGATCATAAGGCATTAGACTCTCATAAGGAGCATACAACCTCGATCCCTCACATGTGCAGTTCACAAAAGGCATGGTGCTCCTGTGAGAATCTAATGCTGCCACTGATCTGACAGGAGGCGGAGCTCAGGTGGTCATGTGAGCAGTGGGTGTGGCTGTAAATACAGATGATTCTTCCTATGTGGCACTGCTGTCATCTCTTGCTGTGTAGCCTGATTCCTAAAAGGCCATGAATTCCTGCTGTAAGGTCTACATTTAAGCCACCACCTCTTCCAAGAAGGATCTTCTGTTTCTGCCAGCAGGATGCAGTCTAAACGTGAGTGCATACAGACCTCTCTATACCTCCTTTCCCCACAAGGTATCCACCTCTTATTACCTGAAACAGTGGAAGCTTCTTGCAGGCAAGAGACCCGTCCATTTCTTCTTTGTGGCTTTGGCCTTGCAGTCTCTCCCACCCACCAACTGAGCCAAATAAATTTTCTTTAACATAGGAGATACTCAATGATAAAAGAACAATGGACTCCAGATTGAATGTTATTCCATTCAATGGGGGTAGAAATTAGTCCAAAGAAAAAGACAATTTCCAGCACAATTTCTGGCTAAGAAGATCACACTGAATCCATCTTTTTTTTTTTTTCTTGAGACAGAGTCTTGCTCTGTTGCCTAGGTAAGAGCAAGAGATCTCAGCTCACTGCAACCTCTGCTTCCCAGGGTCAAGCAATACTCCTGCCTCAGCCTCCCAAGTAGTTGGGATTACAGGCACCCTCCATCACACCAGGATAATTTTTATATTTTTAGTAGACATGAGGTTTCACCATATTGCCCAAGCTGGTTTCAAACTTCTGACTTCAGGTGATCCACCGGCCCTGGCCTCCCAAAGTGCTGGAATTACAGGCGTGAGCCACCAGGCCCAACCGAGTCTATCTTATCTCTGCCTCAATTCCTTCTACATCCAGATTTCCCAACTCAGAGTCCCTGCATTTAGGGAAGAAGGCATCATTTTTGAGGATCAAAGGACAAAAGAAGAAAATTATTATTTCAACTAAAGAGAGATGATCATATGAGCCAGCAATTTCACTCCAAAATACATACAGATGTGGAATGAAAATACACACCCACACAAAAACCTGTATAGGAATGTTCATACCAGCATTATGCACAATACCTCAATGCTGGAAACAACCCAAATGTCCAAAAGTGGCCAATCACAAAAGCCAGCCTATAGTATGATTCAATTTCTATAAAATATCCAGAACAGATAAATCTGTAGAAACAAAAGTTGAACAGTGGTTCTCTAGGCCTGGGGGCAGTGGGGTGGTTGGGGAGAATGGGTGTTACTGCTAACAGGCTTGGAATTTCTTTACGGGGCAATGAGAATGTTCTAAAACTGATTATAGTGACGGATGTACACCTCAAAACAAACTAAAAACCATTGAATTACACACTTTCAGTGGGTGAATTAGATCTCAGTAAAGTTGTTTTCAAAGAGAAGATCTATGTGGGAATAAATTAGATTCATATATTACTTGTCATTAAGGTGACATCAGATAGCACAAATGGAAATGACCAGGATTTGCAAAGTATGTCCCAACTGCACAATCTCAAAACACACATTTGGAACCAGAAAGCAGCAAGTTAAAAACAGTCAGTCAGTATTTACTGGTCTCAAAATGAACACAGAATCTGCTCACTGCAGAGTTTAGTCATTAAGAGAAGTGTTAACAAATAGATAGCGGAGAATATTAGGTTTATTGACAGCACAGAGTCCCCTGTTACACAACCTTTTGTAGGTCACTTGGATTTTAAAAGGCAGTACCTCTAGACTCACTTCTTGCTAATGACATTATTTCATAGAGCTATTATTAAGGCGATTAGTGGATAACATGTTTGTATTTATACAGGACCAGGATCTAAAAGCACTGCCAAGTTCATTTGCACCGACTTATTTATTTCATGTGATCTGGAAGGTGAGTAAAAGCACTGACTTGTAAAGTCTTTCTGTTTAAGGGATGTTATGCTGGCTACAAAGTCAATGTAGAAAATGTCTGATTCTTCTAAAACGGCTGTGAAAAGTTAAACAGGATAGATTGTTATGTTTTTGAACTTTAAGGCTTCATTTTGAAATAGGTTTCATTAAGGCATGATGACATCCTGGTAATGAATTTGGTTATTTTTGTAGATAAAAGTAAAAATGTATACAGGGAACTAGCCCTCTATAATCCCTGCTTTGCATGATTTCTTCAAGGATATTGGGATTAATAAACCAGACCTACGAAACCATGATTTTAATATAAAGGACAATTCAATACTCATCTTTCTATCTTCTTTTGAGACATAATCAAATTCTCACTTAGCCAAGTGTATCTCATTTGAATACATCAAAGGTTTAAGATACTGACCTAATTTTAAAGAAACAAAATATAAACTGTTTTAAAAAAAATTTGTGGGTACATATGAGATGATTTGATACAGGCATGCAATATGAAATAAGCACATCATGGAGAATGGGGTATCTATCCTCTCAAGCTTTATCCTGTGAGTTACAAACAGTCCAATTACATTCTTTAGGTTATTAAAAACATATAATTAAGTTATTATTGATTATAGGCACCCTAGTGTCCTATCAAATAGGTTTTATTCTTTCTATTTTTTTGGTACCCATCAACTATTTCCATCTCCCCCATTAAATAAACTATCTTTCATTAAACACAGGAAATAGTTTTTCAATTATTTGGCCTTTTAAAGTGTCTTTCTTTTGTCTTCCATATCATTTGTAACTACCAACTTTTTAGGCTGTAGGACAAGTAGCATGACCCTGGTTTGATTTAGGAGCAACGTTTTGATCCATGCTGGGTTAAAAGACCTTTTAAAAGTTCTTTACAGCAATGTCATTTAACTCATGACATAGCACACAGTCATGAACAAAAATGTCCCAATAGGATAACAATTGAAAACCAAACCCACAATATACTGGTCTGTACCAGGACAGGATATGAGCCCGAGAACCTGTTCAATTTTGGTATATGAAACTTACATGAATAAATTAGCTACAAATAGAACAATCTTAATTTTGGAATACAAATTGTAGTTTTTTTGTACTTTACACACAATGCAAAATATAGAATATAGAATTCAGATTCTCAGCTGCAACCTGTATCAACTACAGTGCCGACTGGTAGCGATTAACTTTACTAGACATACATTCATTATTTAATGTTTTTCCTCATTTCATTTCAACTTCACAATGTTTTAAGTGGCTAACATTGGTACAGCAGGTTAGTTGATGGCAACTGGGCCATGTCCAGTTTCATCCGGTTCCACCATCACAAAACCCTCCCTGTATCTGGTATTCATGAACTGCCTCTCAGAGAAGACTGTCAGTCCTGGAGAAAATTTCCCTGCCAGTTGAGGTAAGAACATCGTTGTGATATATGAAGTAGTGCTTTTTAGAAGTCAAGGTCTCCTGGCAATTCCTCAGTAGACTACTATGGCAGCCGCACTAGAGGTCATGAATAATGTATTACATAAGGGACGTCCATGCATTCAAACCAGAATCTCCTCACCACAATTCCCATAGCAACACACAAAGATTATACTCATCTCTGAGATGAAGCAGCCAGCAGAAATGCTATCCTGATATTTCTAGCATGATCAACAAGGCACTTACCCTTTTTCAAAACAATTTTTTCAAAGGAAAATCAACAACCATGTTAAAATAGGTTCATTGGGAAGCGATTGAGCATCCCACAAACCAAGCTACCTTCAACTTGAACGATCTGTACTTTAGAAACAGCCACTATTCAAATGGCAGCATGGGAAAAAGAATTCAGATCATTGCAATTAGTGAAATGAAACACAGCCTGAGATAAATCCTGTAACTATCTATTTCATAGCTGTTATGCAGTCTCCTCTCTATATATACATATTTTATTAAGATTGGATGGAGGAGAATGTGTTCTAAGAGAAGAAACATAAAAAAATCAATAAAATCCTCTGTTGCTTTTTGAAAAGCATAATGTAATCCATTTTTAAACCAAGAGGATACTAATATAAAACACCTGTGAAGTAAAATTCAGGGAAAAAGCTGTTCAAGTCTAAGAAAATAAACATTAGCTTGAAGTCAGTTTTTTTTTTTCTTAGCAGAGATATGGTTTATTGGGGAAATGAAGTAACATGTGTTGATACCAGGTGCAGTTTTTCCTCTTTGTACATTCAGGGGTCCTTTTGTATGTGTCCAAATAAGCCATCTACCCACATAAACGAGTTGCTTGGATTATAAAACAACATAGAAGACCACGCTTACACACCTCACTTCCTTTTTCTACCAAGGGAAGAAATTATGCTCCATTTCCTGCATCTTTCTAAAACCAGACAATGAAATGCTCTAATAGACCAAACCAGCTTTAGGAGAAACTTCCACAGGTGGCCTATCAAGGGGACAACACAACTTGCAAAGAAAGATCTTGGCAGAGAGGATATAATTTTACCTTTGCTTTTTCCAACTGTGCCTGGGCCTGCCGCTCTGCTTCTCTGCGCACTGCCTCCCGGTCCTCCTCCAGAGATACATCGGAATCGGATGGACGGCTAGTGTAGGAGTCTGCCGAACCCTGCAGAGGAAAATGTACATTTTAAAGTCGATTCAGTCTATGATGTTGGCACTGGAAAAGTCTCATCGACACAGCAGTTACCTTCCCAGATTGTGCTATGCGATCCTGAAAAGAGGAGAAAATAATTCATTTTGCAGCATCCTATCTAGAAAATCATGCTCTGGTTTGCAGACAATCAATAGAATAGTTGTGTCTACTGCTTGCCATTCCTTCCTCAGCTTTATGTTCCAAAAAACTATCCTTCCTGGAAGCCAGAACAAGTTGCTTTTAGAATGAAGCCAGCTTGATGGTGCAGTGCAGAACCGAAGGGCAATGATGGGGTTCAAGGATAGCTTCCAGAGCAATCTACATGCTACAGCAGGTATTTAAAACTAGGAAGACATTCAGCCTAACAAACACATAAAAGAAAGTCTAAGTTATAAACTTGAACTCTCCAAAATGTCACTACCATGATATGACTCCTACTCGAATCTGAAGAATCCTTGTTTACCTTTTTATACACCTGCTATTTTTCTCTGAAAAAACTGCAAGACACCAGCAGCTAACTTTGCTCCATGTTCCAGCAACACATTTTAAAATACCTTTACCTAGATGTAATCAAAGCTGTCTGCAGAATACACCTGCCTGGGAAAGCTCATCTGGCAATTAATCACAAAGCAGGGAATGGAGCTCAAAGAAATGAGAGCAATCTCCCTAGCTGCTTCTCTTGCAGTCATGATCCGATTAACCAAATCAAACCACCCTCTCTACCTGCACTCTGCAACCACAGAAAAGCAAAGACAAAACAACCTCTCCCCCAAACGAAAGCCCCTGCGCTTACACAGATATCAGAATTCTTCAGCCTTCCTCCCTTGGCTCTTTTCAGAAGCCTGATCCAGGTGGCCTTCATGAGCCAGACAGCGCCTTTATCGTCCGCAGCTGCAGCCCCGGGCACAGGTTCTCAGTGAGCGCTGAGCCCCGGAGAACCCCAGCTCCTTTCCTATCCATGCTCTGGGCAAGCCCCTCTTCTCCGTCCCTTTCTGCCTCTGGGGCTTCCACTCCCTGCCCCAGAGGACTCCCGTCCAGGGAGATTCTTATTTTCCCATTCCAGGACGGGCTGAAAACACACACTCGAATGCTTTATATTGCCTTAAAAATAAAGAACACTTCAAGTACATTCAAAGCCGGGCATCAACTCGTTCTAAACTTAATGCATCTCATAGTCCTAAACATTCTCTTCCCTGCGCTCAAATTGTTAAAGGAAATTAGTTGTAAAAGAATCACAGAAAAAAAAACGAGTGCAAAAACGTATGCAGTGACATTTGCAAGTGCAAAGTTCAAGCCTTATCTTTGGAGATCTCGGGGGGGAGGGGGAGGAGGAGGGAGGAGGACGCACTCCCACACTGGGCATGCTCCATATGTCGCCTTTTTACGCAGATGCTCACATCACACTGTTAGTCTATGTCAAATTCCCATTTTACATCCGAAGTGTAAACAGCTGGAAAGGTCTCTTCGGTTCTATAGTAACCGGGCTCGTGGTATGTGTGTCTGTGTCTGTTTCAGATAAAGCCTCCTCTCAAAAACAAAGCATGTAATGGTTTCCTTTAATAATCCCTTTCCATTACCTGCTCCAGAAAGTGTGTCCTATGCTACAAGCAATTCACAGGTAGCAAATATTCTGTGCAATACTGCACAGCAAAAATCAAATAATGCTCATCAGTCATAATATAACACAGTTCTTTATTGCTTGTGACTTCCCAAACAAGATGAGAGAGAGACGTGGCCATTTAATTAGGACATGAAGGTAATCACAGCTCTATAAAGCAGTGAGTTTCACGGAGCTCAAAATGACTTCGAACTGCTTCTCCAACCGAGAAACTACCATTTGAAATAAAGCCACTGGCATAAACAGCAGTGTGAATTGTTATAACCATATTTACAAAGAAATTTCAAAGCTTGGTTAATTTATTAGTTGGAGTTAAAATTCACAGAATAATTGAATCCCAACTCTGCTTGCAGATGAGGTGAGTGAGGCTGAAGAAGGGAAGACACTAACGTTATTAATTTTCTGTACTAATGAAACTATATTTTTAAAGTTTACTTGGGAAGAAATACACACTTTGCATTCTCAACATAAACAAAATTCTATCACTGTAGTCTAAACGCCATTTGTTTATGTGTGGTGGGAGAATGTTTTGTACATATAAAAATGAAAAAAAAAAAAGTGTTCCTAAGAATACTTAAGAACCATGGCTGGATGCAGTGACTCACGACCGTAACCCTAGCACTTTGGGAGGCCAAAGTGGGAGGACTGCTTGAGCCCAGGAGTTTGAGACCAGCCTGGGCAACACAGTGAGACCCCATCTCAAAAAAGAAAAGTCTTCCTTCCTCCTCTTCCATTCTACCCTTCCTCCCTCCCGACCCTGCACTCTGCACTAATATAATCTTCAAGACCCAAATGCTAGAAAATATATAAAATAGGGGTCTCAGAATGAAAGTTAGTGATCAATTGTGCCTCGGTTGTGGTATCTTGGCATAAATTAATAATCACCTATTGTTATGATGTGAATGTAAAACACATGGAGGATAAAGATGCACTGCAAGCTCTTTGTTCAAGCAAATTGACAAGGGAGAAATGAGTGTATCAACAGAGACACACACCTGGTAGAGGATTCCTAATCTTCCTAGAGGGCTTCTTACTGTGGTAGCAGCACAGCAGTGGGGGGTGGGGGGTTAGGGGAGGGACAGGAGAGGGTGGGGTGGAGAGGGATAACATTCAGAGAAATGCCTGATGTAGGTGATGGGGGGCGGGGGAGAGAAGGTGACAGTGAATCACCACGGCATGTGTATACCTATGCAACAATCCTGCAAGATCTGCACATGTACCCCAGAAATTAAAGTACAATAAAAAAAAGAAAATTACCAGGAAGCAAAATTATACCCCATAAGGGGCTCCTGTCCCCACTGTCACCAGTCTTGCCATGTTAGACCCAATCACTCCACTACAGGTTCAAGTCACACCTCAATGAAAGGACAAAGTTTCTATCAGTGAGAACCCAGCAATGACAGGAAGTACATAAAGAGAGGGCCGCGTAACACCCACACTAATTTTCTGTGGTCTCATTCCCTTTTAAATAAAGTAAGATATAAAAACTCCTTTGCTAATATTCAGATGGAACTTTTAGATTGCATAGCTACATTGAGGCCCGTTTCCAGGTTCAAACAGCAGTTAAAAACAAAAATCTCTTCAATGCCTTGACTATTTTATAACATAGGATGTGACTATGAATTGATTTTTAGAGTAGTTCACAGAAGCATAAAAAGAGCCAGATTACTTTCATTCCTTGTAACTCTACTAGTATAATATACTTTCACATACACACAATTTTTTTTTTTTTTTTGAGACAAGGTATAACTCTGTCACCCAGGCTAGAGTGCAGTGGTGCAATCATGGCTTACTGCAGCCTTGACCTCCTGGGCAAAAGTGATCCTCTCACTTCAGCCTTCCAAGCGGCTGGGAATACAGGCATGTGCCCCCATGCCTAGCTAATTTTTACATTATTTCTTGTAGAGATGGGTCTTACTATGTTGCCCAGGCTGGCTGGTCTCAAACTCCTGGGCTCAAGCAATCTTCCCACCTTACCCTCCCACCTGGGATTACAGGTGTTAGCCACCTCAGCTGGCCTCAAAATATTTTCGATTACAGAAGTTTTATGCGAGCAGCAGTGAAACAGTGACAAAAATAACCATCCCCCGAAAGTCTCCCATCCAAACACAGCCACAGTTAAATAGTAGCATGTTTCAGCCTCTGGAGCTGCTGCAATGTTTGAAAGTCACCCTCCTGACATATGCCTTACAGTGAATCTCCTTTCTTCTGGGAATGTGGATTTATGCAGTTAAAAGTGATATATCTAATTAAGCTTTTGCCTTTGGAACCATATGGACTTTCTGGGTCATCCTGCCTCAAGTAGTCTTCAGTCAGGAACAGCTGGCGGTCGTTTCCATAACTCCGGGATAGGTTCATGACAAGATGTGCCCTTGATCACTATGGCTCTTACAATGTGATTACCAGGTCTTTTGCAGTATTTGTCCTTGTCAGTGCATCGAATTTCAGCTACCCAGATTTTCCTTTCTACATCTTAATATCTGAATTCCTATTTGGACATTTCTTCCCAGGATCATCATCTTTTATCCTCAGAGTTCTCACTTTCATTTCATTGCTTTTAAGAAAATTTTGTATCATTGGATTAATTTATGCTTTTATTTACTCTTCAATTTCTTTTTCTGCTTTTATGTCTAATGTTCTCACAAAAAAGCATCACCCTTTTTCTTTCCTTTTTTTTGAGACAGTCTTGCTCTGTTGCCCGGGCTGGAGTGCAGTGGCTCAATCTCAGCTCACTGCAACCTCTACGTCCTGGGTTCAAGCGATTCTCCTGCCTCAGCCTCCCGAGTAGCTGAAATTATAGGTGCGCACCACCACGCTCTGCTAATTTTTGTATTTTCAGTAGAGACACAGTTTTGCATGTTGGCCAGGCTAGTCTTGAACTCCCAACCTCAGGTGATCTGCCTACCTCAGCCTCCCAAAGTGCTGGGGTTACTAGTTTGAGCCACTGCTCCCGGCCACCCCCGCTTTTTTTTAATACGTTTTAAAATTCATACAGTTTGCTGTTTTGATGCGGTACTCTGCTGTTTCACAGTCATCTATATTTTCAGCATCAGGGTTTTGGAGCATTCTTGTAGTTTTCTCTTTTAAAGCCCAAAGGATAAGAGTTGTAAGCCTATTTTGCAGAGACCTCTTGGATCCCAAATTGTGTTTTCTCTTTCTGTAGGAAATCTTTATATGAAGTCTAAAGCCATGTTCTTGAGCAAAATCAACTTTTTATGTATCCCAAGGAGAGCATGATTCTAGACAAAGCTATAACCCACCAAAATCCTCAAGATTTTAGATCACTCCTCATGCATAGGACAATGCTCACCCAATTGCAAATTCAACTTCAATTGTTTCCTTCGAACCTGCCATGGGACAGTCCTCCCACTGCCTACTGGTCGGACACATCTTGTAAAATACAGCAAAATGAGGCCGGGTATGGTGGCTCATGCTTGTAATCCCAGCACTTTGGGAGGCCGAGGCAGGTGAATCATCTGAGGTTGGGAGTTCAAGACCAGCCTGACCAACGTAGTAAAACCCGAAACCCCGTCTCTCTACAAAAAATACAAAAATTAGCTGGGCATGGTGGCACATGCCTGTAATCCCAGCTACTGAGGCCACTGAGGCAAGAGAATCACTTGAACCCAGGAAGTGGAGGTTGCAGTGAGCCAAGATTGTACCACTGCACTCCACCCTGGACAAGAAAAACAAAACTCCATTTCGAAATAAATAAATTGATTAATTAAATAAAGCAAAATGGGATAGACTTCTGAGGGCCACGACCAAGGGTAAAGGGTTCTATCTTGTACTGTGCTGGGGGAGGGGGAGAATTCCTTCATTTTTCAAGGTGTTGTCATCTCTTTTCACAGTTTAGAGTTAACATCTGTTCTCTGGTGCAATTTAGATGTAAGAAATCTAAATTCTATTCTTTGCTTTATTGGTTTCTTCATAAATAAATTCATAAACTATGGGCTGGGTGTGGAGGCTCATGCCTGTAATCCCAGCACTTTGGGAGGCAGAGACAGGCCAGGAGTTCAAGACCAGCCTGGGCAACATGGTGAAACCCCTTCTCCACTGAAAGTACAAACCTTAGAGACAGGCATGGTGGCAGATGCCTGTGGTCCCAGCTACTCGAGGGGCTGAGGCATGAGAATCGCTTGAATCTAGGAGGCAGAGACTGCAGTAAGCAGAGACTGCACCACTGTATTCCAGCTTGGAGGACAGAGGGGGACCATGTCTCACAATAATAACGACCAAAAATCATGAACTATGTATTGATGAGATCCTGACTCTGAACACTGAAAAATGACATAGCCTGCTGAGATGAGGTGCAGATGCATAAACACTGTATACCTTAGTTTGCAAACTGTCACATAATTATTCAAATTCATGTGGTGATGAAAATCTCAAACGCGATTGACCTATCATTTAGCTGAATGTCAAGATAGTAAGAGATGATAGGAATACATCGCTGTAGGGTCATCCCTGTGTGATACTTTTATAATTCTGTAAATGCTAAAATGTCAGTTTGTTTTTTCTAGACAATACGAAAATTTATAAACGTATAGCTATAGAATGTACTAATGAAGAGATTCAGTTTTATTCAGCAACTTCCAAAACCACATGCAGTTATTGAGTACTTACTGCTTTGAAACTCTGTGCTGTAACTGTAAGCTAAATGCTGAAGAGAACTGTAAAAAAGATTAAAGCTTTCTTTCTATCATGGAGCTTAGTATCTCAGTGAAGGACATGGATTTTTCCTTTTTAAAAAAGGCAGCAGAAAAATAACTGCTATGAGAGACAAGAAAACAATCTGAGGCAATAAAATGATAGTGAGAGGGATGGTATTTTAGTTGGAGTAATGAGATGATGGTCTGAGATGATGCTAATCTGAAATCTAAATGATAAAGGAAAGAAGTCAGCACTGCAATGCGTTGAGAAGAGAGATGTCCAGGCAGAAAGGCTAGCATATGTGAAGGCTCTGTGTACAAGAAATGCTTGCACTTTCGAGGAAATGAAAAGAGGTCAGCTGGGTGTGGTGGCTCACGCCTGTAATCTTAGCATTTTGTGAGGCTGAGGCAGGCAGATCACCTGAGGTCGGGAGTTAGAGACTGGCCTGACCAACATGAAGAAACCCTGTCTCTACTAAAAATACAAAATTATCTGGGTGTGATGGCACATGCCTGTAATCCAGCTACTCGGGAGGCTGAGGCAGGAGAATTGCTGGAACCCTGGAGGTGGAGGTTCAGCCAAGATGGCGCTATTGCACTCCAGCCTGGACAACAAGAGCAAAACTCCATCTCAAAAAAAAAAAAAAAGAAAAAGAAAAGAAAAGACGTCAGTGTACCTAATAGGATAATGTTAATTTTTCAGAAGACTTATTTAAACTTTCTCTCTCTCTCTCTCTCTCTCTCTCTCTCGTTTTTCTCTCACTCTCCATGTGACATATACTCAGGCACTCCTGGAATACACATGAGACTCCATTTACATGGGAAGACCTCCCAGAAAAATTCCTTCCACATGTCTGAGTTCCTTAACTCGGAGTGATGTTTAAGTTGTTTTAGCAAACTCCACATTCCTGGAAACATGGTGTCTTCTGAGAATGTAAACAGAGTTCTATTTTCTTCCAAGCCCAGCACAATTGCTTAGAGGCTAAAAGAGTGTGTTTTGAAGATTGTTCTATGTTATGCTTATAATTAGGTCAATCGATTAAGATTAGGTTATGCACATATTATTAATATATCTTATTAATAAGAATTACAAATATTTCATAAATGCTTACACAGTGTCAAGCACTGTGCTGACTTACAAGCATTACCTAACGTAATTTCAATTATCTTCACTTTTACTGATGAGAAAACTGAGACAGAGAAGCTATCTGAGCAAGGTTCTGAAGCTGGGGACTCATTGTGTAGCCAAAGGCAAGTCATGTAAATAACGCCCTGTCTGATTCCTCCTTTTGTAAAATGAGTAAACCAAATTGGACGGATAGAGTTAGGAGTAAACCTTTAGCAATAAAAATTCAAGTGCCACGCGTGCGTCAGCTCATAAAAAGAAAAGATAGGACAAATTCCTATACACATCTGATGTTTTTGTTAATCAAAAGCATAACTTTTTCTGTTTGCTGGTCATAGGTGTAGCCATTTCTAATGATCATAAAGGCATCGTGATGGTTTCCTAATGCTTAGCTCTGCCTTTGCTAAGCTTTAGGCATGCTTGCTTGCTCTCTCTCTCTCTCTCTTTCACACACACACACACACACACACACACACACACCTTCATAAATTTTCAAATTTGATCTTTCCAAAAAGGCACAATGAAAGTACATCGAGGGTTCAATGAAACACAGATCATTTCACATTCATTAATGGAAAGCTGTTTTGTGGAAAGACTTGGCTGCTCCTCTGAAATTTTCCTCACTTCAGAGTATCTCAGGATCATGAAGCATTCTTTTCATTACTTATCTACAATGGAAAGTAGATTCGAATCGGAAAACAATAGAAGCCAAGATATCAGCTATTTGAGTTTTTCTCTCTTCCCTGAAAATGAATAGAACTTTGGCAAGCTGGCCTTCAGTCGTCTGGTCAGCCTCTCGTCCTGCCTGAAACTGGCTGGGATTCAAGTGTCTTCTTTCTGTTCACCACCAACAGTTGCTAGTTTTCAGTACTGAAGCTGAAGTTATTATAAAGCACAAATAGTAGGTAAAAAGTTCAGCGATGTGACTTTCATTTATTTTTTCTGAGACAGAGTCTCACTCTGTCGTCTGGGCTGGAATGCAGGGTCAAGAGCTCGGCTCACTGCAATCTCTGCCTCCTGGGCTCAAGTGATTCTCTTGCCTCAGCCTCCTAGTAGCTGGGATTGCAGGCTCCCACCACTGCTCTGGCCTAATTGTATTTTTAGTAGAGATGGGGGTTTCACCATGTTGGCCAGGCTGGTCTTAAACTTCTGACCTCAGGTGATCCACCTGCCTTGGCCTCCCAAAGTGCTGGGATTACAAGCGTAGGTCGCCGCAGCTGACCAAACTTTTATTTATTTTAAAACATAGAAAAACACCATTACCACCAAATTATTCCTTAATGTGAAGGAATGATGACTGTTTATAATTTATGGAAAAGCCTCTGTCCAATATTTGCAAAATTTGACATTGTCCAAAAGAACCATTTTGAAAATGTTAAAATTAGAAGGGCAATTTTGATATTGAGTTTTGGATTTCAGTCACAGGCTAAATAATTTTTTTTTTTTAATTAGAACATTATGTATATGTATGTGTGTGTTGGAAAAGTTTTCCAGGCCTTTAATATACAGCTACTGATGATGATAGATGGCAAAATATTTTTCACGCTAATATAATTTCTTAGGAAAAAACTGCCTTATTAGTTATGAAATTGAAAACAAGCAGGCAGAGAGCAGGAAAATAGTGGCTTGGGAGAGCTGGAGTGTTTCAACACATAGCTGTAGAAAATTCATTTAAATGGGGGAAAAGGAGTGAATAAATTACACGTAGGAAATTTTTGGTATAGATATTCATGGTGGCTACCAGTGCTCCAGAAACTGCGTGGACATCACTACATTTAGGCTTTTTCTAGTGAATCATTAGAATCAGCAAACATCATGTGATTATGTCTCTCTTCCCAAGAAAACCTTTCCTTGACTTCATTTTCTCTGCCAGCTCTTGTTCATTTTCCCCCTCTCCTTTGTAGATAAAAAAATGCATAGAAAAAGTTGGCTCTACTCCCTCTAATTCTTCTCTTCCTGTTCTCTCTTATGTATACGTCCTCCTACTGCTCCACTAAAACTGCTCATCAAGGTCATCAATGATGTCTCTAAGGCTACATCCCATGGCCGATTCTCAGTGTTCATCCTACTCCAGCTACCAGCAGCCATTAGCATCATGCATCATCCCCCGTCCTCTCTTCAGTTTCTCAACTTGACTTCCAAGAAACCACTCTGTCTTTGTCTTTCTCTTACCCCGTTGGCTGATCCTTCCAAGCCTCCTTTGTCAGTAACTCCTCTTCCACCCACTTCCACTCCCCGTCCCTTAGCCCTCCCTTCTTTCTGCTCTAACCTTGCTGTTGTTCCTCACAGGCATCAGGCACTCTCCTCCCCTAGATTTCTACACTTCTAATTCTCTCACCTCCTCTGTCTTTGCTCAAAAGTCTCTTTCTCGATGTCTTCTGCAACCATTCTGTTTCAAACTATAATCTCCACTGTTTTGCAGTATTTTCAATCTCACTTACTCTGTTCCACTTTTTTAAAAAACAGTACTTTTGCCTTGTTTTATTTATTTTTATTTTTTATTTTTTTGACAGAGTCTTAACTGTCACTCAGGCTGGAGTTTGGTGGCACAATCTCAACTCACTGTAACCTCTGCCTCCCAAGCTCAAGGGATCCACCCACTTCAGCCTCCTGAGTAGCTGGGATTGCAGGTGCACACCACCACGCCCAGCTAATTTCTCGTATTTTCTGTAGAGATGGGGTTTCCCCATGTTGCCTAGGCTGGTCTCGAACTCCTGGACTCAAGAGATCCACGTGCCTCAGCCTCCCAAAGTGCTGGGATTACAAGTGTGAGCCACCACACCCAGCCTATTAATGTTTTACCATCTGACATATAATTTACTTACAATATTGTTTAGTATATCTCTCACTTGATTAGGATGTAATGCCCATGAGGGCAGATTTTTAAAAATATTTCACTTACTCATATATCTCAAGTGCCTGGAATAGTGCCAGGTATGAAATGCACACTCAATAAACATTTGTTGAATGAATGAATAAGGACTGACAGAGATAAAACCTCTTCTCTTTTACATTCTTTATTTTAAAGCTCTCCCAATCTACAGGGTCCCTTTTAGCATTCCTAAACATCCTTAAACATTCCTAAATGTGCTCATGTCTCTTCCTTAATAAAAAAAAGCACAAACAGAAATGTGACTTTCCATGATGAACAGATGATAAATATTTATAACAAATAAAGAATAAAACAAAGGCTTCAGCTTGAAGATATCCCTAGTGTTTTATCACAAACCTCCACAAATGCCAACTTCCTTCACTTCGTTCAAATGTCAACTATAGGCTAGTTGATTAAATAACCAGGATCCATAACAAACAAGCCACTCCAAAACAGTCATATTATGCTTGAAATTTATTTAGCATCCTTTTTCCAAGGAATCGAAGAGAGATTTTATATTTTGAAAATATGATTACAACTTACTTTCTGTGAAGCCTCTTTTCCCATTAATTCTACTTCTTCATTCCAGAAACTTAAAGTTCTAGTCCTAAAACTGCCAGTGATTTGCTGCATAGCCAAAGGCAAGTCATGTAAATAATTCCCTGGCTAATTCTTCCATTTGTAAAATGAGTATATGAAATTAAAGCTACCAGAAAGAATGCTCTTGAAAATTTTCTTACAGTTGGTTGTCAATATATTGTAAATGTAACATATTGTGTGAGTGATTGTTGATCTACTTCTTATGAACTACCCCTGACATTCCTATAGAGACGGAATTCAAATTTATAACAGAAAATGTGACTCTACAGAAAACTTATAATAATTCAGGATGTCTAGAAAT
Organism: Saguinus oedipus; assembly: GCA_031835075.1. Taxonomy (NCBI): domain Eukaryota; kingdom Metazoa; phylum Chordata; class Mammalia; order Primates; family Cebidae; genus Saguinus; species Saguinus oedipus. Next base: position 21,294,355 of record CM063175.1, read on the forward strand.
ATCCAGCCAGTATAGGGAGAAGATATTTCTGTAAGTCATATTGGGTAATATAATTTAAAGGAATACAACTGAATAACTGGACAAATAAATATAAAACTCTGGAATATCTTCCTGGGCTCTCCTAAAGAAAGACCACATCAAAAGATGGCACAACCAAATACCAGGCCTTTTCTTGAGTGGCAAAACCATCAGACAAATGAATCTGGGCTCTTTCCTTTCAAGGTGAGTTCTCCCAGGTGGCAATGAACAATTATTCTACAGGCATGAATGAATAGCTAACTTATGTGTTCTCCAGGGAACTATACACCTATGAAAAGGGATATGGCTTCAGTCCTTAAATATTTTACTAACATTTTCTTTGTATATATATAAGACACACTAATTGATACATAAGTAAAACAGTAAGAGATGAATTGATAGAAAAAAAGGCTATGAATAGAAAAGTCCCTAAAAAATCAATTAGCCATAAGCATCTGGAAAAGACGTTCAGACTCGTTAAATTAAACACAATAGCATTCTCCCCCATTAAACCAATGCTCTTTGCAAAGTTCCAATTCACAATGTCAGGGGGACTCACTTAAATTGACACTCTCACACCTTGTTGATAGTTTTTGGCTTTCATGTAACCCTTTGGGAAGACAATTTACTTTCTATGTGTGTATCTAGACATGCACTTAGATGTATCTAGGCTAATAATTTCACTTACGGAAACTAGTTTAATTTTAAAATTATGGTTCACATACTTAGACTATTAGACAACCTTAAAAATAGTTACAAAGACTAAGGATGATTACAGGCAAATGTTTATGACTGAATTTGAAAAAATCAGAAAACAACAAAAACAAAACTGAATGATGTCTATATATACATACATGCATGTATGTAAAAAAAAAAATAACAGAGGCAAGGTGCAGTGACTCGTGTCTGCAATCCCAGCACTTTGGGAGGCCCAGGCATGGTGGCACACACCTGCAGTCCTAGCTACTTGGGTAGCTGAGGCAGGAGGATCGCTTAATCTCAGGAGTTCAAGGCTACAGTGAACTAATCATGCCACTGCAATCCAGCCTGGGTGACAGAGTGAGACCCTCATCTCAAGAAACCAGAGACACTAACAGAGGACATAAGGTTGGATTCCATTTTCTCAAAAAATATTGGGAGTTAAATTCTTTTTCTGTAACGTTCCTATGTTTGTAAATAAACGGCCCTTTGTAGTGCAACTGCAATTTCTCAGAAAGTACCCCGAAAATATTTTTGATGTTGTAAAAGAGATGATTCATACATACATATTTTATCTAATTAATTGATTTGACATTGATAGTTGTTTGCATATGGGGAAGGGAGGCAAGGACCAGGTCTCCTGAAAGACTCTATGCACTTTAAAAACAATAGAACAAAGTAAAGTTTGCTGCGGGGATTATGACAGGTAAGAAAAGAATTCAAACAAAAGTATTTAGACGTAAAATCTTATGATTATGAAGTATTAAATTTCTCTGTGTATAATGTATAGAAATGATTTATTTAAGTGTCTACCTGAAATACTTTTTCTCCTAGGATTACTTCAATAATTTGTTGGTACTAGGTTAGGTACTTAAGCAGGCCAAAATGACCCAGTAATTTGGTAGTAAATTATTAATACACTGCTCTAAAAGTCTAACCTTCCAGAAAGATATGACTTTGGTTCAGAGAGACTTAATATTAAAAAACAGGCTACGCCATCAGGGATTTGGCTGGAAAAATGCCAGTGGAGTGGAGTACTCCAGAAATAAAGCTCTGAGAAGCACCGCAGGGACCTAATATAGTTATTGCATCCCTTAAGCAACAAACCCACCTTCACGAGGTGATTCAAGAACTAGAGACAATCTGGTTCATTCACCTCCGTGTTTTAAAAAGGCTGCAAATTTTAGATTATTTAGCTGCAAATGTGCCACTGATATATAATATTAGAAAACCCAGACTACATTCAGAACATTTAATAAAATACTGGACATACACCATTGGTCAAAAGTAATTTATATCCTATTTCTTATCTCACAAATGAAAAAGCATCTTTTGTCACATGAAGATATCTGATCTATTTTACATTTGAAAGTGTAGTGGACTTTAATGATAGCAAAACTTCCATCAAGCAGGGCAAAAACGGCCTGACAGTTTAGTAAGAAGACAGTTCGGTAAAGATGAGAAATGGACTGGGCCAAGTGCAGTGGTTCACGCCTATAATCCCAACACATTGGGAGGCCAAGGCAGGAAGATTGCTTGAGCTCGGCAGTTTGAGACCAATGTGGGCAATGGAAAAAGACCCCATCTGTACAAAAAATTTAAAAATTAGCTGGGCATGGTAGCACACACCTGTAGCCCCAGCTACTTGGGAGGCTGCGGTGGGAGGATCACTTGAGACTGGGAGGTGATGGGTTGATATGTACCACTGCACCCCAGCCTGGGTGACAGAGTGAGAGCCTGTCTCTAAAAAAAGAGAGAAAGAAATGGCTTAGTGACTATGCTGACAGATGCCTGCCGACTTGTATTAGGGTGACCACAGTCTCACAGCCTGGTAGTACATGCACATGTTATGTGCCAGATGCTTCCACTATTAAGACGCACACCAGACTTGGACACTCCAAACCAAAAAGGTGCCTATGGCTTTTCTGCTTCATTTAAATGACAATCATTTGATATGATACACAACTCAGCATTATTATCTCATTTTCTCACCGCACACATACAGTAGAATGTAATACCCACAGGAGGGCAGGGAGCTTGCTTTGTCAATCTCTGTTCCCCAATCGCAGGGCGCTCCCAGTACATGTGAGGGAAGAAGAAATGAATGGGGTTCCCAGTCGAGTGAGGGAGACACCTCACAGAGGCCATAACACACAACATTATTTTATGACAGTTTTGGCAACTACTATAAAGGAAAGCCATGGGCCTGTATGAGGGAAGACAGCAGGGAGACAAAGATGGGACTCAGAAGGAGCTTCTGAAAGGAAATGGCTATTTAGGAAATGGATATTGAGGCTGTGTTTGCAGCTGGCAGGAAGCAGTCATGGAAACGGGTAAGGGAATAACATTCCAAGACAGAAGGACCAACGGAAACGGGTGGAGAATCTTTGACTATCTAACGAGCAAGAGCTAAGAGAGCAAGATGAAGGCTCTGAGACCACTCAGCTGGATCCGCCTTCTGAAACTCAGCACTTCCGGTTTAGTCCCTAAGTATTAAACACTGTAATTATATGCTAGAGTGTTTAATTACGAAGGGAATTAAATGATGATAATACTGTTACTGCCTTAATTTCTTCTGGATGAATACCTGAACCTGGGATCAGCTTTCATGATCCTTCATCATCATCACATTGACATTCAACCATTCTTTCAACAAGTATCTACCACGTGCCAGGCACAGAGGATCCAAGAATATAGATTGACACATTCTCTGTTCTCCAACAGCTTCCAGTACCTAGCTCTCCTACGAACTGACACCTGACACACTGCAAAGCATAAATGCTATACATTTTACTACATCAGATTAAAAATCATGGCCAGGCGAGGTCCTCACACCTGTAATCTCAGCACTTGGGGAGGCCCAGGCAGGCAGATCACAAGGTCAGGAGATTGAGACCATCCTGGCCAAGATGGCGAAACCCTGTCTCTACTAAAATACAAAAAAATTAGCCAGGCATGGTGGTACGCACCTGTAGTCCCAGTTACTCATGAGGCCGAGGCAGGGGAATCACTTGAATCTGGGAAGCGGAGGTTGCAGTGTGCCAAGATCGTGCCACTGTACTCCATAGCCTGATGACAGAGCAGGACTCTGTCTCAAAATAATAATAAATAAAAGAGCAACAGTAAAGTTGCTCATATACTGATAACATACACATTATATGTCATATATACATATATATATAGTATATGTCATATGCTGATGACAAAAGTTTGATGCCTTCATATATTAATACATCCCATAATCAATAAGAAAAACAACAACAACCCACTAGAAAAATAGGAGAAAAAAGCAGGAGAGGGATAGGTATTCACAGAAAAAGAAATGGTTTCAAGCTAATGGAAAACGCCTAAGTTTAGTCCTGATGTTAAAAGGGGCAAAATCAAAGACTACACTAGCTCTAATTTTGATTGGCAAAGATTAAAAGCCAAGTGAATGCACTGTTAGTGTGGTCCTCTCACACGCCTCCCCTTAGGGATAAAATTCAGTAGAACTGCTGGGCGCCGTGGCTCACACCTGTAATCCCAGCATTTTGGGAGGCTGAGGTGGGTGGATCGCCTGAGGTCAGGAATTCAAGACCAGCCTGACCAACATGATGAAACCCCGTCTCTACTAAAAATACAAAAAAATTAGCTGGTCGTGGTGGCAGGCACCTGTAATCACAGCTACTGGGGAGGCTGAGGCAGGAGAATCATTTGAATCCAGGAGGCGGATGTTAAAGTGAGCCAAGTAGAATTTATCAAAACTGAAAACTAACCTTTGATTCATAATTCTGATTCTAAGACTTTTATAGATATACACAAATATATACGTAAGGACATACATATAAGAATGTTTATTTGTTATGGCACTGTGTTAACCGATTACTGTGAATAATTTAACTGTCCATCAGTAGGGGACTGATTAAATTATGTTGTATCCATATGAATTATTCAGACAGTTTTATTTTTATTTTTATTTTTTTTTGAGATGGAGTTTCGCTCTTGTTACCCAGGCTGGAGTGCAATGGTGCGATCTCGGCTAACCGCAACCTCCGCCTCCTGGGTTCAGGCAATTCTCCTGCCTCAGCCTCCTGAGTAGCTGGGACTACAGGCACGCACCACAATGCCCAGCTAATTTTTTGTATTTTTAGTAGAGATGGGGTTTCACCATGTTGACCAGGATGGTCTCGATCTCCTGACCTCGTGATCCACCCGTCTCGGCCTCCCAAAGTGCTGGGATTACAGGCTTGAGCCACCGTGCCCGGCCTTCAGATAGTTTTAAAAATAAGGTATCTCTAGCTATACATGCTTAATGTGAAATAATATTCAAGATATATTTTACAGTGAAAAAGAAAAAGCATCAGAGATTTTTTTTTTGGCTATCATTTGTAGAAATATACTATTTTGATGTCATTTGTATAAATACTTTTTAAAGAATGCATACATTTATGAGTATGTAGGCTAGCTCTAGAACATTTAAGTGGCTGCACGTTTTTTAAAATCTGGGGACAGTATTACAAATCTGTATGGCAAATTCAAAAGCAATTTAATTAGAGCCTCCGGGAGTGGAATAAGGCAATTTCTTTCTTTTTTTTTTAGAGACGGAGTCTCATTTTGTCACCAGGCTGGAGTACAAAGGCTTGATCTCTGCTCGCTGCAACCTCTACCTTCTGGGCTCAAGGGATCCTCCCACCTCAGCCTCCCAAGTAGCTGGGACTGCAAGTGTGCACCATCATGCCCAGCTAAGTATTTTTGGTAGAGAGAGGGTTTTGCCATGTCATCTAGGCTAGTTTCGAACTCCTGAGCTCAAGAAATCCATCCCCCTTGGCTCCCCAAAGTGCTGCCATTACAGGCATGAGCCACTGCACCTGGTCAACCATATTCATATTACTTTAAAAAAGAGACATTTAAAAGGAAAATTTCTAGGTCATTTTCTATGAGAGACTTGCGATACCTTTCTCTACTCTCGATTTCTGGGGTAATTTTTCATGTAACACACAGCCATTACTTGGAAATTGTTTTTCAATTAGAGAAGAAGAGGTACACTGTATTTTTATCATGAAAAATATTCAGGTTGCCCTCAAAACAAGACCACAGATCCTGACAAGACCCAGACGCAGGATGCTGGTCCTATTGATCTTAGGGAGTCTCAGTACTGACTCTACCAGCAACTACAGGCTCCCTGGTAACGCGGTGCCCCTCTGGTCCTGATTATCTTCTTTCTGGACACACTTTTTACTTCCCATAAAAATATAAAAGATCATCGATTTTACATAAATAACGAGATTTTCAAGGATACTCTATTGGCTGGGTGTAGTGGCTCATTCCTGTAATCCCAGCAGTTTGAGAGGCTGAGGCAGGAGGATCATCTGAGGTCAGGAGATCGAGACCGGCCTGACCAACATAGTGAAACCCCGTCTCTACTAAAAATACAAAAATTAGTGGTGCACACCTTGTAATCCCAACACTTTGGGAGGCTGAGGCAGGTGGATCACGAGGTCAGGAGATCAAGAACATCCTGGCCAACATGGTGAAACTCCGTCTTTACTAAAATATAAAAAATCAACTGGGCATGGTGGCATACGACTGTAGTCTTAGCTGCTCTGGAGGCTGAGACAGGGGAATCGCTTGAGCCCAGGAGGCAGAGGTTGTAGTGAGCAGAGATCACACCACTGCACTCTAGTCTATGCAAAAGAGCGAGATTCTGTCTCAAAAAAAAAAAAAATTAAAAATAAATGGCACTCTATCAGCTACTCTGTTTTCCTCTTCTCTGCTTAACATCTCCCCAACTTTCTGGTACACCATATATGTACTTATGTACTTATTTATGGTTTAGCTCTTGCTGCTAACATGAAAGCTTCATGAAGGCAGGGATTTGTGTTGCTTCTGTCACTGTGGAATCCCCGAGACCTAGTGCAGGGCCTGGCACATGAAGATGATGTTGCTCTGTGATTCATGTCTATGAATACGTCAAGAGTACTTCACCACCACAACCCTACTCAAGGCACTCATGCGTATTTCCTACCAATGGGGAATGCAATCACGAGAGAAACAGCACCTGTGCCAACCAGTGGTCTAGGAAAACACAGAAGAGACACTAAACTTGTGGCAATTCCTCAAAGACCTAGAACCAGAAACATCATTTAACCCAGCAATTCCAATACTGGGTATATACCCAAAGGAATATCAATCATTCTATTACAAAGACACATGTATGCATACATTCACTGAAGCACTATTCACAATAGCAAAGACATGGAACCAACCCAAATGCCCATCAATGATGGACTGGATAAAGAAACTGTGGTACTTATACACCATGGAATCCTATGTAGCCATAAAAAGGAACGAGATCATGTCCTTTGCAGGGACATGGATGAAGCTGGAAGCCATTATCCTCAGCAAACTAACACAGGAACAGAAACCAAATGCCACATGTTCTCACTCCCAAGTGGGAGATGAACAATGAGAATACATGGACACAGGGAGGGGAACAACACACACGGGGGGCCTGTTGGTGGGCGGGGCAGGGAGAGGGAGAGGGAAAGGGAGAGGATTAGGACAAATAGCTAATGCATGCTGGGCTTAGTACCTAGGTGATGGGTTGATAGGTGCAGCAAGCCACCATGGCACACGTTTACCTATGTAATAAACCTGTACGTCCTGCACATGTACTCTGGAACTAAAAATAAAAGCTTTTTTAAAAAAGAGGCACTGAGCAAACTCACCAAATACTCAGTACAGAGAAAGATACAACGGTCAAACTGAGAGAAAGGCAGTTCCTGGAGTGGTATATATTCACAGAGATTATCAGAAGGGACAGCTCTCCTGAAAAATCTGGAAAATTCTAGACAATGCTGGAGGACAGAAGATCCAGACTGAGCAAGTATATTTTATTATTATTGCTGTTATTTTGCTATACTTAAGATTAATTTTTAGTGTTCTTTGGTGAATTGAAAAACATGTGAACATCAGAAGTCCACTGTGTATCATTTACAACATATTTAATTTTGCTTCAGATGACAATATTGTAAAAATACATAAAAGTCTTGCTCTAGGTCGGGCACAGTGGCCCATGCCTGTAATCCCAGCACTTTTGGAGGCCGAGGTGGCTGGATTACAAAGTCAGGATTTCCAGATCAGCCTGGCCAACTTGGTGAAACCCCATCTCTACTAAAAATACAAAAATTAGCCAGGTGTGTGGCAAGTGGCTGTAATCCCAGCTATTTGGGAGACTGAGGCAGGAGAATTTCTTGAACCGAGGAATTGGAGGTTGCAGTGAGCTGAGATCACGCCATTGCACTGCAGCCTGGGCAACAGAATGAGACTCTGTCTTAAAAAAAAAAAAAAAAAAGTCTCATTCTAATGTAAGTTCAATCCTTTTCAAGTTATTCTTTTGCACTTTTCATGAAGAATGAAGTAAAAGAACATGTCCATACAACGTCCCAGGAGATGCCTGTGGTAAGTGAACCCTACCTGCTATGGCCAGCAGGATTCTGGAGCTGCAGGTGAGCCATGTCATGAATGTGCATTGTCAGAGAATGACATTTCTAAGGACTTGTTTCCGTGTGTATGCACGACATAATACATGAACACAATACTCATTAATATAATCCTAACCCCTCATATTCTAAACTCTACAGTTAAACTACATTAAAATGAACCATCTATTAGACAGGAGAGGTGGGACTTGAGACTGTCATTACTGACAACAGAACCAAGGAATGGCAGCCAGGAGTAGAATTTCCCCAGCCAGCACTGTGTCAGGAGATCTGATCTCTACAGTTAGTATTAACAGCTCTGTCCATCTCACTTCTTTCTTTCTTTCAGCACCTGCTGCTGTCATTCTTCAGATGGGCTCCTGGGGGTGCTTTCAAAGCAAGGCAGCCCACCACAGAGGAAGGGCATTACAAATTTGCTCACATAGGGGAAATGTGCTAATTAATGTAAGATAGAGATTGTATGAGGATTGCACAAAGAAAAGTCTACACATCTTTTTAAAAAGTAGAATCCCCCAGTTGGGATATTATTTATAATCCTTTCCTATTCATCTTTTCCATAAAGAGCTGAAAAATTAAGAATATTGTGATGCATCTTTCTCTAAACCTAACCTCAAAACTACATGTTTTGACTGGATACCGTGGCTCTTGCCTATAATCCCAGCACTTTGGGAGGCCAAGGCAGGTGAATCACTTGAGGTCAGGTGTTCGAGACCAGCATGGTCAATATGGTGAAATCCTGTCTCTACTACAAATACAAAAATTAGCCAGGCGTGGTGGTGCACACCTGTAGTTCCAGCTACGGGGGAGGCTGAGGCAGGAGAATCACTTGAACCCAGGAGGCGGAGATTACAATGAGCCGAGATCGCGTGATTGCACTCCAGCCCGGGTGACAGAGTGAGACTCTATCTCAAAAACAAACAAACCAAAGAATATTGTTTTAAGTTAACAATTTCTCTTTGACTTTTGTAAGCAAAGAAGAATTATTCTTAAAATAGTTCCTGACCCCCATGCAAAGAACGCACTTCGGTCTAGTTAGACTGTAATATTCATGGGTTTTCAAGCAATTTCACCAGTAAGACTTTTTTTTTTCCTAAGACAAAGACAAAATGAAAATGCCATTTGGTAGTTCAAATCACATTTTAAAAATATTTTAAGAAGAAATAAGGAACACTGTTCATTTTTGAGACGTAACCTTTAACCTGATTGAATTAAAACTAAAAATTTTCATTGAAAAACCTTTTAAAAAATGTAACGTTTCTGATGAACTTTGAAGACATTATGCAAACTGAAATAAGCCAGTCACACAAGGCACGTACTATATAATTCCACATAAATGAAGTCCCCAGAGTAGTCAAATTCACAGAAACAGAAAGCAGAAACCAGGAGCTGTGGTCCTTACAGATAAGGTGGCTCATATCTGTAACATCAGCACTTTGGGAGACCAGGGCAGGTGGACTGCTTGAGCCCAGGAGTTCAAGACCAGTCTGGACGACATGGTGAAATTCTGCTTCTACTAAAAATACAAAAATGAGCCAGGCGAGGTGGTGCGTGCCTGTAGTCCCAGCTACCTGGGAGGGTGAGGTGGGAGAATCACCTGAGCCTGGGAGATTGAGGCTGCAGTAAGCTATGATCACATCACTGCACTCCAAGCTTGGGTGACAGAGTGAAATCCTGTCCCTCTGTCCAAAAATCAAAGTACAATGGTGGGTACCAGGGCTGGGGAGTGGTGAGAATGGGGAATTAGTGTTTAGCAGACATAGAAGTTCAGCTGGGAAAAATGAAAATGTCCTGGAAATGGGTGGTGGTGACAGCTACACAACACTGTGATGGACTTGGTGCTGCAAAACTGGACACTGAAAAGCGGTTCAAGTCCAGGTGCGTGGCTCTCGCCTGTAATCCTAGCACTTTGGGAGGCTGAGGTGGGTCGGTCAGTTTGGGAGGCTGAGACCATTCTGGCCAACATGGTGAAACCCCATCTCTACTAAAAATGCAATAATTAGGTGGGTCTGGTGGCACGTGCCTGTAGTCCCAGCTACTTGGGAGGCTGTGGCAGGAGAATCTCTTCAACTCGGGAGTCCGAGGTTGCAGTGAGCTGAGATTGTGCCACTGCACTCCAGCCTAGTAACAGAGCAAGACTCCATCTCAAAAAAAAAAAAGGGGGTTAAAATGGGGCCAGGTGTGGTGGTTCACCCCTATAATCCCAGCTCTTTGGGAGACTGAGGCAGGCAGATCACCTGAGGTCAGGAGTTTGACACCAGCCTGGCCAACATGGTGAAACCCTGTCTCAACCAAAAAATACAAAAATTAGCTGGGCATGGTGGCACATGCCTGTAATCTTAGCTACTAGGGAGGGTGAGGCACGAAAATTGCTTGAACACATGAGGCAGATGTTGCAATGAGCCAAGATCACACCACTGCACTCCAGCCTGGGTGACAGTGAGACCCCTGTCTCAAAAAAAAAATCAATAAAAATAAATAAAAGTGGTTAAAGTGGCAAATTTTATGTTATGTGTGTTTTACCACAGTAAAGTAATTTTTAAGAAAAGACAAGGCCGGGCATGGTGGCTCATGTCTATAATCCTAGCACTCTGGGAGACTGAGGCAGGGGGATCACGAGGTCAGGAGTTTGAGACCAGCCTGACCAACATGGTGAAACCCCGTCTCTACCAAAAATACAAAAATTAGCCAGGCATGTTGGTGGTGCCTGTAATCCCAGCTACTCGGGAGACTGAGGCAGGAGAATTGCTTGAACCCGGGAGGCAGAGCTGAGATGGCATCACTGTACCCCAGCCTGAGTGACAGAGCAAGACTCCATCTCAAAAAAAAAAGGGGGGGGGGAAAGAAAAGATAAACCCTAATTCGATTTCAGTGGGGAACTCAGAGCAAGGCTCAAAATATACAATTAAAAAAACTGACACACAGAAGAAATGCTCTCTAGTAAGCAAATGGATGCATTGTCATAAAGTCTGCTGGAGGGAAGACAGCCAGGGTTCCTGCCTGCACTGGTCTGTGCTGTTGGGCCCCAGTGCCTGGAAGAGCCCTGGGCTGGTCAGACACTCAACTCAAATTTGTTCTAAAGCATTGGGAGCAGAAGGAAGAAGAGGTAATTTTTGGTTTTTAAGTTGAAGTTTATAATTCTGAAGAGCCCCCTTTCAGAAGTCCTTGTCCTGTGAATGGACTGATTTAGACTTAATCATCAGGTCGTCACGGAGTCTATCTTTTATTTTTTGAGACAAGGTTTCCTCTGTCCCAGACTGGAGTGCAGTGGTAGCATCATAGCTCACTACAGCGTTGGCCTTCTGGCCTCAAGAGATCCATCCTCCCACCTCAGCCTTCTGAGAAGCTGGGACCACAGAGACATACCACCACTCCGGGATAATTCTGTAAAATTATTTGTAGAAACAGAGTCTCACCATGTTGCTGAGGCTGGTCTTGAACTTCTGGGCTCAAGTGATTCCCCTGCCTCAGCCTCCCAAAGTTCTAGAATTACAGGCATGAACCACCATGGCTGGTCAACTGTGGCATCTAATAACTACAGCTCTGATTAATTGATGTACACATTTTGTATAAAGCAATTAAATCAAGAGAGAGAAATTTTGTAGGTGCTACAGAATTATAAAACCCAGAGAATGTCAGGTTGTGTCATGGTTTTCACTAACAAATAATTTCAGCACTAAAATACCCAATTAGCACTCATTCAGAATGAAAATGTTGACATATCACCAAATACACTGTCATTGGTTGGGTATAATAATTCCGATGTGAAAAGTGACAGGTTCCAAGCATTGAATTCAGCCCCAGCGGCAAGTGTATTATAATTATCGGCTGGATGTCCCTGTAATTCAACCTCTCAGGTTTCCGAGCCCCCAGGACTGCACCCCACCTCCCATGCGCACTCTTGATTAGATCATTTCCCTAATGATAATGCCGTCCCAACAAGCAGCTGAAGCAGAATGTTCCTGGCTCCTAATTAACATGAAGACAATGACCTTTCAAAGCAGCCAAGAGTACAAGAGCCCTGCGTCTATCATAATTATCATTTTACTCAGTGCCCAGGTCCGGGTAAAAATTTCAGTGTAACATCTGAATAAAGGAGTGAAGGTTAATGTTTGTATTGGCAAGTCTAATTTTCAGAAATCTTAATAAAACAGCTTTCTACAAAGCGGCATCTGTATGTAGCGCATTCCCAATTTTTCTACCAGGCTTGTGGAGAAAGCATAACGCTTTTACTGATATAAAAATGCCTTCAGGGCTGTAACAATACAGACTATATCACAGACCAGCCAACTATACTCATGGGCCGGAGATGAACCACTGCCTCTTTGTATGGTTCTTGAGCTAAGAATGATGTTCACATTTTAAAGTAGTTGAAAACAGTCAAAAGAAGGATATCTCATGTTGTGAAAATTACATGAAACTCCAATTTCAGTGTCCCTAAATATAATTTTAGTGGAACATGGTCATACTTAATCTTGTACGAATTCTTCATGGTTGCTTTTATTTATTTTTTTTGAGATGAAGTCTCACCCTGTCACCCAGGCTGGAGTACACTGGCACAATCAGGACTCACTGCCACCTCCGCCTCCCAGGTTCAAGCAATTCTCCTGTCTCAGCCTCCTGAGTAGCTTCGACTACAGGTGCCCACCACCATGCCCGGCTAATTTTTGTTTTTTTGTTTTTTTGTTTTTTTTTTTAGTAGAGACAGGGTTTCATCATATTGGTCAGGCTGGTCTTAAACTCCTGACTTCAGGTGATCTGCCTGTCTTGGTCTCCCAAAGAGTTAGGATTACAGCCATTAGCCACCTTACCCACCCTCATGGCTGATTTTAGAAAGAACTCAGTGGTTGCAACACACATCTTACGGCCTCAATGCCAAATATATTTATTATTTGGCCCTTAACAGAAAAACATTGTCAATCTCTGTACTACATGATACACCTGATATAATATTATATAGCTTACAAAATGTTAATACTGATATTGGTTAATATTGCTATCAAATTATTCCTTACTCCAATTCCACTTTCTGTAAGAGTAATGGAAGACTTTAACTTTAGAAGTCATCTATGTGCCACAATAAATTTCCTCCCCTTCTCACATACCCACTAATTAAAATGATTTACACTGAGACTGGTATCTTAGAACAGGTGGTTTTGTTTTTGTTTTTTTGCAGGTGTATATATTTATACAGTACCTGAGATATTTTGATACAGGCATGCAGTATGTAATAATCACATCAGGGTAAATGAAGTATGCCTTACCTCAAGCATTTATCCTTTGGGTTGCAAACAATATGATTGCATGCTTTTAGTTATTTTTAAATTGACAATTAAATTATTGTTGACAGAGCAGGAACATCACCATCTTGGATAAGCCCCTCATTCTAAAGTTCACCTTAATCAAAACCACCTAAATCCAAAAGACATCAGCCTGTGGCAAAGGTCAGCATAACCATAAACTACAAATAACATCTCCAACCAGAAACATTCCAAACTCCGCCCTACCCAACCAGAGACACGTTAACCCCTCCAGCCAGAAAGATGTCTGCCCTAAGATAACCTCCCCTCCACCCAGAGACATCCCCACTCCACCATAAAACTTCGCCCTCACACAGAAACATTCCAAGCTTGTGATAAGCCCCTCACCCTAAAACCAATATATACTCTGAGTCTGTAAGAGAAAGAACTCATGACTGAAATCAGCCAGAAGCCCCTCTCAGGTTTATTTTCTCTAAAGTAAATCTGTCTTTAACTGTTGAGCCACATTTGGTGTTTCTTTCCTCTTTCATTAACTCTTACAATTACTGGCTATAGTCACACAGCCAGTAATAGTAAGAGCTGGTCTTACTCATTCTAACTATTTTTTTTGTACCATTAACTGTCCCCTTGTCCCCCAATGCCTGCCTTCACCACAACCCTTCCCAGCCTCTGGTAACCATCCTTCTACTGTCTACCTTCATGAATTCAATTGTTTTAATTTTTAGCTTCCGACAAATAAGTGGAAGTGAGAATACGAAAAATCTTTCTGTGCCTAGCTTATTTCACTTAACATAATGACCTCAAGTTTCATCCATATTGCTGCAAAAGACAGAATCTTATTCTTTTTTATAGCCAAATGTGGATATGTACCACATTTTCTTTATCCATTCATCTGTTGATAGAAATTTAGGATGCTTTCAAATCCTGGCTGTTGTAAATAGTGCTGCAATAAACATGGGAATGTAGATATCTCTTCCAGATACCAATTCCCTTTATTTGGGGTATATATTCAGGAGTGGAATTGCTAGATCATATGGTAGCTTTATTTTTAGTTTTTTGAGGAACCTCCATCTGTTCTTCACGGTGGTTAGTACAGGTGGATTTTAATCCAGTGACTACCTCAACTGATGTAAAAATATTTTTGTTCTCCAAATCTGTCTAAGGCATTTGGAGGCAATTTCACAGTGGTTTTCAGCATATCAACAAACCAGTAACGTTGAACCATCTTTCAAATGTAGACACAGTCAATACCATTTGTTCAGGCATTTGCTGTCTGGGCTTCAGCTACATGAATAAACATGCTCAGGCCTACAATTATCAGAGATGTCACTCAGAGAATGAGCCCCTGCATGTCCCCAATAAAGTTCCTAGGAATATTAAATTTTCAGTTGCTTGCTAGAAATATTTTGTGACAAACATTGCCTTCTATTTCCTAGTTTTAAGGAAGAAGAGGCTACTCAGGGAAAAGAAATACAAAGGTCTTCACCAGTTGAAAGCTGCTTTTTCTATTTTAACTGGCCTGACATGTCCCCAATGCATAGGTCTGAAAGCTCAATCCAAAGAGTAAATACTACCTCCCAGAAGACTTAGAATAGGATTAATTTAACAACAGACTTCATCCCCATTAGCATATTGAGATTATCTTGATCTTAATAATGATACATGTATCATTTTCTTTATGGTACTGCTACAGGATTAGGAGGCAGAAGTCACAGGACAAAGTAAAAGAGAAGAAGACAGTTGGGCAACAGGGTAAGGAGGAGGACAGTAAGAGTAACAACAGGCTTTTTCACGGAGATCAGAACATTACTTTATGTCTTTAATCACTATCTAGCTTCTTTTCCTCTACCATTCTATCTATCCCTGGTATGCTGGTAATTATAATCTTTTTCCTCTAAATCAAGACAGTGTTACAATGCAATAGTGGAGTGTGAAGGAGGGAGGCTAATTTATTTATTTTGTTTACATCTGCTCCTATTCCTCTACACAAGTCTTCAGGATTTCCTCCCACACTGTATTCTCTGTTTCTACATCTTCACTTTGTTTTGGAAATGTGGACATCAGTACGTCTTGGAGAGAGAACCAGTGTATGTACCAATATAGCATGCAGACTTCCATAGGGATCTAACGGATAAATACTTCCTCAAAGCACATCACAAACCAACTGCATTAATAATTCCAACATCTTATTAACTAATTACAATTCAAAAAATACTAATGAAAAATCTGAAGGAACATCTAGGTTAACTTCAAAGGCTTGTGAGAACAAATGAGAAATGGTGAGGGTGACCTCATGGGAGCAACAGAGTAAAGAAACAAATAGGCTTGGATTTTGAAGCTGGTTGGCTCAAGTTTGAATTCTGGCTCTACCCTTGTGAACTATGGGATCTTGGGCACATTTTTCAAACTTATTAAGCCTCAGATTCCTCATCTGTAAATTCTGGACAATAAAAAAAATTGTTTGGAATAGTTACTATATGTACATCACTTAATATAATGCCTTACCGTAGATATTCAATAAATAATAGCTGCTATTATCATGGCTGAAGGACCTTAAGGAAGCCTGTCATACCTTGTTTAGGAGACTAACATATAACAGTAGAATCAGTAACAAATCAACACTGAGTTCAGGGCAGCAGAAACCAGTGCCTGGATTACGTAAGGGTTTAATAAATCCCTGCTAAATGAATGAATGAAAGAAAGGAGAGGGGAATGTTTCTGCCTCTGTCACAGATAACAGGAACCCTCAAAAACAGGGTTCTTTATAACCTTACAGTGCAGCCTGAGGTTAAGTCTGCTAGTCTTTAGGGAAATACGGAGCTGGGTGTGGTGACTCACACCTGTAATCCAAGCATTCTGGGAGGCCATGGTGGGAGAATCGCTTGAGGCCAGACACAGCCTGGGCAGCATAGTGAGACCCCAATCCCATAAAAATTTAAAAAATCAGCTGGGTGTGGTGACTGACACTTGTAGTCTCAGCTACTCAACTGGGAAAGTGAGGAAAATCCAAACATTAAGACCTTACCAGGAACTAACAGTGATAATAGCTAAGCATTTATATAGCACCTACTGTTCCCAGTGTGTGAAATATACTAACGCATTTGGTCCTCAGTGATCTTACAGAGCAACTTAAGATGAAGAGAGTAAAGTGCAGATAGTTGAAATAACTTACCAAAGGACACATAAATTAGGAAAAAAGAAATATGGCTTAAAAATATGAAAACAGGGTCAGACATGGTGGCTCATGCCTGTAATCCCAGCACTTTGGGAGGCCAAGGCAGGCGGATCACCTGAGGTCAGATCTTGAAGACCAGCCTGGTTAACATGGTGAAACCCCATCTCTACCAAAAATACAAAAATTAGCCAGGCATGCTGACAGGTATCTGTAATCCCAGCTACTTGGAAGGCTGAGGCAAGAAAACTGCTTTAACCCGGGGAGCAAAGATTGCAATGAGCCAAGATCACGCCACTGCATTCCAGTCTCCGTGACAACAATGGAACTCCATCTCAAAATAAATAAAAATGAAATAAAAAACAGTAAACTTAATAGTAATCAGAAATATGCAGATGTTTAAGAATGAGATAATACTTTTATCTATCAAATAACCATTTTTAAGTGATAGTTCATAACACAGTAGAACTCAAACATTGCTGGCTGGTGGAAGTTTTAACTTAGTACAACCTTTCTAAAAAGCAGTGTGTGAATACATATCACTGTTTTAAATGTAACTTAAGTAATCACGGTTGTAATCCCCGCACTTTGGGAGGCCGAAGCAGGCAGATCACCTGAGGTCAGGAGTTCGAGACCAGCCTGACCAACATGGAGAAACCATGTTGCTTACAAAAAAGTGTATAACTCTAGCATTTTGGGAGGTCATGGTGCGCATGCCTGTAATCCCAGCTGGGTGTGGTGTTGCATGCCTGTAATCCAAGCTGCTCGAGAGGCTGAGTCAGGAGAATCGCTTGAACTTGGGAGGTGGAGGTTGCAGTGAGTGGAAATTGTGCCACTGCACTTCAGCCTGGGCAAAAAGAGCAAAACTCCCTCTCAAAAAATATATATAATAAAATGAAAATAAAAGTAAATAGTAATTATCTTTTTTTGTAATATGTGTGAAAGAAAAAGATGCACAGAAAATATTTAAGAGATTGTTCATCATGTGAAACATATATGTGTACATATCTATATTTACATATCTAGATATAGGTGTTGAAATATACATACATATATGTGTGTATCAGTACAAATATTTGCCTGTGTGTATGTGTAAAACAACCTAATGCCCAACAATGGCAGAAAGTTTAATTATAAAGAGTACTTTAAAAATCATAATGTGTAGGCTGGGATTACTTTTTTAATGCCTAAAAATGATGGAAATTTTAAGTAAGCATGAGCTCTACAAGGCTACTTCCCAGCCCCATGAGGAATTCTATATGGTAATGATCGTATGAATTCACTTGGGTATCTAAGCTGTGGGTTCTGGCTGGGCATGGTGGCTCACGCTGGTAATTAGCACTTTGAGAGGCTGAGGTGGGAGGATCACCTGAGGTCAGGAGTTCGAGACCAGCCTGGCCAACATGGCAAAACCCCATCTCTACTAAAATTACAAAAAAATTAGCCAGGCATGGTGGTGCATGCCTGTAGTCCCAGCTACCAGGGAGGCTGAGGCAAGAGAATCACTTGAATCCAGGAGGCAGAGGCTGCAGTGAGCCTACATTGCGTCCCAGCTCCCCAGCCTGGGCAACAGAGCAAGAATCAGCCTCAAAAATAAACAATCAAAAAATATGTGGGTTCTGAGATTCTGCATTACTAGCAAGCTCCAAGGTAATGCAGACACTGCTCATGCAGAGAGTACATTTTGGATAGAAAGGAGTCGAGCTGAGCCACATGTGTGGCTATTTAAATATAACTCAATATTCAGTGGTTTTGTTGCCACATTTCCAGTGCTCAATAATTAGACAGGATTAGTGCTGACCATACTGGACAGTGCACATAGAAACACTGCATTTCTATACACCAATAACAGAATAACAGAGAGCCAAATCATGAGCAAACTCCCTTTCACAATTGCTACAAAGAGAATAAAATACCTAGAAATACAACTAACAAAGGATGTAAAGGACCTCTTCAAGAACTACAAACCACTGCTCAAGGAAATAAGAGAGAACACAAACAAATGGAGAAACATTCCATGCTCACCGTCAGGAAGAATTAATATTGTGAAAATGGCCATACTGCCCAAAGTAAATTATAGATTTAATGCTATCCCCAGCAAGCTACCAATGACCTTCTTCACAGAACTGGAAAAAACCGCCTTAAAATTCATATGGAACCAAAAGAGAGCCCGCATAGGCAAGACAATCCTAAGCAAAAAGAACAAACATGGAGGCATCATGCTACCTGATTTCAAACTACACTACAAGGCTACAGTAATCAAAACAGCATGGTACTGGTACCAAAACAAAGAGATAGACCAATAGAACAGAACAGAGGTCTCAGAGGCAACACCACACATCTACAACCATCTGATCTTTGACAAACCTAACAAAAACAAGCAATGGGTAAAGGATTCCCTGTTTAATAAATAGTGTTGGGAAAAATGGCTAGCAGTGTACAGAAAGCAGAATCTGGACCCCTTCTTGACACCTTACACTAAAATTAACTCCAGATGGATTAAAGACTTAAACATAAGACCTAACACCATAAAAACCCTAGAAGAAAACCTAGGCAATACCATTCAGGACACAGGCATAGGCAAGGACTTCATGACTAAAATACCAAAAGCATTGGCAACAAAAGCCAAAATAGACAAATGGGATCTAATTAAACTCCAGAGCTTCTGTAAAGCAAAAGAAACAATCATTAGTGTGAACTGGCAACCAACAGAATGGGAAAAAATTTTTGCAATCTACGCAACTGACAAAAGGCTAAGAACCAGAATCTACAAAGAACTAAAACAGATTTACAAGGAAAACCAAACAAACCCATTCGAAAGTGGGTGAAGGATATGAACAGACACTTTCCAACAGAAGACATATATGAGGCCAACAAACATATGAAAAAATGTTCATCATCACTGATTATTAGAGGAATGCAAATCAAAACCACATTGAGATACTACCTCACGCCAGTTAGAATGGCGATCATTAAAAAATCCGGAGACAACAGATGCTGGAGAGGATGTAGAGAAATAGGAACACTTTTACACTGTTGGTGGGAGTGTAAATTAGTTCAACCATTGTGGAAAACAGTGTGGGAATTCCTCAAGGACCTAGAAATAGAAATTCTATTTGACCCAGCAATCCCATTACTGGGTATAGGTCTATACCCAAAGGATTATAAATCACTGTATTATAAAGACACATGCACATGTATGTTCATAGCAGCACTGTTTACAATAGCAAAGACCTGGAACCAACCCAAATGCCCAACGGTTATAGACTGGACAGGGAAAATGTGGCACATATACACCATGGAATACTATAAAAAACGATGAGTATGTGTCCTTTGTAGGGACATGGATGAATCTGGAAATCATCATTCTCAGCAAACTGACACAAAAACAGAAAATCAAATCATTCATAGGCGGATGTTGAACAAGAGGAACACATGGACACAGGGAGGGGAGCATCACACACTGGGGTCTGTTGGGACTTGCCAAGGGAGGGACAGCAGGAGTGGTGGGGAGGTCACAGAGGGATAACACGGGGAGAAATGCCAGATGTAGGTGACAGGGGGATGGAGGCAGCAAACCCGATTGCCACGTGTGCACCTATGCAATAATCCTGCATGATCTGCACATGTACCCCAGAACCTAAAGTACAATAAAATAAAAGAAGCATTGCCATCATCAGAGAAACTTCTATTGGACACTGAACTGTACACGCCAAAAGCAAGACAGAAGCGTTCCAGAAATGGGAGGCTGATAGTTCCTTTCTTAGCAGGCTCACTTACGATTTTCAAAACAGAAAAGAGATATACCTTGTCCCATTTTATTTTATTTCATTTCATTTTACTTTATTTTAAGATGGAGTGTCGTTCTGTTGCCCAGGATGGAATGCAATGGCATGATTGCATCCCAGGTTCAAGCGATTCTCCTGCCTCAGCCTCTCAAGTAGCTGGGACTACAGGTGTGCACCACCACGCCTGGATAATTTTTGTATTTTTAGTAGAGACAGGTTTTCACCATGTTGGCCAGGCTGGTCTTGAACTTCTGATCTCAAGTGATCTGCCCTCCTGGGCCTCCCAAACTGATGGGATTACAGATGTGAGCCACCATGCTCGGCCCTCTTGTCTCTTTTTATAACTTTCACTACTGGCCCAGTTCCACCCTCTAACAAGACACAACAAGGAAATATACTTTCTTAAATAGTCTTTTCAAAGGCACCCTATTTCTATGTTTCTTACTGATGCATGTTTCTTCTTAAATATAAGACCACATCAATGAATCTTAGGGGAAAATAATGATTCTTACCTTCCCACAAAAATAAAAATTTAGACATGACTGCAATTACAAAGATCAAGGTTTAGATTACTGCCACCTATATTTTTTATATTTTAAATATTCAAAAATAATGACAAATCCACAAAAATTATAAGTAGCACAAGCAATATTTAATTCACAGGGAGAAAAACAGAACTAAGAGAAATCAAAATTTAATTTTTAAATTGAATAGCTTAAAATTGTAATTAAAATAGTATATACTTCTGGCAAATTTCACTCTAAGGCTTAGAAAAATTACCAGAATCAATTTTCAAAACAGTTACGTAGACTTCATTTTCTAGAATAAACACACTCAACTCAAATGTATGTCCTAATACATGTGTAAACCCTCTGGTTTACAGGGTTTTTAAACATTTTAATACTTAACACAAGAAACATTTCAAATTTTATCTCAATAACCAGAATGACCTAAGTTAATGAATATACAGTGACTTTAAATTAACAGCAGCCCGGGCACAGTAGCTCACGCTTGTAATCCCAGTACTTTGGGAGGCCAAGACAGGTAGATCACTTGGAGTCACGAGTTTGAGATCAGCCTAACCAACATGGAGAAACCCCGTCTCTACTAAAAATAGGAAAAATTAGCCAGGCATGGTGGCAGGCGCCTGTAGTTTCAGCTACTCGGTAGGCTGAGGCAGGAGAATTGCTTGAACCTGGGAGGCAGAAGCTGAAGTGAACCGAGATCCCACCACTGCACTTCAGCCTGGGCCAGAGAGCAAGACTCCATCTCAAAAAAAATAAATTAATTAAAAAATAAATTAACAGCACACTTCAAATGAACACCAGATCTTTTAAGTTCCTGTCGTCACATGTAGACAAGTTTTTCTTTAAGATAGAGTGACTCATGCTGTAACTGTTTAACATGATTACATACTTTAAATATTTTTTTCTTCATTATAGAGCATATGGTTTCCGAAATTATGTAAAAAAGACACAAATTATTCATGAAAAACTGGCTTCATGCATAATCATATGTAACAGGTGTATATTTTAAATACATGAGGCTAATTAATGAATGTTTGTATTCCTAAAATACTCCTTTGAGTATATTCTAGGAAACAATTTCTGTATACATTTACATTCTTTATTA
The DNA here is from genome assembly GCA_031835075.1 of Saguinus oedipus. Taxonomy (NCBI): domain Eukaryota; kingdom Metazoa; phylum Chordata; class Mammalia; order Primates; family Cebidae; genus Saguinus; species Saguinus oedipus. The sequence continues at coordinate 21,316,403 of CM063175.1, forward strand.
AAAAAAAAACACAAAACCTGAAACTCATTTTCAGCAATGCTTTCTCTAAAACGTTAACACCATTCCTCAAAATACTTTTTCCTTTTTGGTAGCATATGCTTAAATCCAACTCCTAAATAGTTTGAAAATTCTGTATGAGCCACATGAGATGTAGACAATAAAAATGGAGAGCGAGCCTGACTATTGGATGCATTTCTGCATTATTTGTTTAGTAGAAGTTTTCTCTGTGTTCTTCTGAAAGCTTATAATTTTGCAATCACTTTAAGTTCCTGGGAACACTTGAATGAAGTCACATTCTACTCTTTTAGCAATTTTTGTACATATTGATAGTGACCCCAGCACAAAAACAAGAGACAGAAGTGGGCCTTTGAAGAAATGATGGCCATATTAGTAGAAATAATCATTTTAAAATTTATAATGAAAACTTTTAACTCTCAGAATGGAATGATAGCTACTATTCATAATCTTACTCTAAGGATTGAAATAAAGAAATCAGATAAGGAGTTGTGGGATTTCAACTCGCTGTGTTTACAGTAGAGAGCTCAGTTGCTTGTCAGGAAATTTCTGTCCCCTTGGCCATATGACAAAAGGTGAAATAATCTCATTCTATTGTACCCCCAGACACACCTGAAAAGGGAATTTTGTTTTTAGTGAAACACAACCAGAGAGCCAAAATATATTCTTTAATACGGTCTTGTTTCTTAACAGTCAAACTTAGAGCTCATAAGTCTTTCTAAAATCAGATCAAATTAGCAATACAACTCAACAAGATAATAAGGAAGCAGAGACATAATTATTAAATTTGAATTGAACTGTATACTATTTCAAAGAAGTCTAAAACAGCTTAAAACAGCTTTTTACAATTTTGAAAACGTATCCATAACTCTTAAAGTTTAGCTTCATCTTTTATTTGCATATAAGGAACAGCTATGTTTACTGTTGGTTTTGCTGTAGTGATTAATGTGGATTTTTACATGATTTTATGGATTGAGAACAATGTGCATCCTAATTAGTTATATACTCTTAATTTAAATACTTTTTTTTTTTAACATTTAAGAGAAACATTCCTTAAAGAGAGGCTTCACTAACAGTTTACTAAGTATTTACAAATGATCCAAAGTTTTACAACATATACAATTCTCAATTCAATTACTTTTCACTATATTTAACAGATATAATTTCACTAGGAAATCAAGTTTTTTAAAAAAGAATCTAAGTTGTCTATAATTACATTTACAAACCTTTAAAAAATACCTTTTCAGAAGATGTCTGAAGATACTGAAAACTATTCAAAATCCAAGTTTAAGCACAAAATATTATTCTAAATATAACAAATAATTATAAAATGTGTTCATTTCAAACTTTGTCCCAAAGTGTTTCAACATTTGTGCTAGTCCCTAGGGAAAAATAAACTATTTGTTTTATATTACTGTTAGTGACAGCAAGCACTTAAGTGAAAAATTTGAAAACAAAATTCAAAATAGTTTTAAAAAGATGAAAAATGTCAGATGTCAATGGGTGTATATTTCTTACCACTTCAGAAGAATCAGTGTCACCACAGTACATGTTTTGTGTATACCTCGAAGTGAATTCTCAGCACGCTCACTAACAAATCCTTGCATAGGAAGTTAAAGCGCATTCTGACAGTGATACAGCTTCCACAGCTGGAATATAGTGATACTAGTTTCCCACGCTTGGCAGTGCTCTCAAAATAGGCTCTCAGACACCGACAGACAAAAAATGACTAATTGTAAGCACTTCAGGAAATGATGCTCTGGCAAACTGATGGAAAATTCCAGAAACAGTCAAAATCAGTTTTTAAAATTTATCTTTTTTTTTTTTTTTTTTTTTTTTTTTTTGAGATGGAGTCTCACTTTGTTGCCCAGGCTGGAGTGTGCAGAGGCATGATCTCATCTCACTGTTATATCTGCCTCCTGGGTTCAAATGATTTCTGGCTAATTTTTTTATTTTTAGTAGAGACAGCGTTTCACCATCTTGGCCAGGCTGGTCTGGAACTCCTGACCTTAAGTGATTGGCTCACCTCAGCTTCCCAAAGTGCTGGGATTACAGGAGTGAGCCACTGTGCCCAGCCCAAAATCTGTCTTTGATGGACTACAATAATTGATTATTAAAAGTAAAATAACTGGCCAACATAGTGAAACCCTGTCTCTACTGAAAATACAAAAAATTAGCCGGGCATGGTTGCGGGTGCCTGCAATTCCAGGGAGGCTGAAGCAGGAGAATCATTTGAACATGGGAGGCAGACGTTGTGGTGAGCCGAGATCGTATCACTGCACTCCAGCCTGGGCGACAAGAACAAAACTCCATCTCAAAAAATAAATAAATAAACAAACAAACAAACAACAAAAGCAAAATAAACCAATGAAAGTGCTGGGACAGGAGAATCTCATTCAAGTTTCCGTTACTTGGTTTACTCATGACCCAGACCTAGACATGGAAAGGCTCTGACCTTTGAATGGTAGAACCAGCCAACACTCCAGTAACCCAGGTAGATGGGAAAGAGCCCTAACGAACCAGAGAAATGATCAAGGTTCACTTCTTATCTATTTAAATGGGTACGATGATTTTCTAAGACTAGAATTCAAATTAGAAGGGAATCTGAGTGTCTGTGAGAAGTTAGAGAACTTAGAAACTTCCTAGAATTCCTATCCCCAAAAAGCCAAACCGACAGATTCTTATATCCTCAACAAAGATACCTCTGTATATTTCTTTTCTTTCTTGATCTGAGTTTGCTTCACATTGTGAATAATTTGTGTGAGAAAGTCTTCAATGAAATCAGCGAATGGTTAATGCTATACTGTTCTCCAAATAAAGAATAATTGAGGCTTTTTTTTGCAACTTTCAGGTAGCATATACTAAGAATGTTGCACCACTCTATTCCAACGTTATGATCCAGAGAAAATATTTCAGCAAAATATTTAATTTTCCTTCAACCCCTTAAAAAATGCTAACAAAACTTTGCCAGACATTCTTGTAGTACAAGGACAGGATTTCTGCCAAGTAAACCATCATGTTTTAATTAGAAGTAATTTAAACAAATACTGGACAAGCTTAAGAGGTTGTATAGATTCAAATACAGTAATGTGCAAGAGAAACCCAACCTCGGGTGGCATTTGGAAAAAACACAGGAAGGCAAACTGAGAGGAAGAGTCCAAATCACTTGTATTTGTAAATAATTGGCCATCACCAAATAACTGTTAAATATGGATGAGGAAAGACTGAAAATTAAAAAGAGGCCTTAAAGAATGTCTATCTGGTCCTCTCATATTCTGATGAGAATGTCAAGGACAGAGGGGTTAAATAAAGTCTTCTCAAGACAATCAGCTTGATTGCACGCTGAAAAGAAACTCCCAGAAGGTGCCCTTAACCAAACTGTGGGGCGGGAAACACAATACAGTGGGGAGCAAAAAAATGAAACAAGAGTAAGTTAAACTCTGGAGATGGTCTTAACTATCAACTCAATCAGTAATTAACTTTGAGTCCAGGGCAAGTGCCTTAACTTCGCTAGACATCTGCTTTCATCCTTAACCCAAGTAGATCGGATTAGATTATACAACTCTTTCTGCAACTAACATCCCAATATTCTGTGCCTACAAATAAAATAGCACTTGCAAAAAATGATGTAAGAGAAATTGTATGAACTTCTGGATTTAATACTGCTTTAATCTCCTATCACTTTTAGGCCGGGCGCGGTGGCTCAAGCCTGTAATTCCAGCACTTTGGGAGGCCGAGGCGGGTGGATCACGAGGTCAAGAGATCGAGACCATCCTGGTCAACATGGTGAAACCCTGTCTCTACTAAAAATACAAAAAATTAGCTGGGCACGGAGGCACGTGCCTGTAATCTCAGCTACTCGGGAGGCTGAGGCAGGAGAATTGCCCGAACCCAGGAGGCAGAGGTTGCAGTGAGCCGAGATTGCGCCATTGCACTCCAGCCTGGGTAACAAGGGCGAAACTACGTCTCAAAAAAAAAAAAAAAAATCTCCTATCACTTTTAAACCCTATTCTACATACTTGTTAGAAAGCAAGGTAAAGAATAATGAAGAAAGAAATACTGCATGGAAAATGATATTTTATCAGAAAGAGAAAGATTGGGAATGAAGATGAAAGATATCTAGAGCAAGGAGAGGAAAGTCAATTGATACACATGAAAGAAACAGTGGGGAGAAATGCACGTCAGAGGTAACAGATGTAGAACAGGCAGGTGATGAAAGAGGAGGCTGAGAAACAGACAAAGAAAGAGAAGATGAGACAAGAAGAAAAACTAAACTGCCTTGGTTGGTTTCAGTGGGTCACGCTTGTAATCCCAGCACTTTGGGAGGCCGAGGCGGGTGGATCATTTGACATCAGAAGTTTGAGACCAGCCTGGCCAACATGGTAAAACACTGTCTCTACTAAAACCTCAAAAATTAGCCAGGTGTGTGGTGCATGCCTGTAATCCCAGCTACTCAGGAGGCTGAGGCCGGAGAATGGCTGGAACCTGGGAGGCGGAAGTTGCAGTGATCGGAGATCTTGCCACTGCCCTCCAGCCTAGGTGACACAGTGAGACTGCATCTTAAAAAAAAAAAAAAAAAGTTCAAAGTCCATAACAAATATTGCTATAGAAAATGCACGTATAGTCTGGGTACCATGGCTCACACCTGTAATCCCAGCACTCTGGGAGGCTGAGGAGGGTGGATCATCTGTGATCAGGAGTTCAAGACCAGCCTGGCCAACATGGTGAGACACTCCCCCACCTCTACTAAAAATAGAAAATTAACTGGGCGTGGTGGCAGGTGCCTGTAATTCCAGCTACTCAGGAGGCAAGGCTGGAGAATCTCCTGATACTGGGAGGTGAAGGTTGCAGTGAGCTGAGATTGTGCCATTGCACTCCAGCCTGGGCGATGAGCAAAACTCCATCTCAAAAAACAGAGAAACAAACAAACAAACAAACACAAAAAACCGCCTTGAAGGCTCCACTATTCACAACAGCATTAATACAAATACTGCCAGTATCAACATTTTTAAAGAAGTTTATGATATAGAATGCACTTCTCCAAAACGATTTGTTCTTAAACCAAACCTATTTGATTGGTATTACTATCCTTACTACTTAAAGAAAAAAAAGGAACTGACATCCAGAGACGTTAGGTGCCATACCCAATGACACACAGCTATAATGAGTATGTTAGGCAAAGAACCGAACTCAGACCCTGTGGCTCAAATACTGGCTTGGGCCACACTGTCTAGTCATATACTTTTTCAAACATGCTATTAAATACTAGCTTTGAACTGCTAGCCTTGAACTTACTAGAATAGAAGACTGAAGGGAACACAAGGTACTGGTAGTTTCATGCTGAACCTTCAGAGAGTGGACAGTCTTTGAAAGCAGAAGGCAGACGTGTCAGGTAATAACCAGCACAACAAACACCATATAGCACCAAGGATTAGAGGATGAAGCTTCCATGGGGATCAGAGAAGACCCCATGGGATGACAGGACACAGATCAGGAAGAAAGCAGGGGTGACCCGGTACAAGATCTCCCCAAGTGGGTACATCCGCTGCTTGGTGCTTGCGTAGAAACCATAAGCGTTATGTCTGAAAAGCCAAGCCTGAGCCATCCATCCTGTTGAGAGCCTGGAACGCCAGGCTAATACTTTTGAAATTGATCTTGTAAATAATGAGCCATCCCAGATTTTAACACAGGGGGACAGAATGCTAAAATCTTTCTTTAGGAAACCTATCATGCTGTTCATGGGACAAAAAGCCAGTTAGGCGCTTCTCACATGCGTGAGCAGACAAGACGGGGGAGAGCAATGTGTGAATGTGACAGAGGAGAGACAGGTGGACCGAGTGTCTTCAACACAGACAAATCAGCTTTTGCTCACAGGTGGAGCTAATTAGTCCACAGTTAATGAACTCACTTAATGAAGACCTGGCCTAACATTCTACATGCATTTTCTTTCTTTTCTTTTGCTTTTCTCTGAGATGGAGTCTCACTCTGTCACCCACACTGGAGTGCAGTGGCAGTGATCTCAGCTCACTGCAACCTCCGCCTCCCATGTTCAAGCAGTTCTTCCGCCTCAGCCTCCCAAGCAGCTGAAACTACAGGCATGCGCTATCATTTTGTACATTTTTGGTTTTTCACCATGTTGGCCTCACTGGTCTCAAATTCCTGACCTCCCACAGTGCTGGGATTACAGGCATGAGCCACAGTACCCGGCCTCTACAAGCATTTTCTACAGCAATATTTGTTACGGACTTTTAACATTTTATGGACTTAAAAAAAATCAATCCTCCCTCTAATTGAGGATCACTGTTGCCACCTATAAACAGGGAGAACCTAGTTTAAGATTTCAAGTCAACCTCAAGCGATTCTCCTGCCTCAGCCTACCGAATAGCTGGGACTTCAGACATGTGCCATCATGCCCAGCTATTTATTATTATTATTATTATTATTATTATTATTATTTTGTAGAGACAGAGTCTCATTAAGATGCCAGCTGGTCTTGAACTCCCGGGCTCAAGAGATCCTTCCACTCAGCCTCCCTAGTTGCTGGGATTACAGGTGGAGTTTTTGAAAAGTCTATTTTAGGTTGCTACATAAAGGTAATGAGAAGAAGAGAATGCGAAGAGACAGGTGCTCCAAGTGGATAAAAGAATAGAGTTTAAGGTAACACTTCAGGGAACACGTACATTTAGCAGATGGGGGAAAAGTGAGACAAGAATGAGAGATCACGCTCAGAAGCAGGAGGCAGGAAAAAATCCAGAAGTAGATGAAGGAGGGATGAGCAATGAACAATGAACAGAAAAGAAAGGTCAGCGGGAATTTGAACTGCGGACAAAACCTCTTGGCTGTGATGACTGGGAAGGCATTCTTGCTTCTTCCTAGAGTGAGTAGAGAATATCACTGGTTTTGCAACTAAAGATAAGGAAAAGGACACAGATTTTGAAATCAGACAGTCCAGTTCTGCTACCTGCTGGCTGTGTATGCAGCAGGTGCCTAATCTGACACCCCCGATGCAGGGGAATACACAGCCAGCAAGTTGTCTAAGAGGGCAAACTGCGGAGCCTGCTATCTTCACTCATGACTACCTGCTGCGACCCTATCTCAGCTTCGTAATCACCGTTGCCACTTAAAGTTCTGTGCCTCAGTTTCCTTCTCTTGGAAATGGAAACAACAATAGGTCTGCCTCACAGGACCCTTGTGAGTAATAAATGAGTCATTAGAAAAACAGCATGCATACTACCTTAAAAACAAAACAAGGCCGGGAGCGGTGGGGCACGCCTGTAATCCCAGCACTTTGTGAGGCTGAGACGTGAGGATCTCTTGGAGCCAGACTTTAAGATTAGCCCAGGCAACAAAGTGAGATTTCATCCCTACAAAAAAGAAAAGTAGCCAGGTATGGTGGCGCACACCTGTGTCCCAGCCAGTCAGGAGGCTGAGGACAGAGGATCACTTGGGCCCGGGAGTTTGAGGCTGCAGTGAGCTGTAATTACAGCTCCACTGCACTCCAGCCTAGGCAACAGAGTGAGGCCCTGTCTCTTAAAATAAACCTAAACTTGGCTGAGTGAGGTGGCTCACACCTGTAATCCCAGCACTTTGGGATGCCGAAACGGACAGATCACAAGGTCAAGAGATCGAGACCATTCTGGCCAACATGGTGAAAACCCATCTCTACTAAAAATACGAAAATTAGCTGAGCGTGGTGGTATGCGCCTGTAGCCACAGCTATTCAGGAGGCTGAGGCATGAGAATCACTTGAACCCGGGAGACGGAGGTTGCAGTGAGCTGAGATCACACCACTGTACTCCAGCCTGATGACAGAGTGAGACGTCATCTCAAAAATAAAATAAAATAAACCTAAACTGAACTCTTTGGGTCTCAGTTTCGTCCTCCATATAACAGGAAACAGCACCTAGTTTTGAGGTTGTAGGAATAACTGATGTTAAAGAAACTTTAGTGTTCGTTCCCGTATTCTCACAGTGCTGACTCATCGGCCCTTTACTGATGTCTTTCCTGAGCACCTGATTTGTATGATGTTGGATCGCCCTATGCTCCTGCACTGTTTTTACCCACTCTCCCCAGTATAGGGTCATGTTCCTATGTTTACAGCTTAATTTGAATATAGAACAGTCTAATTTCCTCTTGGCACTCATGGCTCAATTTACAACCCAGGAATCTTCAGTACCACACACAATAGCAATAAACATAAAAGTGAATCTTAACATCAAAATAATTCAAAGTACAATAATTGAAATTCAAGAGCTGTAGCTGAGAAACAGGCCAGTTTAAGAATGTTACTTATAAACTCCAAGCTGGGTGTGGTGGCTCACGCTGGTAATCCTAGCACTTTGGGAGGCCAAGGTGGGTAGATCACTTGAGGTCAGGAATTCAAGACCAGCCTGGCCAACATAGTAGGAAACCCCATCCCTACTGTGAATAAAAAAAATTAGCCGGGCATGGTGGCACATACCTGTAGTCCCAGCTACTCAGGAGGATGAGGTGAGAATCACTTGAACCTAGGAGGTGAAGGTTGCAGTGAGCCGAGATGGCACCACTATACTCCAGCCTGGGTGATGGAGGGAGACCCTGTGTCAAAAAAAAAAAAAAAAAAAAAAAAAAGGCTGGGCATGGAGGCTTACGCCTGTAATCCCAGCCCTTTGGGAGACCAAAGCAGGTGGATCACAATGTCAGGAGTTTGAGACTAGCCTGACCAACATAGTGAAACCCCGTCTCTACTAAAAATACCAAAATTAGCTGGGCATAGTGGCAGGTGCCTGTAATACCAGCTACTCAGGAATCTGAGGCAGGAGAATCACTTGAACAGGGGAGATGGAGGTTGCCGTGAGCCGAGCAACAGAGTGAGACTCAAAAAAAAATTTTTTTTTACTCAAAAACTCCAAATATCATTCTCACATGCATTTATTTATTTTTGTGGGGGGAGGCTTCTCAAAGGACACTGGCTATTTTTGTTTAAGGTTGTGGCTGCAAAATAAGTCCCTAAATAACACAGAAGCTAAAAAAAAAAGAAAATGGCTATCAGTATTTCAATGGTTATTAGGACCCCCAAAATTGCTACTTTTCCATCATGACAATTTGTATCACTGTTTTCCAGTTAAATTCAGGCCTGTATTTAAATGTACAATTAAATTAGTATTTACTATTAAAAAAATTCAGGCCTATATTAAAGCTGACATAACATTTTCCAGGAAACTGCTATGTAAAAAAAGACTGCATAGGAGAAAAATGCCATGTAAAGTTTTTCTAAAATGGCCATATATATGAAAAGAACAAAAAAAAACCCCTGAATTTAAATGTTTTGGTCTGTGATGTTGTATTGACAGACACAGGAATCTATAAATAACCAAGTTACTTATTTTCGTGCTCTCATGTTATTCTATTGTTTGTTTAAGAGGGAGTTTCACTCTTGTTGCCCAGGCTGGAGTACAATGGTGCGACCTCCGTTCACTGCAACCTCTGCCTCCCAGGTTCAAGTGATTCTCCTGCCTCAGCCTCCCCAGTAGCTGGGATTACAGGCATGTGCCATCATTTTTGGCTAATTTTGTATTTTTAGTAAAGATGGGATTTCTCCATGTTGGTCAGGCGGGTCTCAAACTCCTTACCTCAGGTGATCCACCCACCTTGGCCTCCCAAAGTGCTGGGATTACAGGCGTGAGCCACCGGGCTGGGCCCCTACTGTTTGTTTCTTAAGCACAATTCACACTTCTTTGTTATCAACCTCAATTCCTTCCTCTGCTTTTTATTTCCCAGCCAGCTTTCTCTATCATACTCTATTGCTCTATTTAAATAAGTATTCTGAGTTAAAAAAAAAAAAAAGTTGGCATGCCACAAATACAGCCACTTTGTACCTGTATAGGAAACCTAAATGTCATACTGCAATCACAAAGTAGTTCCATAGAGAGACAGAGAGAGAGCTCATTAGAGAAGGAATTTCCTTCATTCATTGCTGTATTCCTAGGTTCTAGAACAGCAGGTGGCATGTACTAGTTGCTCAGTAAACATTTATAAATTGAATAGATGGGCCAGGCACAGCGGCTCACACGTGTAATCCAAGCACTCTGGGAGGGTGAGGTGGGCAGATCACCTGAGGCCAGGAGTTCAAGAACAGCCTGGCCGACATGGTGAAAAGCCGTCTTTACTAAAAATTCAAAAAATAGTTGGGCGTGGAGGCATGCGTCTGTGGTACTTGCTACTCAGGAGGCTAAGGTGGGAGAATCACTTGTACCTAGGAGACAGATGTTGCAGTGAGCAAAGATCATGCCACTGCCCTCCAGCCTGGACAACACAGTGAGACTCTGTCTCTAATCTATCAACTGAATGAATGAATGTATTTTCCTTTTTCTGCCTACTTCCTTCCATTCACTCATTCTTTTATTGTTTCCTTAAATATTTGCCACGTGCTGCTACAATAACGTGCTGGATGTTGAGGCTTCTATAGATGAGGCAAACATGATTCCTGCCTTCCAGGCACTATGGAGCTTATCTAAACCAGTGAGCCCCAAAAGAGTGTTCCAGGAATGTACTGCTGCATTTTTGGCTGTTTCACCAATCGAGAGGCATTACAGGATGCTTGTACACAATGACAGGGAATATACATGTCCTGTATTTTACACAACAATCCTAGATAAGATGGATGCACACCTCCTCCATGATCTTTCACTATCCAGCCTGGAATCCATCTAGGTGAAAAATATTAAATTATCTGAACCTAGAATCTATTTTGGATATGAGCGCAAGTCTTTTTGCAGTCGTAAAATACACTGAATTTTCAGAAATCAAAGTACTGTGACAATGAAAGATTGTACTTTATTTGGAACTTTATATTGAATAAAATGAGTTCTAAATTTCTCTTCAAAGAATCAGTATGTCATTATGTTCAGATAATGTCCTCCATTGTAAAGTTTAACTTCCTTGCAGTTCCAGTGTACAACCTTCTCCACAGGTTCTAAGCAGTAGTTCACATCTGCCCCCCTGGCCCCCGGCTCCCAGCTGTGTCCTGACACATCCCAGTCACCTGCTTCAGTCACCTACTCCAGTGACCACCTGCTCTGACCTGCCAGTAACCATCTTTCCTGCCAAACCACCCACCCTGCCACTCCAGCTCACACCCCTCCTTTCTTTAAAACAGCCAATCAGGATTAGTCTAGCTTGTGCGGTCTAACCCTAGCCAATAGGGGAACAACACAGCAGTAGGGGCGACCCCCATCAGAAAAAGTACCCCTTTTCCTCCCTTGTCCAAATGTGCAGTCACCATTGCTCCATCAGTGAGCCGCATCCTTGTATAGAAGTAAACTCCCTTGCTGAGAGAATTTATCTTCCAGTGCTATTTCTTTTGCAGCACTGAAATTTTACTTGTAACATTTACCAGGAATTGTTAACTATTGTCTATAACAGCCACACACCAGTAGGTGCAGGTGTACATCACTGCTAATCTGCACGTACAGTGGCCCCATCCACGGGACTGCTTCCTCACATTTTCCAGTGTGCTTATGCTGGGATAATTACCCAGTGAAATACACACACCTGAGAATAAATTAATTTAATCTTTTTTATTCATTGGGTCTGTATTCATTGGGTCTGTCTTTACAAATTTGTGTGTTGGTTGTTTGCATTAACTCTAAATTCCACTTCAGGATGATAAAGGAGGAGTGCTGAAATACATGTAAAGGAAATTGAGTCTGAGCCAGACACAGTGGCTCACACCTGTCATCTCAGGCCTTTGGGAAGCTGAGGCAGGAGCGTAGCTTAAGCCCACGAGATTGAGACCAGCCTGGGCAACATGGGGAAACCTCATCTCTCCAAAATATAAAGCAATTAACCAGGCATGGTGGCATGTGCCTGTGGTTCCAGCTACTTGGGGGCTGAGATGAGAGGATTGCTTGAGCCCTGGAGGTCAAGGCTACAGTGAGCTGAAATCATGTCAGTTAACTCTAGCCTGGGGAACAGAGTGAGACTCTGTCTTAAAAAAAAAAAGAAAAAAGAAAAGGAAAAGAAGGAAGGAAGGAAGGGATGGATGGAGGGAAGGAAGGATGGAGGAAGAGAAGGAGGGAGGGAGGGAGGAAGGGAGGAAGGAAGGGAGGAAGGGAGGGAAGGTCCAAAATCGGAACTGCTGGTCAAATAATTACATTTATATGAAGCAAACTGGGTGCTGTGCATAGTAGAAGCTCCTTTGTACAGCGTAGTCAGGGAAAACCTTTCTGCAGAACCACCGTCTAACTGAGACCTTTAGCATCAAAGTAAAGGGCAGGGAAGAACATTCCTGGTTAAAAATAATAATAACCCTGCAAGACCAGAAAGGTGAAAAGAACTTGGCTTGTTGGACAAAGCGAGGGAAAGAAGCAGTGATGAGAGGTGAAGGGAGTGAGACAGAGCATGGGGTACAGGCAGTGGGCTCCCTGGGGGTGCCCAGAATTTGCATGATGCAAAGTGGGTGCTGGGCAGTTGGAATAGTTGCATGAATCAAGCATGAGAAAAAAGCAGGAGCAGAGGCCCAGCCTATGGCAGCTTCAGCCTTGAAGGAACCAAGACATGTTAACGGTATCACAGCAGGGAAGGCGGGAAGTGAGGGCTCTGTCAATGCACAGGGCGGTGAGCAGAGATCCAGATCTCCTGAGACCTCCAGGGGGCTGCAGCCTTACAGTCCCAGAGTCTCCATGGAACAACCCTTACAGAAACCTTCCAGATAGTTCTGCTGGGTTTTTTTTTTGTTTTTTTGTTTTTTTTTTTTCATATTTTACCTGCATGTTAGTTGACTCAGACATTACAGAGGAGAAAGGAAAATCAGATCAAATTTGCAGAGCCTAATCAGCTGGGCTTAAGGCAGATACTTCTGTGATTATAACCAGGGCTGAGTGTTAGCTGAAGCTCTGCCACAGCGTCAAAAAATTAAAATAAAGTCTATATTTATTCAAGTGTTGGAATCGTTTGTGTGATACCATTTATCATCCTGAGACCAAATCATAGCTAACGCTAACGCCAAATGGTCAGTTACATATGGAAAACCCATTTTTAAAAAAAGGACAACAGATTTTTCTTTCGTTGATAACTTTTTTCTACCTAGGTTTATACCCATAAAAGAATAACTACCAGTAATATTTACAAAAGATAAGCTTCTTATCCAGAACTCCAAAATCTAGAAAGCTCAAGTAACAAGAGATGATAGAAGTACTATGTTAAGTACCCTGAAACACTTAGAGTGGACATGCTGAGTATCCCTTATCTGAAACGCCTGGGACAGAAGTGTTTCAGCTTTCAATTTTTTTCGATTTTGGAATATCTGCATGTACGTAATGAGCTATATTGGGGATGGAACTCAAGTCTAAATACAGCATTCATTAATGTTTCATATATACTTTATACATGTAACCTTAAGGTAATTTTACACAGTATTTTAAATAATTTTATACATGAGACCAAGTTTGTGTAAGTTGAACCATCAGGAAGCCAAGATGTTTCTAGCCTGTGTAAGGCCTCAAAAAGTTCTGGATTTTGGAGCTTTGGATTTGGAATGCCCAACTTGAGCTTCAGACGTGACTTGAAGAAAGAAACCACACACGGTTCTACGGTTGTTTTTAGTTTAATTCTCTGAACCCTGCTGACCCTGGTGTAGATTATGCAGATATTTTCAGAACCAGAAAGCCACTGCCCACCGCGTGCTCTGCCGGACTTCCGGTAAGTCCCCCATTCCTCTGCTGTTGGGCCCGTTGGGTCCTGAGACTATTCTAAAGATAGTTCCCCCTCCTCCACAGCCATAATTGAAAAACAAACACAGGAGCAAAAAACAGCAACAAAAAAACACAAACAAAATCACCCTAGCTTCCCTTTCAGCCTTCATCTTCTGTGAGCTCAGCTTCATCCAACATAATTAACCACACCATGACGACGTCTGGCTCCTCACCAGGCCCCACCATACTGCCTTGGATTCGGCGGGCATGTTTCTCTCCCCAGGACTCTTCCAACAGCCTTCTGACCTTTTCAAGGCCAGCACCCTTCAAGTTGGTGGAAGGGTGGAGAGTTGCGTGGGGGTTGAGACCAGGCACAATGGGAAATGGGAAGTTCTCATGGGACCTCACCAAGGAGACTGTTCCCCAAAGAGGCAGCAGTTTAAGGGCCCAAGTCAGGAGGGAAAAAAATGAGCTAATGCTTAACAAGTGCTTGTCAAATTGATGAATACCTCATTATCATACAGTGCTTTGCTGTTTTTAAGATTTTCAAATTATAGTTGAGCCTTGAGGACAGGAGGGATCATTTATCATTATTGCTCTAAATGCAAAGATAAGCAAATTGACTCTCAGGAATTTGACTCTGGGTGATTTGCCCAATGTCATTTGTGTGAAATCATTTATCATCCCGATAAATGACTCAGCTAATTAAGGCCTACTACAGGTTTTTTGAAGGATTATACATTCCATTTTAATACTAACCAAGTACTTAACAAGCTACTAGACACTTGCTGCTACTAACAAGTGCCAAGCATTTGCAAAATATTTACCAGAATATGAGTTTGCCCAATGCCTACTAAGATTTATTGTTTATACTAGAAAGAAAACTTTGCTCATACTGTTTCCTTATAATGCCTTTGCGGAAAAAAATAGATAATGGCTTTTGTCAGAGTTAATAGATTAAACAGATACATGTGATGGACTGGAAGCCCTCAGCTGCCATACAGCAGTATAAGGAAAGTTTTTCAGAACCAAGCTGTTAATCTAAATTTATACTCTCAAACTGGATTGCCATGAATCAGAAAGGTCAAAAGTTCATAACCTCTGGAATAGTGTAATCTCTCTTATCAAGCATTTCCTTTTCTTTCCCCCTCAAATTAAAGTCTTTTTGTGGCTAACTTTACTTTGATGTGTACCTCATACTGAATCAAGAAAGATCAGTGAACTGTAAAGGTAGTATGTAGAAGTACATATTTAGTTTTTATCATAAAGTTACAGAGTTAAAACAGCTGAGAAGGCCCACGTCCTTAACTAAGATTTTTCCAAGTCCGTACAAATGTACATTTCTACCTAGGTTTATACCTGGAAAAGAACAACTACCAGTAATGTTTATAAAAGATACGCTTCTTATCTAGAACTCCAAAATCTAGAAAGCTCAAATAACAAGAGGTGTTAGAAGTAGTATGTTAAGTACCCTGAAACACTTAAGAGTGTACATGCTGAGTATCCCTTTAAGAATCATACATTTTTAAAGCCCAGTTCTAATTTTAAAACATAAGATCATATGGAATTAAATTGTAGACCATGTTACTGTATAGAAATCATATTTCTCTAATAAAATATTGTAAGATTTCTTTCATTATTCTTCTTCTGAACAGATCACATTTTCCTGCTATCAGACATATTTCATGAATAAGAAAAATAAAAAATATTAAAATATTCTATAATTTATAACTTTATTAGAGGTGATGTATCAATGGATTCAAAATATGCTCGCATATTTTGTTCACAGCTTTCATTGATACAAGCATATATGTTTCTTCATTTGCCCAGAACATGAGAAAATCCACTATACTAATAATTCCAAATTGTGCTAAATTTACATGTAAAACATTCTCCCTTAAAAATGTTATATACTAGGAAATGCTATGAAGCATGTTTAAGTGTTACTTGAAAAACATTCCTACATGAAAACCTAGGTAATCCCTTATAATTCGCATATCAATGAAGTATGAACTTTTGAAAAATGAGGTGAAATTAAAAGAAACTCTTCCAAAGCAACAAGTGGGTAGCAAAAGTAAGTAAACAAGAGGCCTTCACAATGGAACTCCTGGAATGCTTTCAAACCACAACTTGCTTATCATTTACTGATTATTGCTGGTTTCTCTTTTCTTTCTCGATTTATCAGTCCCACTGTTCCCTATTTCAGCACTCTTCCATGATAACATGAGTCACTGACCAAATTCCACAACCTAAGAGCTTTCCTACAGTGGTGACATGTGCTATCTTCATAGCCCTCTATGATAAAGCAGTTATGTTATCTCGGTGTTGCAAGAATTAAGAAGACCAGATGCCATGGTTTTTCCTGCTTCACAGAGGAACCCTGTCATGGCATGTGATGTGTAGAAGTCCGCTCAACTCATGTGATCATAAAGGTAATATGAACATGAGAATATCAAATATCTTACCCTTATATAAGGATAAGAATGAAGTCAGCAGAGGCTGGCTTGGATGCAAAAACGTACTTTCAAGTTGCACTTTTAGACTGAACGCCTATTCAGCTTGGGCTCTGCATTGAACACACAGAAGAAATAGACCTGTCAAAATATCATCTGTCAGAGCTCTGCAAACAGGTCAAATACCCTTTTTAGGAGACTCTGAACAGGCCTTGAGAGAGCAGCAGGAGTGTAGAACATTTGAAATTCTCTATGTCTATATATGTATTTTAAATGTCGCAACTCTCTCTTTGGTTTACAAAAACTGTCAGCCATTTTGACTTGTTGAATCAAGGAGTTCATCAGGAAAAAAAGCATCTAATAGAAATTACACTTTGAAAGAGACTTTCCCTAACTTTGAAAGCAACACAACCATAGAATCTTAAGTGAAAAACTTTCCTAATTCTCTAATTAAGAACTGATCTAGTTTATTATGCTGAACTCAATTCATTTTGTTTCCTTTTGTTCCAGATTAAGGGCAGAGAGGAAATTATGCAAATACACTGGGTTGGAAATTATTTCTCTCGGCTTGTTCAGACCATCTGGTTTTCCACGGTAGAGTGAAAAAGGCAGAAATGGTAACAATGGAACAACATGTGTTTCCAACAAAATCCTGAAAAATGCTTTGAAATTTCCGGATGTAGGGAGTCAGTTTCACCCAATTAAAAAATACAGGTAGAGGAATGTAGAGAGACAACAATCATTGTAGGTAGCAGATTGCTGTGTAGATATAGTATAATGCAGAGTCAGAAAGATCTCTAGCACAGTCTAATTTCACCAAGCACCTTCTTCCCTGCTTTATGATACTTTGTCACAGAATTGTCCTCTAATCTGTAATACAACATGATGATGTGATACAGAATATATTTAGTCCTAAGCCTATATTTGTAAAAGAAACATATTTTACAAATCCCAAGAAAGCCTGATGAGAAATCTGGTTATAGACATGCATTTCAGAAAAAAAAAAAGAAAAGAAAAGAAAGGGTGTACATGCGGTCTTTATAAAAATGTCTTTACTTGATTTGTATATACGTTTCCTTGTGGGAATGACTCTATAGTCTTGTTTTCTCTGAAAAGTAGCTGGCATATAATGATAAACAAGAAACAGCTCATTTTAAAAAAATTCTAATTGATCAGAGTAGAAGACTGACAACTATGTTCATAAAAGTTACTTGCTTAGAAAAGACTAAACATGATTTTTAATTGTGATGGAAGGATCGTTTGAGCTCAGGAATACAAGGCTACAGCGACTATGATTGTAACACTGGACTCCAGCAAGGATGACAGTGAGACCCTGGCTCGCAAACCACCGCCGGTTCCAAACAACCAAACAAAATACGGTTTTTAAAACACAAGTTAATTTTAAGATGATCTTCGTATCTGACCCGTGGAGTGATTTTCATTAACTCTGCAGAAGAAATAAACAGCTAGCCTTTTGTCCTGCTGTGTGAAGGCCTGCCGGGCCTGGCGGACTCCTGGAGGGCTGATGGGCAATCTCACCTCCTGCTATAGGACCTGCAGGGCTCAAGGTCAATGAGGTGCCCCTGAGTGAAGATGCAGGAAACCTAAAGCACTGCTCCTAAAGGAACACCG
Organism: Saguinus oedipus; assembly: GCA_031835075.1. Classification (NCBI taxonomy): domain Eukaryota; kingdom Metazoa; phylum Chordata; class Mammalia; order Primates; family Cebidae; genus Saguinus; species Saguinus oedipus. The sequence continues at coordinate 21,334,176 of CM063175.1, forward strand.
GCTGCTCCAGCAGCTGGGGCCGTAAGAAAGTGCAGTCATCAGAGGCAAAACAAAGAAAAACAACGGTGAGACACAGGGCTGCATGCACTGAAAACGCTGCCCTTTTGCTTCCAGTTCCTGCTTTTGCCACTGACCCCTGTGGGACCCCACGATAGTGACAAACTTGACTATGCTGAGATTCTTCATCTGTCAACTAGAGATGATCATGTGTCTACTTCACTGGGTTGTTATGAAAATAATAATACTTATATTATTGAGAAGGAGTCTTACTCTGTCACCCAGGCTGAAGTGCAGTGGTGCAATCCTGGCTCACCGCAACCTCTGCCTCCTGGGTTCAAGCGATTCTCCTGCCTCTGCCCGCTGAATAGCTGGGATTACAAGTGAACACCACTGCACCTGGCATGATAATTATTATTTATTTTTAATTTTTTTTTGAGACTGAGTTTCGCTCTTGTTGCCCAGGCTGTATGTAGTGCAATGGCATGATCCTGGCTCACTGCAACCTCCGCCTCCCAGATTCAAGTGATTCTCCTGCCTCATCTTCCTGAGTAGCTGGGATTACAGGTGCCCACCACGATGCCTGGTCAATTTTTTTTATATTTTTAGTAGAGACAGGGTTTCCTTTTTTTTTTTTTTTTTTTTGAGACGGAGTTTCGCTCTGGTTACCCAGGCCGGAGTGCAGTGGCGCGATCTCGGCTCACCACAACCTCCACCTCCTGGGTTCAGGCAATTCTCTTGCCTCAGCCTCCTGAGTAGCTGGGACTACAAGCACGCAACACCATGCCCAGCTAATGTTTTGTATTTTTTAGTAGAGACGGGGTTTCACCATGTTGACCAGGATGGTCTCGATCTCTTGACCTCGTGATCCACCCGCCTTGGCCTCCCATAGTGCTGAGATTACAGGCTTGAGCCACCGCGCCCGGCCTTGAGACAGGGTTTCAACATGTTGACTGGCTGGTCTCAAACTCCTTACCTCAGATAATCCACCTGCCTCAGCCTCCCAAAGTGCTGAGATTGCAAGCATGAGCCACCATGCCCAGCTGTTATGAGAATTAAAAAAAAATAACAGATATAAAGCATCTGGCTTCATGCAACATACATGCTCAATACAGGTGGGTTTTTATTAAATTGCATGGCAAGCATTGTGGCAAAATATGCATAACATACAATTTGCTATTTCAGCCAATTTTAAGTATATAGTTCAATGGCGCTATATACATTTACATTATCGGGCAACCATCACCATCTTCTATCTCCAGGACTTTTTTTTTTTTAATCATCCCCAGCTGAAAGTTTGTCCCCATTAGACACTAACTTCCCACTCCCCTCCTCTCCCGACCCCTGGCAACCCCCATTCTATACTCTGTCTCTATGAACTTATACTAGATCCCTCATGTAAGTGGGGTCATTCCATATTTGTCCCTTCGTGTCTGGCTCATTGCACCTAGCAGATTGTCGTCAATTTTAATGGCATTTTGAATGCCAGGTTTATGTGGCTGGAGCGGAAGACAGTCCCAGAGAAGTTAACGCAAATTTAGTTGTGGAAATTAAACCAATATATATTTTCTCAGCCTAAAAGCAGATATCACATCAACCACTGCACCCATTATTTTTCACACACACTGTGGTCCATTAACTTAGGTCACTGTAATAAGCTGGAGCTCTGTGAAAACCATTGTTTTTAGGTCTCTTTAGACAAACAACTTTCAGTCACACTTTCACCAACTAGTTTTTCCCACCACATCCTTCAAAAGTCATATAAAAGCGGTCAAACAGAGGGTGTATGGGGAACACCGAACCCTATCCTGCCTCCTACGATGTCCTGTGAATGCCTACCCTTCATATAAAATACAAACAAGTGGTCTGAGGTCTCTGCTCTCTTCGGTGGGTCTCATTCTGTCACTCGGGCTGGAGTGCAGAGGGACAGTCACAGCTCACTGCAGCCTCAATGTCCTGGGCACAGGTGATCTCTCACCTCAGCCTCACAGGGAGCTGGGATCACAGGCACACACCACCACACCCAGCTCATTTTTAAAAATTATTTGTAGAGACGGGGTCTCCCTACATTGCCCAGACTGGTCTCAAATTCTTGAGCTCAAATGATCTTCTGCCTTGGCCTCCCAAGGTGCTAGGATTACAGGCATCAGCCACCTCGCCTGGCCTAGTTCTGAGGTCTCTTTACAATACAGACTTTTCATCTGGGCACGGAGGCTCACGCCTGTAATCTCAGCACTTTGGTAGGCCGAGGAGGCTGGATGACCTGAGGTCAGGAGTTCCAGACCAATGTGTACCACTATGCCTGGCTGATTTTTGTATTTTGAGTAGAGATGATATTACGCCTGTAGTCCCAGCTACTCAGGAAGCTGAGGCAGGAGAATCAGGAGGCAGAGGTTGCAGTGAGCCGAGATCACGCCACTGTACTCCAGTCTGGGTGACACAGCAAGATTCGGTCTCAAACAAACCAACCACGTGTGTGTGTGTGTGTGTGTGTGTGTGTGTGTGTGTGTGCGCGTGTGTGTGTGTGTGTGTGCGCGCGCGCGCGCGCATACACTCTCTCTCTCTCTCTCTATACTTTTTCTGAGTTCAAATTTAGCCCACATAGCCACCTTGGGTGTCCATATTCCAGCTATAGTGCCAAACATATGTATCTTAATTAAATCATTTTAAAGAGACAGTCGACAAACTTATTCTGTCATTCGATAAGTATACTAAATTGAACTGAATTCCACAACTTCCAAATTTTCAACTGATCTTTTAACCTGAGAGTTCTTTAAATATTTGTGTCTATAATATAGAAATTCATGATTTCTCAGTATGTGGATGGTTGTAAACATTTTTTTAAATCTTGTTATGTTATCCAAGTAAGTGGCAATTTCCTCCAGAGACCACATTTAACTTCACCTAGGTAGTACTCAACACATATCATATGTGAGTCATTAAAAGTTTTGGCAATATCACGAGGTTCCTTTTTTTTCCATACTGTTTTATTTGGGTGGATATATACTTTTTTAAAGAATGCCCAGACATCAAGTCAGCATTAATTATTCACAGCCCACTGTAAAAGACTTGGAAGCTGAGCTGTGCATGACACTCAAAACCTTCTGATATAGAATTTAGCCTTGAAAAATTCCTTTCAGGTGTTTATATTGACCATTAAATCTTATTAAAGGAAGTCACAAAAATAGTCATTAACACAGGAAAAATCTCAGGCTCATCAGGTTTCACACTGCAGAAATACCTGTGTTGTTAAAAACATGGTCATGCCAGGCGGCTCACGCCTATAACCTCAGAACCTTGGGAGGCCAAGGTGGGTGGATCAGTAGAGGTCAGGAGTTCGAGACCAGCCTGACCAACACAGAGAAACCCTGTCTTACTAATAATACAAAAATTAGCCAGGAGGGGTGGCACATGCCTGTAAGTCCAGCTCCTCGGAAAGCTGAGGCATGAGAATCTCTTGAATATGGGAGGTAGAGATTGCAGAAAGCCAAGATCGGGCCATTGCATTCCAGCCTGGGCAACAAGAGCAAAACTCCATCTCAGAAAACAAACAAGCATACCAATAAAAAACAAAACGAAACAAAAAAACACACACCAAAAAACAAGGTCTCCATATTGAGGGTACATTACTTAAGCAATTGCTCAGGCTTCAAAGTAAAGACAAAACGAGGAACAGCTATTCTAAGATGCTTTAAGGATATTGCATCACCTATATAGGCTTTTACAGCCTCCCAAACAGAGCAGTGGAGAGATAAGAAATATTGCCTTCATTGTATAGGAGAAAAAAACCCCAAAAACCAAAAAGCACGCCCAGAGATGTTAATCAACTTGCTCAAAAACTAAGGAGCCAGTGTTAGAATTAAGAATACAGTCTTGTTGTCCTTTTAATGTGGTGAGATGTGTCCATCCTCTCATGTTTTCAAATCAAAGCCTTTTTCTTCTATTAAGAAGATCAGGAAGCACAGAATGGTATGAAATAGACTTTGGGCAGAGTGCACTGTTATCATGGTGTGGCCCTTTCTGCTGCTGGCAGCAGGTCTATTTTGTGTGTTGGTAGCACAGCGGACGATCTTAGAGGTGATTTCACTGGTAAGGTTTTTCACCTCTCTGATGTCCAAAAAGCCACTAACAGGCCAGGTGCGGTGGCTCACACCTGTAATCCCAGCACTTTGGGAGGCTGAGGTGGGTGGATTACTTGAGCTCAGGAGTTTGAGACCAGCCTGGGTAGAAAGTGAAACCCTGTCTCTAAGAAAAATTCAAAAATTAGCTGGGCATGGTGGTGCACACCTCTAGTCCCAGCTACTTGGGAGGCTGAGGTGGGAGGATGGCTTGAGCCTAGGAGGCAGAGGCTGCAATGAGCTAAGCCACAGAGTGAGGCTCCGTCTCAAAAAAACAAAAATGTATCTGAATAAAGTCTAAAGCTTTTGCTTCACATTCCAAAATTGAAGCTTAATCTTGTGACTAGTCTATCTGCTGATTTCTAATTACACAAATACTCTATTTCCTCAGGCTAACCTAGAGATATCAGTAGAGTACTGCAATACAAATTTTAGATACATTTATATGAACGTCAGTAATTTGATAGGATAGTATTGGATGGGAAAAGCTATTCCAGAGTTTAATCTGTGAGGAGCTACTCCTTTTTTGTTTGGTTTTGTTTTGTTTTGTTTTAAGGAGAGGAGAGTGTTTAATAGGCAAGAAAGAAGGAAGAAGCTCCCTCATACAGAGACAGAGGAGGGAGCTCCGAGACGAGAGAACCCCTGGAGCTACTCTTAATATCGAACAAATAAAAATAACCTTTTAATCAAAATACAGGAAGCCTAATAAAACAATTGGCACAGAAATACAAAGAATATATATTCACCTTCAGTAGTAATCCACCAAACAGTATTTAAAACAATGTTGTATAACTATTTATACGAGAAGCAATCGTTAGTACCTAATGCTGTGTACATTGTGATAAAATCAGTGTATGAATAATATTGGCACTGTCAACCAGTAGAATTTGGAAAAAAGATCTCAAAGGCATAGCCAGAGATTAATAAGAACATTCAAACCCACTCACTGTGCAGATAATTCCACATCTAATAATTTATCTCAAATAAGTTATTTAATGGAGCTGAAAACCATATGTTCAAATCTGTTATTATAGATTTATTTATCTATAAAAACAAAATTATAAAATCAATTTAAAAGTCTAACAATAAACAACCGTTTTATTGGACAATCAATGGCAAATCTGCACAATGTTATATTACATTGAAACAGTCATGTCAAAATAAGATTCAAGGAAAAAAGGCAGAATCCACAACTGTCTGAACACGAGACAAGAATGCACTATAATACGCCAGTATAAAAATATCTGACCAAAGCATGGTGAGATTGTGGAGTATTCGTACACCCACCTTCTTTTAATATTTCTTCTGCTTTATTTTATTTTGAGATTGAGTTTTGCTCATGTTGCCCAGGCTGAAGGGCAGTGTTTGGGATCTCGGCTCACTACAACCTCTACTTTCCGGGTTCAAGCGATTCTCCCGCCTCAGCCTCCCAAGTAGCTGGGATTACAGGCACATGCCACCATGCCTGGCTAATTTTTGCATTTTTGGTAGAGATGTGGTTTGGCTGGTCTTGAACTCCTGACTTTAGGTGATCCATCTGCCTTAGCCTCCTAAAGTGTTGGGATTATAGGCATGAGCAATAGTGCCTGGCTTATTTCTTCTATTTTTAATAGTAAAAAACTTCTTTGAAGGATAAAGCTCTCTTTCACCTCTGTAATCTCAGCTCTTTGGGAGGCCGAGGTGGGTGGACCACCTGACGTCAGGAGTTCAAGACTAGCCTCAACATGGTGAAACCTCATCTCTACTAAAAATACAAAAACTAGCTGGGCATGGTGGCGGGCACCTGTAATCCCAGCTATGCAGGAAACTGAGTCAGGAGAATCACATGAACCCAGGAGGCGAAGGTTGTAGTGAGCTGAGTTGGCACTACTGCACTCCAGCCAGGGCGACAGAGTGAGGCTCTGTCTCAAAAAAAAAAACAAAACCACTTTTGTCAATTTTGATAATCAAAATAACTTGCAAATTTAGGTTGTGATTGCACAAAATGACTGTTTCCACAAACTGATCATTTTATGGGGCAAGGTAAAATCAAACAGAATGGCACCTCTTGATGCTGAAGCCAGCATCTCCATGTAGATACATTAGCCCCCACGCCTTACGAACATTATACTTACATTTACAAACAAATGATACCTACAGAATGATGCAGAAACATCCAGCCTTAGATCACTATTTGTTTTTTAACATACAGGAATACACAGTCATTTTCTTTCTTTCTTTTCGATATAAAGTAAAGAAGAAGAAAAATAATCAACCCAAAATTACTAGTCTTAGAATACTTAACCACCATCATCTTATTTGTTCTCTCAGGCTTATGCCCATTCAGGATCTCTGTTTTTATATGTTTGTTTTTCCATTTAGGAGTTGCGGACCACTTTGAGAACTGACAGAAGCTAGAAAACGTTCATATATGCAGAGACTGAAATATTTGCACACAGTTTTAGAGCGTTTGCATTTGCCTTCTCCTCCCAACCCTGACAGCAGATTCACAGATCTCCAAAGGAGTCACACTTCACAAGGAGGATGTTTAATCTCTCCCCCTGTCCTCCAATATGCAAATAGAAAACCAACTCATCACTTTCCGTTACTGCCTTTCATAAATAGCACAGTTTGGAATTTCAGAGCTAAGTTCTTTGATTCTTGGCTATTGCAGAAAATATAGGAAGGCATACACCTTCCCTTAGTAACTCTAGGAACTAAGCTAAGCCATCTATATAATTATACTGTATGCATGTATTCTGATCTTTTAAAATTCTCACAAATATCTTGAAACACAGTTATTATTACTCTTAATTTTACAGATAAAACTGAGGCTCAGAGAAGATAAAATCTGCCAAATCACACGTTTAGGGAATGGTTTAGTATTCAATGTCAAGTCTGACTGAAACCAAACACTTGCTTTTAACCACAGATAGAAAAAATGAAAATTACTGATAACATGTGTGTACACATATATGTATATATGTGTGTGTGCATATACACACACATAACACACACACACATCCCCTGCCCAAATCAGAGAGATCATTGTTATTTGAAGGAAGGGAGGAAGGATAGAGAAGAAGTGACCATCTGGGTCTAAGAATCACGGCACTCGATTGCAGTTATTAAAGATACCATGTTCGAGAAATTTAGAATGCAGTAAAACCAGAATTCATAAATAAATTGTGCACTTAACACTAGTTAGACTGATCTGTATGTATTGGCTTTGGCGGTAGAAAGTAATTATGCCAAACTGCATTGGCTTATTGATTTCATTTTAATGCACAACGAGAATTAAATGAGTAATTTCTCAATGTTTTTTCTGTATTTGGGGTTTGGAATGACTTTAGAAGGTAATGAAATAAACTGAAACTGATATAAAAACTGAAATCATACTTGCATTAGAAATAATATAAAGGCCACACAGTTTATTCAACATTCTAAAAAACCATCCCATAATATGCATACAAAAACATATAAATATACATATATATATAATTTTTAAATTTTTCTCCATTTATATTACTGTCCAAACTTGAAAGAAACATTTCTGTCATTATTGGAGAACTTTAAGACTGAATCGAAAGTGCTGAATGGTTATAAAGACTTTATAAAGAGTTATTTTAAACTTTAACCATTCAAAAATCCAAACCTCCATGTATTTATAAGCCCTATTCAAGCATAGTCATTAGTTAAAATGAGAAGTGGCCAGGCCATAGGAAACAAAAAGTCTATTTTTAGGGAACAAGTAATTTAAAAGAATAAACATCCCTGTACAGATTCTCCATAATACTTCAAGACAGGACTAAAGTTAATCGTAGGATAAATTATTCATGTGATTATTACTGTTTTGTAGACATGCATCTTGCTATGCTGCCCAGGTTGGTCTCTAGCCTCTGCCTCAAGTGATCCTCCCAACTCACCCTCCCAAACTTGTGGGATTACAGGTGTGAGCCACCCTACCTGGCCTCATAACTATTTAAAATTGTCATTTTTATTAAATAAATGTGACATAATTGTGACTGGTTCTGTTGCTGAAAATATTCAAAATGGCCAATGGAATGTATTTGGCAATTTGCATTTTAGGTTATACATGTCTTCCTAATCCAAAGACTTCCTCTACAGGAAAAAGTATAGCAGTTATTTTATGTTTGATAACATTCTTAAAAAGCAGTCAAGTTTACAGGAAACAATTTCAGATGTCCTCAAACAGGTATTCAATGATTTCTAAATTGGATGCAAATAGCATTTGCAAGTGTATGTGACACATCTAATGCCCAGAAATCGTTTATAATTAGTGCATACACTGCCAGATTTGTCAGATCCTAAAGAAACAGAACTGTGGCATACAATACTTAATGAGGGCCAGCTCAGCAAGTGAAATTCTGTATCTTTAGGAAACTTAAATTGAAATCTAATAAAAGAATCATCAAAATCACACAGATTAAGCAAAGTATCTCAGTTTCCAGTTTTACATGACACAAAACAGAAGAGATGACCACAGAGTTATTTCCTAGCAGGGATTTTCTTCTCTATCATACTAAATTTAGTATAGGTTGGAACCATTAGAAACAAAAAAGTACTTAAAAATAATTTTTAGACAAACTATTAATTTTAAAAAGACACTTTCATGTCCTATTTGCACAGATATTTGTAACTTTATGATTTTCATTTTTACAGGCTCTGGTTTAGTTTTAGGTTCATGATTTTTTGTGCATGCTTTCGTCCTTTCCTAGAAAGGCACTGATAAATAATAATATGATCTTTTCTTTAAGAGTTCTAAACCAAATTCAAAGACCCAAACAGCCAGTCCCCATGTGGCAAAGCTTTAAGTATTTAAACATTAGACTCTCATGTCTCTATTTTATTAAGTTCAAAATTTCTAAAGTGATGAAGAGTGAAAAAAATTTTAACTTGCAGCAGCACAGCAAGTCAAACCATCATGATTTACACAGCAAAGTCAAACCAGTCATGATTTTCACCGAAAAGTCTAATCACCATGATTTACACGTTAAATTCAAACCATGGTGATTTACACGGAAAGGTCTCAGACAAACACAAAATTCAGTGGCTAGCCTGTCAGAATGATACTCAAGACAAGTGCCTGTCTAGAGCTGGAAAATGCATTTTCATTTTCCACTAAGTTTGTCTGCACCGGGACTCTCTCCCCGTGCTACTAAATTAATCTCCATAAGATATAGTTTAAAACCAGAGTTACAGTTTCACTTGCTTAAATCACCACTGCATTAAAGTAATAACACTGTGAATGGCAACATTTCTGGCAAGATAAGAAAGTCTAAAAAGTAACTAACGTGATTTTAGCTCAAGCTCAGCAACAGTTCCAAGCCTTCCTGTTTTTCTGTAAACCACACCGTGCATCTGACCGGCTTCTCTCCGTATGCTTACCCCAGGAATAATGCATTTAGTTTGAGGAGCTACAAGGCGTCTGTCAAGCATGCTAAACCAATTCCAAGTGCTCCCAGCACTCCAGCAGGAATTTTCTTCACAGGAGCAAGAATTCAGGACTAAAGGCAGCCAAGTCTTGCTTTGCTGAACAGCATATCAACTGCTTTCCTTTTTCTTGCCGGCTTGGGGTGTGTGGTCTGAGTTAGGGTGACTTTCTAAAGTTCCTCAAATCACAATAGCTCTCTGTTACAGAGCCACTTAGGCAGAACCGGGGAGCTCATCAAAGTCAATTAACAAACGCAAGGGGGAGGGTCTTTTTCTCCTCTAAATTACGTCAGCTGGCTTTGAAGAGGGAGGCCTGCAAACTTGTCAGAGTAGAGTAACACTTCATTAGTATCAGATGCGACAGGTCCCTCCAGGGCTCCGGAAGAGAACAATAGGTTGCATAACTGGATAAGCTGTTAGCATTCAATGAAAACTACTGCGCCGAAAAGGTCTGGAATAAAAGTAAAAATATTTTTCTACTCCCACCCAGTGAAGAAATATTTTCTGTTTTGCACACAAGAAAGTGATATCTTTCTTTTTTTGTTGCCTTGCAAGTTCTTAGTGTGTATGGAAAATCCGATTTTTTTCCCACATCAAATGAGTATCACTTGGTGACATTTATCTTGTTTAAATTGAAAACTTCTTTATATTAAAAGACAGCATTACAATTACAATAAACACAATATTCTGAGAGCATCCTTGCACCACACACACCCACACACACACACACACACACACACACACACACACATATGGGTATTACTATCCAGGAAATAGAAAGAACTCCTACAAATCAAAAGACCCACAACTGAAAATATGGAAAACAAGACATGAATAGACAAATCATAGGAGATAAAATTCTAGTGGTCGATAAACAGAATAAAATGCTGGACTTCCTTTCAGGAAATACACACTAAAATCACAGTTCACCATTATGCATCCATCATGGTAGAAATATTTTTTAAAAATCTGAAAATCTCAGATCTTGGTGAAAATGTTAAGAAGGAGATGGAAAGCTATGGCCCACAGTCAGGCCCAGCCAGCCACCTGTTTCATATAACCTGCAAACTAAAAGTGTGTTCCACATTTTGTTTGTTTTTGTTTTTTGAGAGGGAGTCTCACTCTGTCACCCAGGTGGGAGTGCAGTGGCGTGGTCTCAGCTCACTGTAACCTCCGCCTTCCAAATTCAAGCAATTCTCCTGCCTCAGCCTCCTGAGTAGCTGGGACTACAGGCAACCACCTGGATAATTTTTTGTATTTTTAGTAGAGATAGGGTTTCACCATATTGGCCAGGCTGGTCTCCAACTCCTGACCCCAAGTGATCCACCTGCCTCGGCCTCCCAAAATGCTGGGATTACAGGAGTGAGCCACTGCACCCCACTGTGTTTCACACATAATTTTTAAGTTACTGGGGAAAAATCGAGAACAGAATGGTATTTTGTGACACATGGCAATTACATGAAATTCAAATCAATGTGCTTAAATAAAGTTTTATTGGAACATACAGACTTGTTCATTTATGTATGGTCCATGGCTACTTTTGTGCTGCAAGATCAGAGTTGTTGCAACAGAGACCATGTAACTCACAAGGCTTAAATGTTTCCTGTGTGGCCCTTTACAGAAAAGGTTTGTAAACCCAGGATGCAGAGCAACCAGAATTTCATATACTATTAGTGGGAGTATAAACTGGTACACTCACATTAGATATTTAGCAGGATGTAATGACATTGTTGATGCACAAATACTTAGGCTTGGCATCTCACCTCTCAGTACATACCCAGGGACGCCCTCACATGAGTATATAGAAAGGTTCATGAACAAAAAGTCCCTAGCTACACTGAGGGGCTGTAGGAAAAAAAACAGTAAATAAGCTGGGCATGCTGGCTCATGCCTATAATTCCAGTACTTTGGGAAGCAGAGGTGGGAGGATCATTTGAACCCAGGAGTTTGAAGGCAACCTGGGCAACAAAGGGAGACCCCATTTCTGCAAAAAAATTAAAAAATTAGCCAGTCATGGTGGCATGTGCCTGTGGTCCCAGCTACTTGGGAGGCTGAGTTGGGAAGATCATTTGAACCCAAGAGGTAGAGGCTGCAAACATCTATGATCATACCATTGCACTCCAGCCTGGGTGGAGTGAGACCCTCTTAAAAAAAAAAGAAAGAAACAAACTAGATGCATATCACCAGAAAAGAGGTTAAAGTTTTGGATACTAAGCAGTAGTGAAAGCGCATGGTCTGGAAGTTACCTACTTGAGTAAACCCCTATAAACACAATGTTGATACAAGCAGGAAGTTTTGGAATTTGGAGGTCCCTTATGAACCTATGTGTACAAGCATTCCCTTTTCTCCACACCCTCACCAACATTTGCTCTCTCTTGTTCTTTGATCATAGCCATCCTAACAAGAATAAAATAGTATCTCACTATGCCTAGTGATGTTGAACACTTTTACATATATTTGTTGGCCAGTTTTATGTCTTCTTTGGAGAAATGTCCATTCAGGTCCTTGGCACATTTTTAAATTAGCTTATGAGGCCAGGTACGGTGGCTGACACCTGTAATTCCAGCACTTTGGGATGCTGAGCTGGGTGGATCATGAGGTCAGGAGATTGAGACCATTCTGATTAAGACAGGTTTAGTGAAACCCTGTCTCTACCAAAAATGCAAAAAATTAGCCAGGCGTGGTGGCATCTGCCAGTATTCCCAACTATTCAGGAGGCTGAGGCAGGAGAATCACATGAACTCAGGAGGCAGAGGTTGCACTGAGCCGAGATTGCACCACTGCACTCCAGCCTGGGCGAAAGAGACTCTGACTTAAAAAAAAAAAAATTAGGTTATATCTTTTTTCTATTCTGTGAGTTCTTCATATATTTGAGGTATGAACCCCTTATCAGATATGTAATTTGAAAATATTTTTTCCCAACCCACAGGATGCCTTTTCATTTCAATAGCTATTTTCTTTGCTATGAGAACGCTTTTTGGTTTGGTATAATCTCACTTGTTTATTTTTGTTTTTGTTGCCTGAGCTTTTGGTGGGATATTTTAAAAAATTATTACCAAGGCCAGTATTCAGGAGATTTTCCACAATGTTTTCTAGGAATTTTATGGTTTCAGGTCTTTAATCCATTTTGAGTTGATTTTGTTCATGGTGTAAGATAATGATCCAGTTTCATTTCACTGTGTGAGTATCAAAACCTCATGTCATACACCGTAATATAGAGAGACATTTTTAAAAAGAACCTATGATATGATTTGTAGCAAATTTGAAAACATGCAGAAATACTATATACTTTACATAGGTGGTAAAACATGTAAAGATAAATATGAAAATAATGAATACCAAATCCAGGACGGTGTTTATGTCTGGAGAGGAGGACATCTGGAAGGGTTAGTGAGGGGAAGGGACAACTTTATCAGTAATGTGTTTCCAAAACTAGTTTATACCTACATCCATGGTCATTCTATTTTCTATGCTTCTTTGTATTCTGAAATATTTTATAATAAATAAATATCTAAAGTTAGGAAAAACTGTTAAAAATTTTTTATACAAAAAGTGCTAGATCATTGTTTGGCCATTAAAATGCTTATGCTACACTTCCGTTATATAATAAATGCTACAATAGATTAAGAGTAAATAAAAGAAAATAGTAGGCCAGTCATGGTGGCTCACGCCTGTAATCCCAGCACTTTGGGAGGCTGAGGTGGACAGATCAGTTGAGCTCAAGAGTTCAAGACAGGCCTGGGCAATATAGAAAGACCTCATTTCTACAAATAATACAAAAATTAGCTAGGCATAGTGGTGCATGCCTGTAATCCCAGCTACTCAGGAGGCTGAGATGGGAGGATTGCTTGAACCCAGGAAACTGAGGGGACAGTGAGTCTATATTATGATACTGTACACCAGACCATGCAACGGGAATGAGACCCTGTCTAAAAAAAAAGAGGAAGAAGAGAAAGAAAAGAAAAGCCAAAGCAAAAGAAAAAAGGGGACTACTAATGTGTTTTGACAATAAAGATTCCATTGTTAAAAACAGTTAGAAAAAACTCGTAAGGAAGCATATGAATTATATTAACAGTGGTTGTGGGTTACTGAGTAGTGGTTTGAGGGTATTTGTTTTTTCCTTCCTTTAAAAAAATTTAGTACTTTTCAAACTTTCCACAATGGGTTTGTATTACTTTTCAACCTCAAATAAAGTTTAAGTGTCTAACACAAAACCAAGGATTATCTAATTTGTGAGGGAAATTAGAACCCTTTGTTTAACTCAGCATTTACTATGGGTTAGGATATTTTTTATCTCTGGGAGGACAGACTTTAACTTGTCAAAAACTGACAGACATGCAAATGAATTTGTCCAATATAAATACATCGGTCTAGAAGAAATGCAAATGTTTGCTGTCTTGTAGGAAAGTTATCTCCCCTAAGTTGTCTTTTATTTAGTTAGTTAGTTATTTTTTTGAGATGCAGTCTCTCTCTGTTGCCCAGGCTGGAGTGCAGTGGTACAATCGAGGCTCACTGTAACCTCTGCCTCCTAGGTTCAAGCAATTCTCATGCCTCAGCCTCTCTAGCAGCTGGAATTACAGGCACTCACCACCACACTTGGTTAATTTTTTGCACTCTTTAAAGTAGAGATGAGGTTTTACTATGCTGGCCAGGCTGGTCTCAAATTCCTGACCTCAGGTGATCCACCCACCTTGGCCTCCCGAAGTGCTGGGATTAAGGCATCAGCCACCGCGGCTGGCTCACCCTAAGTCCTCATTTTATTGTTCTGGGGAATATTAACCAGTTCTTATATCTAATTAAACAATCATAGCCCAACGTTCTTTCTTTCAATGATTATACATACTTAAAGCTTTCCCACAATTTTTCAAACTGGCTTAACCATGCTGGCTCCTTCCATGAATTAAAAAATATACTTGGCTTATATTCAATCTATATTTGTTTGAAAGAAATGTTCTAAAAGTTTGGAAACATTGTATTTGGACACCAGTTTTAAATTTGAAACCATAGTTCCTTTCTCTTCTGACAATGTATATTTGAATATTAGCTTTCCAAACCCAGCCCACTTTAATTTATGATGCCACTAAAATATACTAACAACAAAAAAATGTTAACTAATAATGATTTTGGGTAACCAAAGCAATTTAGGTTTGAAGAGAAGGATGAGGATGGAAATTCTAAATGGGACATATAGGAATTTCAATGCCTTTCCAAGCTTCTGTAAATTCTCTAATACTAAATAACTGTTCGTGTATTTGTTACAGGTATATCATTTTTTTCACACATTAATTAGGTTTTTTTCTTGCTCTCAAATGGGACTGAGAGATATTTTGTTGAGGTCCCTGTGAAAAACATAAAGAGAAAAACTCATAAGAAAAACTAAGGAATAAATGTATCCATCAGTGAGAAATAGACTTGAGATTGAAAACTGGAAAAGAGAATAATTGAGGTTCAGGTGAGACAGGAATTGACAGACTTCTTTTTTTTTTTTGAAATGAAATATCTCTTTGTTGCACAGGCTGGAGAGCATCTCGGCTCACTGCAACCTCTGCCTCCTAGGTTCACGTGATCCTCATGCCTCAGCCTCCTGAGGTAGCTGGAATTACAGGCATTCACCACCATGCCCAGCTAATTATTTTTGTTGTTTGTTTATTTGATTTTACTAGAGATGGGGTTTCACTGTGCTGGTTAGGCTGGTCTTGAACTCCTGGCCTCAAAGTGTTTGCCTGCCCTGGCCTCCCAAAGTGCTAGGATTACAGGCGTGAGCTACCACACCCTGTGGAAGTGATGGGCTTTAGATGAGAAATAATTTGTCATGACTGACACGAGAAGAAATTAAAAATCCAAAACAATTTGGTCACTTTCCAGTGTTAAGAGAATAGAAAAAGAAAGGCCACCTTAATTTGGGTGGCCAAGTCCACAACCAACAATAATTTTTTTTTTTTCTTTTGTACTTCTGACGAATTTTCACATTAGATGCCTGTAACTAAGGGAATGAATGTCTGAAGTGGATAGTCATACTATGGAATAAACATATTAAAATAGCATGTTTTCAGGGCTTTTTCCTGGGTATAAAATAATCTTTCTGGTTATATTTTCATTGTTGAGTACCAGAAAATCAGTAAGAACAGAGCACAAAACAACACTTCTCCTTGTCATCGCCCAGGTTCCTAATCTATAAAAAGAGGATAAGACTTCAAAACATAATTATCAGAATTACAAAAAACATCTGTGCTAGTACACATCTGGCCCATCAGAACTGCCAAATCAATGTTAATTTCCTTAGCAGTAACTCAGTGGTTCTCAACTGGGGGTGATTTTGACCCCTCAGGGGACATTGGGCAATTTCTAGAGCCATTGTTGATTGCCACAGTGGGGAGGGGTGAGGAGTTTACTGGTATCTAGTGGGCAGAGGCCAGGATTCCTGCTCAGCATCCTACAAGGCAAAGGAGAGCCTCCCATCTCAGTCTCTCTGTCTCCATAGTGCTGAGACCGAGAAACCGGCCAGAATCGAAGGTGCCCTTTATATCAAACCTGTCGATGTGAAGTGCTTTCAAATAAAACCTAAGATCCCAGCATGTGAAATTCAAATTCTCTCTCCATCTAGTTCAGGTTGATTAAAAGCAGGACAGAAGACTGGAGAGGCAAGGAGTAGAAAAACTAGACCACTGTGAGTTTGGTGCGTCTCAAAAGCAGCTCCTGCGATCTTAAAGTGCCCAGTTGTTCTATGATTCTGGAATAAGCCCACAGAGGCCACTGGAGTAGCTGGGGATCAGATTGCAGAGGACCTGAGGTTTCTGCGGTCCCAGCTCGTATTCACACAGTGGAACATCTGACCTTAGCTTGCTTCCAGTATCCTTCCACCCGCTGCCTCTGTCACTTGCCCCCAAGGCATCTTTGCTAAATGGTGAAATGGAATTAATGAAAATGACATTATAACTAGAGATTTCCTAGTTATAGTGCGCTATTTTAATAACTAAAGATGCTCACTCACTAAGTTGAAAAGAGAAGGGTTATTTTGTTGTTTTATTTGTACTCAGCCTTGTTATTATCTGTCAACATAAACAGAAAGCAGAGAGGAGAGCTTCAGGAATTCCCAACCTTCAATCTGAGACAACAACATTCTCATTTGTTATTTTAAACTTTAAAACAGCAGCAGACCTTTCTGGAAGGGGAGGTGGTGGCCAAAGTATAAATATGTTATGTTGCCAGGAGACAACCCAAAAAAAAAAAAATGCAGAATTTTGGAGATCACATACTTCATGTGGTCAGTCCAGACTTCAAAGTCCAGACTATTTATCCAACCATGCAGGACTGTGAAAAAATTCCCTTGATCACACCCCAGTTTAGAGTTTATGCCTCAATAGTGTCATCTGTGATTATACAAGGCCACGTGATGTGAACAAATCCGATAATTATGGTATGTGTTAGCCAGACAATGAATCATAATAGCAAAACGAAACTCTAGTGTGTGTGTACACACTAAGGCTCACATGTGTTTTTGGTAAATAACAGCCAACACATCCTTTCCTCAAAAAATAAGAGTAGGAAACAATTTCACATGCCAGAGTAAAAAGAAACAAGATGGAAATAGTCACAGACATAATAGGATTTTCTTTCAACATAGCAATCTATGGTGTTGCTAAATAGTAGGTTTTTTTTAACATTGACAAAATTTCTACCTGAGCTTTAGCTAGTGACTGATAAGAGTAAGAAAAAGAGCAAAGCACTTTTGTCCCCAAACTGTCCTATTTAATGCAAGTAGTTGTACTATGGAAATCCCTTCCACAGACTTTATTTGAGATGGAATCTCGCTTTGTTGCCAGGCTGGAGTGCAGAAGCACTATCTCAGCTCAATGCAACCTCTGCCTCTGGGGTTTAAGCAATTTCTCCTGCCTCAGCCTCCCAAGTAGCTGGGATTACAAATGTGTGCCACCATGCCCAGCTAATTTTATTTTTAGTAGAGAAGGGGTTTCACCATTTTGGCCAGATGGTCTCGATCTCCTGACCTTGTGAGCCACCCGCCTCAGCCTCCCAAAGTGCTTGGATTACAGGTGTGAGCCATGGCCCCCCGGCCCCTTCCTCAGATTTTATCCCTCTCAGAAGTCATGATTAACCCAGCCTCCAATTCAGCAGCTTCGGATGAGGTGAGACTCTTTATTCAAATCAGAGCCACTCAAATAAATGAGCCTTTTTGAGACAGCATGTTGAATTCAAGCCTCTCACCGCTAACTGCAAAAACTGAAAAATACTTTCGCATCCCCCACTCCTACTGTTGAATGAGATACACTTGAAAATGAGAAGCTACTGTTATTAATGAAGAGGCACAGTAATTCTACCTTCATGAAAGCTGCCACTTCAAACAATGCTAGAAATAATAGGAGGAAAGGGTGTTTTGGGGATTTCTTTGGCTTCTTTACCCCCCAGCCCCACAGATCTGTTGAATTATAAATTTGACACTGAAAATCATAGCCTGTAATTTTTTGGTACTTGTAACCTGCATTTAACATGGTTAAGTTCCTTTTCCATATTATCAAAATGAATGAAACATCTTTTCAGAGTTAACTGTAAATGAACTACTGATTATGGTCTAGAGTAGTTAAATGACTCTAAGTAATTCAATGTATTATGCATAATGTTTCAATATTTCTCCTTAATACAATTGCCACTGAATAATTCAAGGTATGCTGGAGACTAGGGAGGTCACCTAAAGTGCTGTTTTTGTCCCACTGTGTTTTTTAGATTCCCACTCTCGTCCCATTGCCTAATCCTCTTCTCCCAGCCTTTTTCTTGTCTGCCATCTGCAGGGATTTCCTCCTGAAATATTCACTTCTCACCTATGTTGAAAGAACACTTATTCTGTAGTTCTGGAATCCTGTTTGTTTCTGTGAGGTTGGATTTTCCTGAATATTTAAGGTCTTTGAGTTCCAGATAGTTGCACTGAATGCCAATTTGATGACTCTGCATGGATTACCAATAGACTTCTTGATCTTTCTGTGTCCCCAAAAGAGATACTAATTCCTCATACTGTAGTCCTCTACACTACAGCACACAGCATCCGCATGCTCCCCCATCCTCCCAGCCAAACACTTACCAAGCCCTGTCCATGCTAATTCCAAAGTGTTTCTCAAATCCAACCCTCGTCACCTCTCATCACCACTCCCTTTAGCAATATCCCCAGCCCATCTCTTGGGATGCTGTCCAATCTCCACAGAGCAGCCAACGTGGTCTTTCATAAGGCACAGACAGCTTGCATCACCCTGCTGCTTAAAATTAAAGTCCTTCGCTCATATCTTGCTTCAGCTGAGATAACTGTGGCCTGCAGGGCCTGGGGAGACATGGCTCCCACCCACATCTGGGACTTCCTCTCCCCTCGCTCTGCCCCTTCATCTCCACACTGCAGCCATATTGGTGACCTGATGTCCCTGGACTGAGCCAAGAGCATTCCTGCATTGGGGCCTCTGCATTTTCTCTTTCATCTGCTTAGAGAGCTTCCCCCTCACTACCACCGCCCCACCCCCAATAGACTCCAGCAGGCTGCCACCATGAACACACTCAGCACTTTTAGAACAATACGATTTGGCCCACAATCCCAGGGAAACCTTGAAGTTCATTCAGTACAGTGAAGAGGACACCAGATTTAGATTTGGACATCTGAGCTAGGCCTGGCTCTGTTGTCATTAACTAAGTGGCTAAGTTACTTGACAGGCCTGAGACTCAGAGTCTTCTGTTGTCAAGAGAGGATGCTCCACTCATCACCCGGAGAAAGGATAGTGACTTAGTATTCAAACCAACAGTTCTAGAGCTGCTATTCTACTAAACATGTCGAGGGACCAAGACTTTATGCAAGAATCTCAAGCAGTTAGAGCTAACACTTAGAATTTCTAGAGCTTCTCAGTTAATTTAAGTTAAAAAAGTCAGAAGAAGTAGTGCAGGCCAGGTACTGAGGCTCACACCTGTAATCCCAGCACTTTGGGAGGCCAAGGTGGGCGGACCACAAGGTCAAGAAATCAAGACCATCCTGGCCAACATGGTGAAACCACATCTCCACTAAAAATAAAAAATAAAAAAAATAGCATGGTGGAGCACACCTGTAGTCCCAGCTATTCAGGAGGTTGAGGCAGGAGAATCACTTGAACCCACTGCACTCCAGGCCTGGGCAACAAGAGCGAAACTGTGTCTCAAAAAAAAAAAAAAAAAAAGAAGAAGAAGAAGAAGAAGAAATGATGCAATTTTCATTTTTTTTTTTAAATGAGATGGCACCTAGCTATGTTCCCCAGGCTAGATTGCAGTGACACAAACATAGCTCACTGTAGCCTCAAACCCCCAGGCTCAAGTGATCCTCCTGTCTCAGCCTCCCAAGTATCTAGGACAAGAGGTGTATGCCACTGTGCCCAGCATCATCTAATTAAGAAATACATTAGTTTTAATTTTAACTTTTATTTTGGAGACAGGGTCTTGCTCTGTCTCCCAGGGGAGAGGCACAAGCATGTCTCACTGTAGCCTCAACCTCTTGGGCTGAAATGATCCTCCCACCTCAGCCTCCCAAGTAACTGGGATCACAGGAACACACCACTACACCTGGCTAATCTTTAAATGTTTTGTAGGACCAAGTCTTGCTATGTTGCCCAGGTTGTTCTTGAACTCCTAGGCTTGAGTGCTGCTCTCACCTTAGGACTCCCAAAGTGGGAGGGAGGGAGGGAGGGAGGGAGGGAGGAAGGAAGGAAGGAAGGAAGGAAGGAAGGAAGGAAGGAAGGAAGGAAGGAAGGGAAGGACGGAAGGAAGGAAGGGAAGGACGGACGGAAGGAAGGAAGGGAAGGACGGAAGGAAGGAAGGGAAGGACGGAAGGAAGGAAGGGAAGGACAGAAGGAAGGAGAGAGAGAGTGACAGACAGACAGACAGACAGACAGACAGACAAGGTTTTGGCTGGGTGTGGTGGCTCAAGCCTGTCATCCCAGCAACTTTGGGAGGCCAAGGCAGGAAAATCACTTGAGACCAGGGTTCAAGACCAGCCTTGGTAATATAGCAAGAGACTATCTCTGCAAAAAATTTAAAAAACAAGCTGGGCATGGTGGCACATGCCTGTAGTCCCAGCTACCTGAGAGGCTGAGACACGAGGATCCCTTGAGCTCAGGAGGACAAGGTTACAGTGAGCTATGATTCAACCATTGTACTCTAGCCTGGGAGACCAAGTGGGATCCTGTCTCTAAACAAACAAAAACACAAAAACTAACTAGGTTTGAGGCAAATTGCTTGGTAGGTCAATTTCTGCAACTGAAAAATGGAGACACTCTAGACTGGAAACATGATTGAGGGGCCCAGTACACACCAACAATGTGGTGTCTCTGCCAGGTGCGGTGGCTCGTGCCTATAATCTTAGCACTTTGGGAGGCCAAGACAGGTAGATCATCTGAGGTTGGGAGTTCAAGTCCAGCCTGACAAACAATGGTGAAACCCTGTCTCTAATTAAAAACACAAAATTAGCAGAGGGTGGTGGCACACCCCTGTAATCCCAGTTCTCGGGAGGCTGAGGCAGGAGAATAACTTGAACTGGGAGGCAGAGGTTGCGGTGAGCCAAGATTGTGTCATTGCACTCCAGCCTGGGCAACAATAGCAAAACTCCATTATTTCTGTTACTTCGTATTACATATTATGGACTTCCAAATTGGCTTATTATGTTTCCTCGCATATTCCTTTACGAATACCATCCATTTATTCTGTAAGTATCTGTGACTGGCACGGCCAGCAAAACTTCTGCATTCTGAAATGGCCTCCCTCTTTGTCTCCCCAGCAAACTCCAATCCGTATTTTTTTTGAAACAAAGTCTCACTCTGTCACCCAGGCTGTGGTACACTGGTATGATCTCGGCTCACCACAACCTCTGCCTCCTGGGTACAAGTGATTCTTCTGCCTCAGCCTCCCGAGAAGCTGCAATTACAGCCACCACACCTGGCTAATTTTTTATATATATACATATTTTTAGTAGAGACAGGGTTTCATCATGTTGGTCAGGCTGGTCTTGAACTCCTGACCTTGTGATCCACCCACCTTGGCCTCCCCAAATCCTGGGATTAGAGGCATGGGCCACCATGTCTGGCCCCATATTTTAAATCCAATGGAAGCCTCCTTCCTTTCAGATGCCTTCCCTAACCTTATCAGAGAGAAAGCTTCTCTTCATTCTCCACTGCATATTGTTTATAATAGCACCAGCCACCCCGTGTACATAAATACTTACCTAATATATAATTCTCTTCCCTATAACTCCGAAGCTCCTCATGAACAGAAACTGTGTCCAGTCAATTTTGCACTCCCAGGCTCAAACACATAGATGGTACCTAATTCATTGGTGATGGTTGAGTGAATGAATAATTTCTTAAATTCTTTGCAAGTGTGAGTATCATCAAAGATTCATTTGCCTTCCTAGCCAGACATCATATAATCAGTTAGATGTTTAAAATAGTATCTCCCCTATCATTTTGTGTAATGTTTTACCTGTTGTATATCAGCAGGCTATTCATGGAATATAACATGCCATTTTCTACAAATGACTTTAAGATGGAGATGACTGAATTTATGTTGTCTCATTTTGATGTATTCAAATAACTGCAATTACACTGTAGCAGGTTAAAACATGCCTGAGAGAAACTCACTACTATTTTCTGGATGGAGAAAATAGCAAAAGCTATTAACAACATATAGCTTTCCAAATTTCTCCTTTCTGTTCAGTGTAGTTATTGAAAAGGATTATTTCCTTTCATTAGGACATTCCAAGTAAGTGAATTTTCCAGTATTGAAACTCAGTTTTTCAACTGCTCAAAAATATCACATTGAAATCCATTCTGGGGAGAATATTCTCTAATTCCATATAATCTTACACTGAAAATATGGAATCCAAGTAAATCTTTTTTGATGATTCAGACCCATAATTGTGAATATTACTATACTATGATTCAATTAGTGCTCCAAAATTTAAAAAAACAAGCTAAATGTTCATGAACAGCAGAGTGGATAAACTGTGATATAGATTCTAAAATGGAATATTGTACAAAGGTCATAGACCAACTGTAGAAATGTAATATTCAGTGAAAAAAGCAAGCCCTCAAAAATATATACATAGAATATGATTGCATTTACATACAAAGTATAAAACTAGGCAAAATCATTCTATTTTGCTTAGGAATATGTGCAGATGTGGAAAAATAATAAAGAAAAACAAGAGGCCAGGAGCTCCGTAATCACAGCATCTTGGAAGGCTGAGGCGGGAGGACTGCATGAGCCCAGGAGTTCAAGACCAACTTGGGCAACATAGCGAAACCCCGTCACACACACACACACACACACACACACACACACACACACACACACACACACACACACACACACAAAATTAGCTGGGTGCAGTGGCATGTGCTGTAGTCCCAGCTGCTCAGGAAACAGAGGCTGGAGGACTGCTTGAGCCAAGGAGGTGCAGGCAGCAGTGAGTCATGATCATGCCACTGCACTCCAGACTGGGTGACAGAGCAAGACCCGGTCTCAAAAAAAAAAAAAAAAAAAAAAAAAAAAACATCATAAAAGTTAAGATTGTGGCTATCCTTTTTGTTGTAATTTTCTATAGGCCTCTCATTTCCAAAATTTAAAAAAAAATGTTTTTTAAATATTTCCTTGATGTTTTTAGGCAGAAAGTAAAACTTTGAATACACTTATCACTGCTGCACATGTAAAAGCATTACAAACCTATTAATGTAAATGACTTAGCCAGCTGTGGTCTCTAATGCAAAAATTAGATACTTTAAGAATTTTTTCCTTTTATGTCATGTTTTGACAATCATCTACCTTAGTTTCACAAGTACAGTCATTATTTCTTTCACATTCACTTTGAAATCAGAGATTAACAGAACACTAAATACCTCTTCATTTTTCTAAGAGAAAATAAAATAATATAATTGTAGATATGGCATAGTCTTCAGATAATTGTTTCTAATCTGCTTATTCTATCTCATTCAGGGTAATTTTGTAAAATTACGGATATGTGGGATGTTTTGTAGGACAAACATGTTACATATAAATACAACAAAAACAAAACACTGATTGAGTTGGTGAACAGAAAAGAATCTTAATCAACAAACATTAACCACAAAATATCTACTTATTACAAATTCAGTTTCATCCATGAAAGTTGATTTGCATTATTATCTGACTGTTATTCAGCTCTTTTAAATTAGTCTTGTCATTAGCTTTGTTCTCTGATTTCCAAGTTGTTCACTTGGAAATCAGAGTTAATACTCTCTGATTTCTAAGATTTCTGTTTGAGGGATTTTAACATCCCAGAAAGATTTCTCTCTTTTGTGAAGACAGAGTCTTGCTCTCTTGTCCAGGCTGGAGTGCAGTGGTGCGATCATAGTTCATCACATCCTCCAACTCCTGGGCTCAAGAGATGCTCCTGCCTCAGCCTCTCTAGTAGCTAGGACCACTGGCATGTGCCACCATGCCTGGCTAGTTTATTAATAATTTTTTGTAGAGACAGGGTCTTGCTATGTTGTTCAGGCTGGTCTTGAATTCTTGGCCTCTCGTGATCCTCCTACCTCAGCCTCAAAAACTGCTGGGATTATAGGCATGAGCCACCACTCCTGGCTTAGAAAGTTTTCTCCCTATCAACAACCTATGAATCCCTCCCCGCCAAAAAAAATTCAAAAAGATGGGGAGAGAGCAAAAGATGCATCAACAGGCCAGAACCTAATATGAGGTAAAGGCTCCTGTGACTGTCACTGTCACGTATTCACACTAGTGAGGTGACTGAAATACTAAACACCAATTGCCTTCTCTCTTTTTAAAAAAAATTTTGTGGATGCAGAGTAGGTATATATATTTATGGGGTACATGAGATATTTTGGTACAGGCATGCAAGATGAAATAAGCACATCATGGAGAATGGAGAATGGGGTATCCATGCCCTCAAGCATTTATCCTGTGAATCACAAACAATCCAATTATACTCTTCAAGTTATTTAAAAAGGCAGCCGGGCGCAGTGGCTCAAGCCTGTAATCCCAGCACTTTGGGAGGCTGAGGTGGGTGGATCACGAGGTCAAGAGATCGAGACCATCCTGGTCAACATGGTGAAACCCTGTCTCTACTAAAAATACATAAAATTAGCTGGGCACAGTGGCGCGTGCCTGTAATCCCAGCTACTAAGGATGCTGAGGCAGGAGAATTTCCTGAACCCAGGAGGCGGAGGTTGCGATGAGCCGAGATCGCGCCATTGCACTCCAGCCTGGGTAACAAGAGCGAAACTCCGTCTCAAAAAAAAAAAGAAAAGGTGCAACTAAATTATTGTTGATTATAGTCACCCTATTGTGCTACCAAACAGCAGGTCTTATTCATTCTTTCCAACTAGCAATTGCCTTGTCAATCACTAATTTGTCATACTTCTGGTAGCTAGCAGAATAAATTAATTAAATTTTCTAAGTCCTGTGGTATTCTCTAATACATGCATAGTCAAAACATATCCTAAGACAATCTCTCAAAGTCTAGTTACATCACTGCACTTATACCCCAAGTTGATCTTTTCAATCAGTGCAATCAGTTGGAGGTGGAGGGAAGGTGTTTAGGGTAATCAGGGGCTCAATGTCAACTTCTCACTTATCTGAGAAAATGTCTCATGGCCTGTGGGGATGCCCCAGAACTCCTCAGCTTCACCTAGAAGAACTATTTCTGCTTTTCCGATTCTCTTTCTAAGAGACACATTTTCCTCCTGGCTTGCTCTTTGGAAATACTTCAGTTTGTCGTGTGTGAAGGAAAGAGGTTACTAATAGCTGCCTTAGAAGGAAACGGGAGCTTTCTGTCCCCTTGCATATTAACATCAGTAGTTCTACCTGTAAATCAAGCTAGTTAAGACAATAATTTTGTTTTCAAATCCTTCGTTTCTTGGATATGCTTATTCTACTTGTAATGAAATGACTATTGAGGACATTCCAAAATGTGCAAAAAAAATCAGACAAATGTTGCTGGACAGAGAAGTGAAAGTCAAGTACATTCTTCATTAAAGACTATCAATGTGCACTACAAATTTTTTAGCCCATCAATAAGTATTTACTTATTTATTATTTTTGTGACAGAATCTCACTCTGTCACCCAGGCTGGAGTGTAGTGGTGTGATCTCAGCTTACTGCAATCTCTGCCTCCCGGGTTCAAGCGATTCCCCTGCCTCAGCCTCCCAAGTAGCTAGGACTACAGGCATATACCACCATGCCCAGCTATATTTTTATATTTTAGTAGAGACGGGGTTTCACCATGTTGGCCAGGATAGTCTCAATATCCTGACTTTGTGATTCACCCACCTCGGTCTCCCAAAATGCTGGGATTACAGGTGTGAGCCACTGCACCCAGCCCCATCAATAAGTAAATAGCCAATAGTTACAGGGTTCTAACGATGTTCTTTTCTGGTGATTTACATGCATAAATTCATTCAACCTAAAAAATAACCCTGTGGGTTACATACAACTATCCCCATTCTTCAGATGAGATGACTATGACATCAAAGGTTAAGTACCTGGCCCAAGATCACAGTCAGTGGCACGGCTGGGATTACGTCCCCCCCGTCTACATTCAGACCTTGTGCTTTCAAGCATCACGTTCTACTGCCTCTAATAATTGAGTCTTTTTTCTTGCAAAGACTTAAGTATAAGCTATGTTTTAAGCACTAGTTTTTCAAAATTTTACTAGAACAACATTCGTTAAATATACATTCACTCATTCCATTGAACAAAAAAAACATTTGTCTCGTACTTAACTATGTCATAGACCATAAAACCAAAGCAAAGTAAATAAAACACCAAACACAACAACGCAGCTACGAAGACTTTGCCCTCACTGAAGAATGAGACAAAGGCTCTCTGTGCTCAAGCAGCTTTCAACCTGGTAGAAAAACTGAAGAGTACAGAAGGATTGGGTATAAAAGAGTCAACAGAGTTTGATGCCTAAACTCACATCCTCTGTGAATTAAAGAGAGAGAAATTAATTCAAATGGATTAGTTACCAGTTAATGGAGGAAATGACAGGTCCTTGGGGTGATGGAGTTGGTATGAATTAAAATTAAAATTTTTTAATTTTTAAAATTTTTCCTTAAAGTTCTAAGATATATGTGCAGAATGTGCAGGTTTGTTACAGGGGTACGCATGTGCCAGGGTGGCTTGCTGCACCTATCAACTCATCATCTAGGTTTCTTTGTCCTAATGCTCTCACTCCCCAGACCCCTCATCCCCAACAGGCCCTGGTGGGGGTTGTTCCCCTCCCTGTGTCCATGTGTTCTCATTTTTCAACTCCCATTTATGAATGAGAACATGTGGTGTTTGGTTTTCTGTTCCTGTGTTAGTTTGCTGAGGATGATGGCTTCCAGTTTCATCCATGTTCCTGCAAAGGACATGATCTCATTTTTATGGTTGCATAGTACTCCATGGTGTATATGTACCACATTTTTTAAAATTCAGTCTGTAACTAATGAGCATTTGGGTTGGTTCCATGTCTATGCTATCATAAATAGTGCTGTAATTAACATACATGTGCATATGTCTTTATAGAATAATAATTTATATTCCTTTGGGTATATATTCAGTAACAGGATTGCTGGGTCAAACAGTATTTCTGGTTCTAGATTCTTGAGAAATCGCCACAGCGTCTTCTATAATGGTTGAAATAATTTATATTCCCACCAACAGTGCAGAAGTGTTCCTATTTTTCCACAGCCTCCCCAGCATCTATTGTTTCCTGACTTTTTAATAACTGCCATTATGACGGGCATGAAATGTATCTCATTGGGGATTTGATTTGCATTTGTTTGATGATCAGTGATGATGAGCTTTTTCATGTTTTTTGGCCGCATAAATGTCTCCTTTTGAGAAGCGTCAGTTTATATCCTTGGACCACCTTTTTTTCTCTTGTAAATTAGTTCAAGTTCTTTGTGGATTCTGGATATTAGATTTTGTCAGACTTTTTAATAATCGCCAATCTGACTGGCATGAGATGGTATCTCAATGTGATTTTGATTTGCATTTCTCTAATGACCAGTGATGATGACTTTTTTTATGTTTGTTGGCTGCAGAAATGTCTTCTTTTGACAAGTGTTCATTCATATCCTTCATCTACTTTTTGATAGGTTTGTTGGTTTTCTTTTTCTTGTAAATTTGTTTAAGTTCCTTATAGATTTTGGATATTATCCTTTTGACAGGTAGAGAGACTACAAAAATTTTCTCCCATTCTGTAGGTTACCTGCTCACTCTGCTGATAGTTTCTTTTGCTGTGCAGTAGTTCTTTAGTTTAATTAGATCCCATTTGTCAATTTTGGCTTTTGTTGCAATTGCTTTGGTGTTTTTGTCATGAAGGCTTTGTCCATGTCTATGTCCTGAGTGGTATTGCCTAGGTATTCTTCAAGGGTTTTCATGGTCTTGGGTTTAAGTCCTTAATCCACCTTGGGTTAATTTTTGTATAAGGTGTAAGTAAGGGGTCCAGTTACAGTTTTCTACATATGGATAGCCAGTTTTCCCAGTACCATTTATTAAATAAGAAATCCTTTCCCCATTGCTTTTGTCAGGTTTGTTGAAGATCAGATGGTTGTAGATGTGTGGTATTATTTCTGAGGTCTCTGTTCTATTCCATTGGTTTATATGTCTGTTTTGATATCAGTACCATGCTGTTTTGATTACCATTGCCTTGTAGTGTAGTTTGAAGTCAGATAAGATGATGCCTCCAATTTTGTTTTTTTTTTGTTTGTTTGTTTCTTTTTTGGTTAGGATTGTCTTGGCTCTATGGGCTCTTTTTTCGTTCCATATGAAATTTAAAGTAGTTTTTTTCTAATTCTCTGAAGAAAGTCAACAGTAGTTTGATGGGAATATCACTGAATCTATAAATTACTTTGGGCAGTTTGGCCATTTTCACAATATTGATTCTTCCTATTCCTGAGCATAGAATCTTTTTTCATTTGTTTATGTCCTCTTATTTTCTTAAGCAGTGGTTCACGGTTCTCTTTGAAGAGGTCCTTTGTGTCCCTTGTAAGCTGTATTCCTAGGTTAAAACAGACTCTTTTAGAGTGCAAAGACCTCATGTTCTTTATTCAAAGCTGATTTCCTAATGTCCAGAGCAATGCCTGGCACAGAAAAGAACTCAATAAATATTTATGGAATAAATGAATAAATAAATGTCAGAATTTTTCAAGAAAGAATGAGGTTCTTTAGGGTCATATCTTTCTACCAAAACAAAACAAAACACCTGCACTCACATGCTCACCACAGCACTAGTCACAATAGCAAAGATGAGGAATCAACCCAGGTACCTGTCAATGGTGCACTGGATAAAGAAAATGTGATACAGACATACTCACAGAATATTATGCATCCATAAAAAAGAACAAAATCATGTCCTTTGCTGCAACATGGATGCAGCTAGAGGCCATCAACCTATGCAAATTAATACAGGAACAGAAAATCCAATTCCACATGTTCTCACTTACAACTGGGAGCTGAACACTGGCTATACCTAGATACAAAGGAAAGAACAATGAGCACTGGGGATCCCAAAAGGGGAGAGGTAGGAAAGGGTGAAAAACTATCTATTGGGTCCTGTGTTCACTACTCGGGCAGTGGGGTCATTAGAAGTCCAAACCTCAGCATCATACAATATACCTATGTAACAAATCCCCAAATTTAAATTTTAAAAAAAGATAAAAAAAAAAAGGCTAGGGAAGAGTTTTAGTAAGATGAATGCCAAAATAAGGCATCAGATTCTGCAAGGAGGTTATTGTGGAGACCCTTGAGAGGACAGTTTGTAAAGTAGGTTGTGTATGTGTTGGGGGAGTGGGGGTGGTGTGGGGGAATGGGGAAATACTTATAGGGTGATGAGTGCATGGGAAGTAAGAACTTGTTTCCTTTTATTCTTGCTAGATTGTGGAGGTGACAGAGATAAAAAGCAAAATTTGTTCCTGTAAAAGGAGCTTACCATTTTTCTTCTCTACTCTCCTAAGAAGTTTGGCTTCCTTGGGGGTAATTATAAAAAGAATACCCAAGGATGAATTCAGTTGGGAAGGTCTGCTGGGGCCAAGACAGTGCTTAGGATTTGCAGGATCCTAATAAGGAAAAGGATAAAGAAGCTGGAGGAGAGCCTTTTATGTATTCTCATAGGCTGCTTGTGTAGGTCAAGATCTTTCCTAGGGACCAGGTATGGTGCCTCATGCCTGTAATGCCAGCACCCTGGGAGGCCGAGGTGGCTGGATTGCTTTAGCCCAGAGGTTCAAGATCACCCTAGGCAACATGGTGAAACTGGTACTACAATAAATACAAAAATGAACAAGTCATGGTGGCATGTACCTGTCATCCCAGCTACTCAGGAAGCTGAGGTGGGAGGAATGCCTGGAAGCTTGAGGCTGCAGGGAGCTGTGGTCACACCACTACAGTCTAGCCTGGGTGACAGCATGAGATCCTGTCTTCAAAAAAAAAGAAAAAGAAAAAGAAAAAGATCTTTTCTAATTGTCTATACGGATTTTTATTTCAGAGATAATTTGAGGTTATAATATAGGCTAACTGAACTATCTTTTGGTTTCTCAAGCCCATTTCATATTATTAGGATCAGGATCACCCAACATTTCTGAGAACTTAGTTTATACCAGCTCTTGTTTTAGGTAATAGAACTAGGGAATTGAAGAATTTAAGACACCTGGGAAATAGATGCTTCAAGTACCTATTAACCCTTAGAAAACTGACACACACACACACACACACACGAATGTAAAATACACACACACACACACATATATATATATAAATGTAAAATACATATATAATATATATAAATGGAAAGTACATATATACAAATAGAAAATATATATAAGGTAATACACACACATATATAAATATAAAATACATATATAATATATATAAATGGAAAGTACATATATACAAATGGAAAATACATATATATAAGGTAATACACACACACATATATAATATATATAAATGTAAAATACATATATAAATGTAAAATATACACACACATATATATATAAGGTAATATACACACACACACATAATGTATCTCAGAGGTGTGCTCCTGGAGCTATCCTGGCTGACTTAAAATTTTGGGAATTTTGAGATTCAGTTGTCAAACACAGCCACTATTAGAAGTTACTAAAACCTGTGACTAAATAAATTATGCAAAAAACAAAGGCAATACTCAAAACTCATAACTCCTTAATTATTTGGCTACACTTTGCTACTGACTGTCCTCTGAAGGTCATTACATCTGTGATGAAAACTCTGTAGAATGATGTGTCAGCAGCATGACTCTTCAGCTCTGCATTCAGTGAGGTTACATTGTAGCTTGAAATTGGCCATGAGTATTTACACCATGGAAATTGGAAAATGTTACACATCAGAACTTATTTTCTTCTTTAGTTTTTGGATAGTGAAATATGAAACATTTACCAACACACCAGTCTTTTTTGTTTCATTTTGCTTTGTTATTTTGGGACAGGATCCTAC
Organism: Saguinus oedipus; assembly: GCA_031835075.1. NCBI lineage: Eukaryota > Metazoa > Chordata > Mammalia > Primates > Cebidae > Saguinus > Saguinus oedipus. Next base: position 21,365,243 of record CM063175.1, read on the forward strand.
TCTGTCATACAGATTGGAGCGCAGTGACACCATCATAGCTGACTGCAGCCTTGAACTCCCGAGTTCAAGTTATCCTCCCACCTCAGCCTCCACAGTGCCTGGCAGCACAGGCATGCCCCACTGCATCTGGCTAAGTTTTTTTTTTTCTTTGGTAGAGACAGGGTCTCATTTTGTTGCCCAGGCTGATCTCAAACTCCTGGGCTGAAGCAATCCTCCTGCCTTGTCCTCCCAAAGTGCTGGTATTACAGGTGCGAGCTATAGCAACAGGCCCACTGTTGTATGTGTGTGTTTTTTTTGTTTTTGGAGATGGAGTCTCGCTCTGTTGTCTGTTGTCCAGACTGGAGCACAGTGGCATGACTCGGCCCACTGCCACCTCTGCCTCCCAGGTTCAAGCGATTCTCCTGTCTCAGCCTTCTGAGTAGCTGGAATTACAGCTGCATGCCACCACATCCATCTAATTTTTCTATTTTTTAAAGAAGAGATGGGGTTTTACCATGTTGGCCAGGCTGGTCTCGAACTCTTGACCTCAGGTGATCCGCCAGCCTCGGCCTCCCAAAGAGCTGAGATTACAAGTGTGAACCACTGTGCCTGGCCTCACTATTCTTATCTCTGAATTAGAAACTACTTTATGTGTGTCTATCTAACCTACTAGGTTAGAGTTAGTATGTGAATTTCCAAGGGCAAGTGTTTTTTAAAAAGGAAACAAACTCTTTCTCATGAGTTTTTCTGAGTTGGTAAGTTTTTAGTGTAAGAGGGTTTTAAACTTTTGGTGCAGATTTTAAGAGGTCTTCAGGATCAAATAATGTTCTTCAGCTGCACTGGTATTGCTAGTATCAAACAAACATCTTTCATTGGACCTTTCACAGCTTTTTATTACATAGTATTTCTGCTGTATTTGTTACAGTGGGTACTGCAGGGCTCATGTGTACAGAGAAATGTTTTGCTGTGTGGCAGACAGCTTTTGAGTGGTAACTGAGGGCAATGGTAACAGACTGATTTGGCTGTTTTGGTTATTTTATGGTGGCTCACTTTTTTTCTCTCTCACACAAATGCAGGAAGATTAACTGTGGAATTTCAATTGTCTGAATATGTCTCCACTTCTAGGCAAATACTTTTTCAGACTTGAAGGAGGAAAAACAGAAAAAAAAAAACCCTCATATTTACAGATGTAACAAATAAATAGTATACTCTATTGATAGTTCAGTCTCAAATATCCAGTCATTTTCCCCATGTTGTGAATAGAGTTAAGCATCTTTGTAATCTCCTTACCCAAAACGAACAATTTAACTAACATTCTAATTCACTAACAATAAAAATATGTATTAGGATTAATTTTTGATAGGTGCATTAATTATACATTTCTTTCTTTTCCCCAAATTCCAAGTTTTCACAGTAGTACATTATGGTTTTATAACAATTCTTTTTTCTATAAAGCTGTTAACCACAAAATTGGGATCATACATGATCATTATATAGTTTCTAAGTGATAAAATCCATATGTATGTATGTCCAATCATTCATTCACTCACCAATCAATATTCATTGACTATAAAAGGCTAATTACTGTGCAATTGATTTGGTGTTTCACACTTCAAGTTAAAATATTTATTGATTGTCCAGAGGCCTTTAGTGAGTTGATTTCTTCTGTCTAAAGTCGACATTTCAATGAAGCAGAATTAACTTGATCATAAATAGATGACCTGCAGGCCATTATTTTTGTAGTAACCACAAATAGAAACAGCTCTTTGAAAATGATTAACTAGAAGAATACAATGTTTTCCACTAGTGTGGGAACATACTGCTTTCCTCAATGGAATACATCTGTAATTCTCTTAACCAGCCACAAACCGAAAAAACAAGTCAGGCTCACAAGGAGCAGTGATATCCGATGTCTTTACACCTTTGGTGAAGCATATTTCCCCTCCAATAGATTATTTATTTAAACAAAGCTTTGGATTTAATCCCAATTACTCTCTCCTCATCAGACCCCAAGCTCAGGAGAAAAAGGAAGTGTTGACATATTTCATGCCACTTTTAGGCCAAAAGATAGAAAGCTCCAAAGATAGGAAATGACTTCAGAGAAGCAAATAGGAAAACAGATTTTTAAAAAGTACACCAATCGGTATGGTTATAAAATGGTGGTGATTTTGCCTTTTCCAGGAGACGTGGCAAATTCTAGACATTTTTTTGGTTGTCACAACTGAAGAGGAGTGTCACTGGTGTCTAGTAGGCAGGGACCTAGGAGCCTGAACAGCCTACAATGCACGGAACAGTCCCACAACAAGATATCCAGCCCCAGATAGTAGCAGTGCTGAGGCTGAGAACCTGCTATAAATCTAAACTGTTTCTGTGACACTAGACTCATAAAATATTGCTCAGAGCTAATGGGAAAATACTAGGAGATACAAAACACCCATATCTAAATATCTGCTTAAAGGTTTCTTTCTCATCTAACGATGAGTAACTTTTAGGGACAGTTCTTTACCTAATGCAACTATAAAAAATGATCACAGTTGCCACGTCCTGAGGGCATGCTAGACACTGTACATTTGCTTCGATCATCCAGAATCAATTTTATTACAACCATGTGATGTCAGTGCTATTATTAGCACAGAAAAATGATCATTTATTGCATTGAGTATCCTCTAGAGGTCAGCAGTCCCTTGCTTTTCTCTTGGTCAGTAATCCTCAGTAGCATGACCTTGAAATGTGACAAAGTCAATGTCATGAGAATGCACTAGAACTCTAGATGTCATTTGAATTACCCTGGCCCTAAGAGTTCTGTAGTCCTAAGTGCTACAAAATACAGGAAAAGAGGAAGGACTTATCAGAGATATTTAGAGTTAGATGAAAAAGGCACATATAAATCTTAAAAGCTAAAAAAAGATGAAATCCAATCCAATACAAAGAAAGAAAAGAGCAGATTAGGGATTTGAATGACCTGGGCTGTAAGAGCTCCTCTTGCCTGCATCCTGCAACCCCACACCCTCAGACACACGCGTTTAAAGGACACTGATAAAATGACCTTAACAGAGCTCTGTGTATCTCCTCATAGTCATTGACAAGGATTTATTCAGTATCTGGGCCAATATTTCTGGCTGTTACATAATCTTAACTGGCTGAGCTAGGATGATATAAATTATTCCTTTGAGGGCAAGTCCAAAAAAATTAGAATTAAAAGCAGACATTTCAATGACTAAAAACTATAACTAATATTTTTATGTGAGGGGCTTGTGCATGTTTCACATTTGACATATGTTTAGTGTTTAAGAAAGCTTGGCCCAATAGAAACAGAACAGTCATTTAATTCCAATATAAAATGTGTAACTGAGTAGTTGGTTTAGATGTGAGACTTTAAGTGGCAAACTTTTCAACTTTATATACCTTATTAAATGTTTAGAAGGTCTTAAATTCCATCATATTTATCATTTTAATTTATTTCCTAAGATTTACCTACTTGGCAAGTTTCTGTCAGACAACTTACATGCTTAAAAAAGATAAGAAGCACCAAATATATAAATGCATTTTCAAAGGTGTGGGACTGAACGATGAATACAGTAGCTTAAAATAAACAGTGACATATACAGAAGTATAGAAGGGGACTATCTATCATTGGAGAAAACGCAGCTCTACCCAGGAGTGAGAGAAATGAAGGCCTCCATATCCCCCAGAGTAACAGCCTTCCTGACTCAGGTGACTGCAGGGGTCCCTACCAGGCGTTCCCTAACTACACACCTTGTAGGGAAGTCTATCTGCCATCTACAGTTGACCCTGGAACAACACAGATTTGTGTGGGTCTACTTATGTATGAAGACTTCCTTTGTCCTCTGTCATTCGAGACAGCAAGACCAACCCCTCCTCTTTCTCAACCCACAAAATGTGCAGACAATGAGGATGAAGAACTTTATGATGATCCACTTTCGCTTCACAAATAGTAAATATACTTTCTTTTCCTTATGATCTTCTTAACATGATCCTTTCTCTAGGTTACTTTATTGTAAGAATACACTATCTGGTACATACATCACCATATACATATTAACCGACTGTTGATGTTACTAATAAGGCTCTGGTCAGCAACAGATTGTTAGTACTAAGGCTTTGGGGAGTCAAAAGTTGTATATGGATTTCCAGCTGGGCAGGGAGGCAGCGCCCCAATCCCCATGTTGCTCAAGGTTTATGTATACTCCTACCTGTCTATATGTAACCACAGCTGCCCTCTCATTAAGAGGTGACAAGCCTACTAAGAACACCAGACTAAAAGATTCCAGAGGAACCTATGCCACCTGCCGATAATGAACCAAAGTACTCATTCACTCACAAATACGGATGGACACATAAGGAAAAGCAGGCATTTGGAAAGTAAAGAGAAAGAAGAGCCTAAAAGAGACGGTCCAAAATAAACAGAAAAACCAATTTCAGGGAAACAGACACAGAACTTAATCAAACTTAAACAAGCAGAAAATCCAAATTGGTATCTTCAGAGAGTCAAGAGATTGCTGCATTTATAAAGCAAGAACTAAAAGCTATGAAAAAGCACGAACGAGGCCATCAAATGTCCTTGGAAATGAAAACATACTTGTCAGCATAAACAAATCCAGTGGTCAGGATAATTAATAAAATGAATGTATTTAAAGACCAAAGTGGAGGTTTATAAACCAAAACAGAAAATGAAAGAAAACAGGCTGTATGTGGTGGCTCAGCTCTGTAATCCCAGCACTTTGAGAGGCCAAGGTGGGTGGATCAGTTGAGGTCAGGAGTTCGAGACCAGCCTGGCCAAGATGGTAAAACCCCCATCTCTACTAAAAATACAAAACAAACAAACAAACCAAAAAACTAGCCAGGTGTGGTGGTGCATGCCTGTAATCCCAGCTACTCAGGAGGCTGAGGCAGGAGAATTGCTTGCACTCAGGGGGGTAGAGGTCGTAGTGAACCGAGATCACACCAATGCACTCCAGCCTGAGCAGCAGAGCAAAACTGTCTCAAAAAAAAAGAAAGAAAGAAAGAAAGAAAAGAAAATTTGAAAATGAAGAAAAATATAAAAGATAAAAGTGGTTAAGAAATATGGATAGCTCCAAACATTTCAACATTTGTCTTATTAAAAAATGAAAAAAATGTAAGGGACACGGATGTATTTAGATTGAAAATTGTACCCAACGTTAAACAGGATTGAGAAAAAGATACACAAGTAGAATTCTCCTGCTGAAAATGTGAAATTCAGGAATAAAGAGAAAACATGAAAATCTCCCAGCTCCCAGGGAGGGAAAAACAAAGAAACAAATGAACCACCTACAAAGGAAAGGAATCAGGCCAGTGTTAAGATTCTTATCAGCAACGCTGTATGACTGAAGAAACACAACAAAAAAAGACCTAAAGGAAAAATCTATTTTGAAATTGTGAATTCTATACCAGGATGAATTTCTAATTACACATGATATGAACAGGAAGAAGTGTTTGAAAGTTGAAGAATTCAGCTGGTTTACAAAACACATAATATATAATTTTTTGTATTTATAATAAATATATAATTTTTTTAATTATTAAAGATTTTCCAGAAAAACAAAGAAATAATCCAAGAACCAAGACTTCATGAAATGTCAGCCATATTATCAGGTGAATGTAACTGAGCTGAAGTAGAGGAAACTTGAAAGACGGTAAGAGGATTCATTGGCCAGGAGATCGAAGAGTTGCTTTTGAGTGGCAAATTTAATGATACCAGAATATATTTCCTCCTCCAAGGAGCTACTATGTAAATAATATGCTCATGATCATGATATTGTAAATGCTATTAGTTTTCTTTTATTACTATTTATTTATTGTTTTGGCGATGGAGCCTTGCTCTGTCACCCTGGCTGGAGAGAGTGGTGCGATCTCATCTCACTGCAACCTCTACCTCCTGGGTTCAAGTGATTCTCCTGCTTCAGCCTCCCCAGTAGCTGGGATTACAGGCATGTGCCACCACGCCTGGCTAATTTTTGAATTTTTAGTAGAGATGGGATTTCACCGTGTTGGTCAGGCTGGCCTCAAACTCCTGACCTCAGGTGATCCACCCACCTAAGCCTCCCAAAGTGCTGCAATTACAGGCATGAGCCACAGCACCCGGCCAATGCTGTTAGTTTTCAGTTTTAAAAAGCATACTATGAAACAACGCTAAAGGCTTAATTCCAGTTTCAGAACAGAATATAATTAATATACATAAATAACAAAAACTGGAGGTTATGAGAGGAGGACAGAGGTGAGTTTCAAATTCCTCATCTTTCAAAGTATTGAAAGTTGGTAAGTTAATAAATTGGGAATAAAGTACAATATTTAAATCTAAATTGGTAATCACCATCTGAATTAAGATATATAAACTCTTATTCTTATTGTTTCATTCACTACCGATCATAAGGCCAGTATATACCCTTTGCACACTGGTTTTCTCTGAGGAATAAAATTTGGGAAGTACTGAAGGGTCACAGGAGACATTTGCTTTTCATTTCATAACCTTTTGTTCTACGTGGTCAATTATCTTTTCCATATTCATGCAGGGAGGTTATAACAAATAAGAAAAAATATAGTAAAGAGAACAAGTTGAGAGACAAGTAAATATTTCCAGGAAAGGATTAGTGGAAAAAATAACCTACATATTTTATGTATCTAACTGAAAAGATTTTTTTTAATCCCCCCTTTAAAAAAAAATACATGCTTTCCTTAGCTTACCAACACAGTAATTCTAATTACTGCCATAAAAATAGACTTAATTTAGAGGGGATAAAAGATGTTAAGAACTACAAAACCCAACCTTCATTGACAAATTATAGAATTTCAAAGACTGAGTTTTAAAACATTGCTGAAAATACAACAGAAAAATAAACCTGAATTACGCAAGTTGAAAAAAAAGAAACAATTATTTGAGACTAAAACAAATTTAAGAAACTGTATAACTGAATGTCTACACCCAGCTTAGAAACAGCAGCACTCCACCATTTTTAGTTGGATATATAAAATAAGTCCTCCAAAAATATTTTTTCATATAATAACTGGTATCGGAAATAACTTTGTTCATTTCCAAATGGCAAAATCTAATGTTAATTTTAAAATTAGTTTTCTATCTCCATTCTAATCATCTAATCAAGAGTCTTCTTTGGTTATGCGCATGTTTGCAAACACATACTTCCTCATTCTCAGGGGACTGTTTACCGGGACATCCATTCTGAAACAAACAGAAATACACCAGAGCAAGTAAAATCCACATTTTCTGAAGTGTCTACCACGTCGAAGACCTGGACCTCACCATGCAGCCCTGACCTGGAACACCTGTGTTCTCATGTGATGTCTGCATCTACTTTCCAGTCAAGCTCTGGCTTCAATATAAAAATTCTTGGCAGTCTGGGGCTTATGTAACTGCTGGAGATGTTTTGACTCTATTGGTCTTCCTCTCTGTTTCAGAATCTTCTATTTTTCCCCAAGTCATAAATACAAGAATCACTTTCTCTGCTACCTTTCAACATATAAAAAATAAGATAACCGATTTAGTCTGAAAGTAACCATTTGATATTTTAAAATTTCAATGTCAAAGGACAGCTTCACTTTTATTTCAGTGCTGACAATATCCGTTTTAATGAAAAAAGGGGTAACAAGGAAGAGAGAGAGACAGCATCGCTTCCAAGGAATAAGCTTTTCTCTCTTTAAAGGGCAATTGTGCAATGCTTCCAAACCCAAATGAGAATCAGTGGAAGTTAATATTCAAATATGACTGCTTTAAAATTGCATTTTTTGAAAGTGCTTTGTTTTCTGGCTGACCTCAGCAAATACACATCAGTGAGCTGATGACATCTGATACAAAAAGGGACAACTTGTTCACCCAAAAAAGTTGTCAAGTCATACCCTTGACTCATTTTGCCAAGAGCCAAAGGTGTCAGGCACACCGTATGCCTTCTGTAACATTGCTGGCTCCCACGCTTGGCACGCCCGGGGTTGTTTTTGGCAGGCTGACGTGTATCCAACGTGCAATTCATTCTGACCCCAACAGCCAGATCTCATGAAAGTGACCTTGTGGGGAAGCTGAGTGGTAACCCAAGAAATCACTGTGAGTGCATTTACAGCATTACAATTTTAAAACATACTTGCCATCTTACAACGATCCTTTAAGAAATGTGAGGAACAGAAAATTTTGGTGGGGGACATTCAGATGGGAACACAGACACCAGGGGCCACTGGTGAGTGGTGGGCGGGAGGAGAGTGAGAAAAGCAGGTAATTCCTGGAGGAGGCTGATGGATTGAAGATATTTCAGAAGGTTAAAGACCATGGGAAAAGCTAAGGGTATGTTTCTAACTCCATTCTAATCAACTAATCAATTACTATGCTTATTATCTGGGTGATGAAATAATCTGTACATCTAATTTCTGTGATATGCCATCCTTCCCTATATAGCAAACCTGCACATGTACTCCTGAACATAAAAGTTTTTAAAAAGAAAATGTTGGTGTAGGCCTGGTGCAAGTAGCTCACGCCTGTAATCCCAGCACATTGGGAGGCTGAGGTGGGCATATCACTTGAGGCCAGGAGTTCAATACCAGCCTGGCCAACATGGTGAAACCCCATCTCTACTTAAAATACAAAAATTAGCCTGGCATCGTGGCAGGTGCCTGTAATCCCAACTGTTCAGGAGGCTGAGACAGGAGAATCACTTGAACCCAGGCAGCAGAGGCTGCAATAATCCGAGATCATGTCACTGTACTCTAGCACTGGGTAACAGAGCAAGACTATCTATTAAAAAAACAAAACAAAACAAAAAAAAGTCAGTGTATATTATTTTAGACTTAAGTTAATCCTATTTTTAATTTCTCTGACTAAAGCGGTGTAACACACACAAGCTACAGCAGAAAAATCAAAGCACCTTTTTCTTTTTTGCTTCCTGCAAGGTAAGCAAATGTTTGAATTAATGATATTTCTTTCATTATCAATGATTTGAAAATTTTTATGTTTTTCTATTTTTAGTAAGAAGAAGTTCCTTTGTTCTATTGCCAGGACATTTCCCATTTACTTTATTCAGTGGCCTCAGATCTTTTTAAATCTGTGACATCAAATTACATGTTCAGTTTCCCATTCTTGGTACTGTCTTTTAGTTCACGCCACAAATATTTATTGGACGTGTCTACTACAGAAGCCATCACTGTGCTGGGAACGTGCTGGGAACACCATAGATGAAATATAGTCTGTCTTCAATCTAGTAGTGAAATGGGGATGAAAAAACAAAATTAGCTGGGCATGGTGGCACCTGCCTGTAATCCCAGCTACTTGGGAGGCTGAGGCAGAATTGCCTGAACCCAGGAGGTGGAGGTTGCGGTGAGCCGAGATCGCGCCATTGCACTCCAGCCTGGGTAACAAGAGTGAAACTCCATCTCAAAAAAAAAGAAACAAAAAAAAACACCACGATTTCACCTGGCTCATTTTTTTTCTCTACCATTTTCTCTGCCACCATCAGGATGTGAAATACAGAATCCTGTCTTTATCCTCGAACCTTGGCTTTTGTCTTCCATAGAAACTTTCACTTCCCAACCAGGAACTGACAGGCATAATCCTTGCCGCCTCTTGCCTTTGCCCCATATTATTTTAACCTAAACACCACTTTTCTCAGATCAGAACCTTTTATATTTTCACCCTAACGGCTGCTGCTTTTTTTATTTTTTCCCAAGACAAAGTTTTGCTATTGTCGCCCAGGCTGGAGTGCAGTGGCTCACCACAACTTCCATCTCCTGGGTTCAAGTGATTTTCCTGCCTCAGCCTCCCGAGTAGCTGCGATACAGGCATGCACCACCACGACCGTGCCTCAGCCTCCCGAGTAGCTGGGATTACAGGCACGCGCCACCACGACCGGCTAATTTTATATTTTTAGTAGAGATGGGGTTTCTCCATGTTGGTCAGGCTGGTCTTGAACTCCTGACCTCAATTGATCCACCAGCCTCGGCCTCCCAAAGTGCTGGGATTATAGGTGTGAGCCACCACGCCTGGCTCCAAGGACCTCATTTCTACACCAAGACTGATGGAAACCAAAATGGAATCTACTTCAAATCTTTGTCATTAATCACAGGAAACCCTTTACATATGTATGTGTTCTGCTACCCTTTACATTCTTAATTCTTTCAAATCCTAGACCTCTGTATTTGTCCTATCTTCTACTTCCTCCAGAAATTTGTTCTGTGTCTACAAATATACCTACACCTTCCCTCAACTCACTTCTCCTCAAGTGATTGTGGCCACACTTCCTCCTTCTAGAAGTAGGCTATATTTGCTTGTTTCTACTTTCATCATCCACAGGCTCCTTATAACTCACTGCATCTGTGCCTGACTTCCACCATCCTCATGAAACGCCTCTCCCAAGATCGCAGTTAAATGCCTGTTTACTGAATTCTGCTTTGGTCCACTAACTCTTCTCTTCTTCCTCACATCCTCTCCACCCTTACTTATCAGAGTGTGAGGCATGATCCTGCTTTTTGTCAGACCTCCCTGACAACTCATCACTTTATTTTTCCTTCTTATACAGACAGGGTCTTGCTCTGCTGTCCAGGCTGGAATACAGTGGCGTGATCATAGCTCACCGTAGCCTCCAACTCCTGGGCTCAAGCAATGCTCCCCTTGGCCTCCCAAAGCTTATCATAATAAGTTCCCCCTCTACCTGGGGTCACATAAGTCAACCCGTGGCTTCCAGATGGGTTCTGTTTGACCTACAGAGTGAGGTTGTTAATTTTTACTGAAGCCAACAGTTAGAAACTAGGAGACATTACTTAAATTTTAGACTTCCAGGTTGTCTTCAAAAACCATAAATCATACCAGCCGTGGAATAAGGATAGAAGAAAGTGGAATGTGAAATAGATACAAATGGCTATTACATGGCAAAGTAATAATAAAAGACTCCCTTCTTTCACGACTTAGGAATCAAAAGATAAGTTCAATGCAGATTTTGAGGATTTGTGCTAAGATATTATTGAGTTAATTTTCTCTGTTCTGTTTTCGTTTTTGTTGTATTTAGCCATATCTCCACTTCGACAGCCTCAGTTATTTGTTTTACCTTATATTATTCTCCAGTCTGACTTCAGAAAGGATCTGCTTCAGAGTCTTCAGTTTACTTTCCTCTGAATTGAACTTAACCGATAAAAACTGCCTTATGAAACAAGTAAGATAAAATAACAGGTAACTTTAAATTCCAAATTCTGTCCCAGTCTCATAGCGCATATCGTCCATGAAGTAGATGATATTTATTTCCTTTAACTCAAAGGCTTTCCTTATTCTTAATTTTCAAAGTGACAAAGGTCCCACAGAAGAGACTATAAGAAAGAAATGAGACAAAGGTGAAAACAGAAGGATCTGAATAAAAAGGTCATTTTCATCCATTCTTCTTTTTACTTCTTTATATAAGACACAAAAATATATGCTTGGCGGTAACGAGTCCTAAACTTCTATTTTCTAATTGAAAAATACAAGTTGACATTTCAATTTCTATTATATCTTATTCCAAGAATAATGCGCACATCTTTCTGCAGAGGAAATAAAAAGTGGGATTGAAAACTACAGCATGACCTGCAAGGAAAGGACCACTCTGTTTTAATTAAGGAAGAGCAAAGAGAGAGATTTCTTCATACTCTACTCAATTACGTTGAAATGTTATCCCACAAACCATAATTTAAAAAACCCCGGAGAGCATCGAGCTAACATATTTGAAAGCTTTACTTATGTTTTGGAAATAGAGCTTTATACAGAATACGGGCAGGATGATCGTCAGTGCAGCGGCAGGCGAAGTCAAGGGTGTGTTTGCCGCCTTTGGTTTCTAGCCTTGGTGTTTCCCTGGCCCACGAAGCCCGGTTGCCAGGCAACCAAGGCAGCTTCGCTCGATATAGATATTAACAGGTTTAGGTTACATTGGGGGGAAAAAATGGAGTGAAAATGAGCACAGGCTTATCCTTCACCTGGAAATTTGAGGAAACAAGCAATGCTTTTCACACAACATTTGAAACAAAATGTATTTAATACCTTTATTAAATGTGCTGAACACCTTTAATTACCCTCTATAACCCTTAGGTGGTGTAAGCATAGTTCATTTCCTTGTTTGAGGTAATACACTTGCCCATTGCGTACTAAGAAATACACTTGTTCACTGCCACCATGACTTGCAATTCTGCGTTTGAAAACACTGATTAGGTCACGTGCCGTGGCTCACGTCTATAATCCCAGCACTTTGGGAGGCTGAGGCAGGAGGCTCGCTTGAACTCAAGAGTCTGTGACCAGCCTGGGCAACATAATGCAACCCTGTCTCTACAAAAGATTAAAACATTAGAAGGGCATGGTGGTGCAAGCCTGTGGTTCCAGCTACTCAGGAGGCTGAGGTAGGAGGATTGACTGAGTCTGGGAGTTTGAGGTTGTAACGAGCTGTGATTGCGCCACTGCCCTCCAGCCCAGATGACAGAGCAAGACCCTGTCTCAAATGATAATAATAATAATAATAACAACAACACTGATGATTTCTTTAGAACCTGAATTTTAATCTCACTTTAATAAAACAAGAACCCTTAAATAATGTTACACAGTGTCAAGACTCCTACGCAGACATCATTTTATTTGCAATTCATTGTCTGAGGTGAACAGGACAGGTTTAACACTCCCCCACTGAACAGACTGGAAAACAGACTTCACGAAGATAAGTAACTAGTGCCACAACTAGTCAAGAGTAGAGACGGACGTGCACCCCAAGGACAGCCTGCCTCAACAGCTGCTAGCTCTCAGCATTTTTCCAGGATCACCGAGAAAGTAGCAGAAAATGAAAACCTTCCTACGGGTTGCCACAGCTTCTACGAATTCAGTACTGGCTCTTATGAAGAGGAGTAACAGTGACATCTGAGACATGTGGACCTGGGATGTGTTTTTTTTTTTTTTTTCTTCCCTCTTTTTCTGTTTTCCTTCCCCTCCCTCCCTTCCTCCCTTCCCTTTTCTTCCTTTCCTTCCTTCCTTCCCTACTTCCCTCCTTCTCTCCCTCCCTCACTCTCTTCCTCCCTTCTTTCCTTCATTCCCTCTTTCCTCCCTCCCTTTCTCCCTTCCTTCCTTCTCTTTTCCCCCCTCCCTCCTTCCCTCTCTCTCCCTCCCTCCCTCTCTCTCCCTCTCTCTCTTAATGGAGTTTCACTCCATTGCCAGGCTGTTGTACAGTGGCTCAATCTCTGCAGTGCAGGTTCACTGCAACCTCCGCCTCCTGGGTTCAAGTGATTCTCCTGTCTCAGCCTCCTAAATAGCTGGAACTACAGGCACACACCACTGAACCCAGCTAATTTTTATATTTTTAGTAGAGACAGGGTTTCACCATGTTGGCCAGGATGGCCTCAATCTCCTGACCTCGTGATCCATCTGCCATGGCCTTCCAAAGTGCCAGGATTACAGGGGTGAGCCACTGCACCCAGCCCTTCTTTTTTATCTTCTTTTGGCATGAAATGGGGTCTTGCTCTGTCACTCACGCTGGAGTGCAGTGCTGTGATCATGACTCATTGCAGCCTTCACCACCCAGGCTCAAGCAATCCTTTTATCTCACCCTCCCAAGCAGCTATTACTTGCAAAGATAAGGTCTTACCCTGTTGGCCAGGCTGGTCTTGAACGCCTCAGCTCAAGTGATCCTCCCACCCTGGCCTCCCAAAGTGCTGAGATTACAGGGAGGAGCCACCATGCCCAGCCTTCTCCCTTTCTTAAACATTTCTCACATCCTTATCTTTTTCCAGCACTATCACAAAACCATGAAAGAAAAGCAAAAACAAGAATTAACTCTCTATTCCTTCATTTCCAAAGGTGACACCAGTAGCCAAAAAGGACATCCTCCACTGTGAGTGCCACCATGGGACCAAGGAGTCTAAGGAGACCCCTGTGAAGCTTCAGAGTTTAAAGGACACCTGCTTACAGGTGTGAAACTACAAAAGAGCTTTATGAAGAGAGAAGCAGTCTCTGCTCAGCACAGACTATATTACATGATCTGCAGACTCAGAAATACGCAGGCTAGATGCTCGTCCAGAGAGGAAGCACGTTTGCGTCGCAGGATGAAACACTTCTGTGGAAGGACACTGCACCCCAATGCACTTTAATCTCTCCCTCAACATAAGAACTAGAGTTGTCCTCACAGGAAAACAGAAGAGAGATGTTCCGCCAGCTGGAAGCTCATCTCACCTAAGACCTGGGCTCAAACCCAAGGGAAAGAAGGTAGAGAGCAGGGAGTGGGCAGCCCTGGACTCAGGATGGTTCTGAATCCCTCTTCTGTCTTCTCTGTGGAGGAATTCAGTCGGCCTGGGAATATTTAATTATCTATGGATGGTGAGAAACTTTTCCTTTTTTAAAGACAGTCTCGCTCTGTCGTCTGGGCCAGAATGCAGTGTAATGATCATAGCTCTCTACAGCCTCCAACTTCTGGACTCAAGCGATCCTTCTGTCTCAGCCTCCTGAGTAGCTGGAACTACAAGCATGTGCCCACCACAGCTGGCTATTAAAATAATTTTTTTTGTAGAGGTAGGGTCTTGCTATGTTACCCAGACTGGTCTTAAACTCCCGGGCTCAAGTGATCCCCCTACCTTGGCCTCCCAAAGTGCTGGGATTACAGAAATGAGCCACTGTGCCCATCCTGAGGAATTTTTAAAGGATTTTGATGTACTTGAAAAACTGACAAAAATCTGGGTTAAAGGAAACATACTGAATAGAAGTGCTTGGAACGGACTGGAAAACGGAAGTCAGTGGATGGTATGGAGGCTGGCATGATGTCTACTAGATATATGACGAAAATTCCTGATTTCATGTTATAGCAGGATTGGAAAGGAAGGGACAGACAAAAGGAGCAAACTATTATTATTATTTTTTTTTTTGAGACGGAGTTTCGCTCCTGTTGCCCAGGCTGGAGTACAATGGCATGATCTTGGCTCACTGCAACCTCCACCTCCAGGGTTCAAGTGATTCTCCTGCCTCAGCCTCTCGAGTAGCTGGAATTATAGGCAGCACCTGCAACCACGCCAGGCTAATTTTTGTGTTTAGTAAAGACAGGGTTTCACCATGTTGGTCAGACTGGTCTCAAACTCCTGACCTCAGGTGATCCACCCGCCTCGGCCTCCCAAAGTTCTGGGATTACAGGCATGAGCCACCGTGCCAGGCCAAAAGGAGCAAATGATTTTAACGAATTACTCGCATGTTGCGCCACTACAATATGCACTTTCTACACATTGTTTTAAAAATACTCCTACGGGAAAAGCTGTATTATCCTCATTTTACAGATGAATGACATAAACCTTAGTGGTTAATAATCTGTCCAAAGTCAACAACTACTGGCAAAATCAGGATTTAAACTCAGAATCTGTGTCCACTGCACATACTTTACCACTACAGTACATTGTCTGCCATGCTCTGAATGTTTCAGTCTGAGAATAATTTCGTCTCTAGGATCAGAAATGAGAAAGAGGAAAGACGCAGAAATGGGCCAGTATTGACATTGGAACTGATGACCTGCTTCCTTTTAAATTCTAAGTACCCTTTAAGTTTGAACTGTGATTATTAAAAGGTGCACATGTGACTATTAAATACAATCGATAGTGGCAGGCTGAATATAAGCACACACTTCTAAATGCTTTTGGCTGGCTAGTGACTATTCATTTTCATTGAAGCCACCTGGCGCAATCTCTCAGGTTTTCCTAGACATAGAGTTAATCATCTATTAAAAATATGTATATATATGCTTATTTATTTATTGGAGAAGAAAATACTTTCTCAATATATGAGTGTCTGGAAAAATCTTCATGGCTGTGAGCCTGAGTAAATAACGTATCTGTATCAACAGACACACTACAATTTCCTGTCAATTGTGATTAAGTTTAAAAAATTAAAATCTTCAGTGATGTTTGAAAAAGTTCAGTAAACCTTTTTACTGGGAAGACAGGAGAGTAACAACGGAGCTATTTCTGATGACAGTAGCAAACATTCAGAGAATAAAAAAGAAAAACATAAAATCGGATATTTTTAGAAACTGTTATTGTCAGAAAGACCAGTAATCTAGACATTGCAGTGAAACTTGCATATCAAATGAGGCAAAAGCCACAAGAATAGAGCTCTGATAAAGTCATAACTTAAAGCCATTCGGTTTGAAAAAAATTTATCAAGACAGATATAGTGATCACAGAAGGTAAACACACACACACACACACACACACACACACACACACACACACACAGAGAGAACAGTGATTTCTGACAACTTGAGAGAGACTTCCTGTGAAAATAATTTTCAGTGACCAAGGAAAGGTGATGGCCTCCTGTCCCTGGAAGTCCCCTTTCCTTTTCCACTTCAAAAATGAGTCAATGTCTCGTCATCTACGAAGTACGTTTAATTGTCACGTTACTCTTTTAGCCAATTTCTAGTAACATCTAATTTTATAATAAC
The DNA here is from genome assembly GCA_031835075.1 of Saguinus oedipus. Lineage (NCBI taxonomy): Eukaryota > Metazoa > Chordata > Mammalia > Primates > Cebidae > Saguinus > Saguinus oedipus. The sequence continues at coordinate 21,381,670 of CM063175.1, forward strand.
ATGCACACACAATGTATTTGCTAGGAGTATCTCAATCAAGAAATAGAAAACCAACCCCAAAGTTCTGAGTTCTTATTTAATCTCTAGCATTCTTTGCTATGTGAATATATGTCACTCATTTATGGCCTTTCCAGTTTCCCTTCATTAGCTCAAATAAATGGTACTAGAGGCCAGGTGTAGTGGCTCACGCTTGTAATCCCAGCACTTTGGGAGGCCGATGCAGGCAAATCACAAGGTCAGGAGTTTGAGACCAGCCTGGCCAATGTCGCGAAACTCCATCTCTACTAAAAATACAAAAAATTAGCTGTGTGTAGGGGCAGGCACCTGTAATCCCAGCTACTCAGGAAGCTGAGGCAGGAGAATCGCTTGAATCTGGGAGGCAGAGGTTGCAGTGAGCCGAGATCATGCCACCGCACTCCAGTCTAGGCAACAGAGTAAGACTCCATCTCAAAATAAATAAATAAATGGCATTAACATCTTATGGTACACAATAAAAAATATTAAGAACGACCAATGAAATGTACCATACACAAGTAATCATCATTACATGTAAGACCATGGATTTGGAATGCCAGAGGTTCAGTGTGACTGATTTCGGCTCTTGAGAATTAAAAGAACAGCAAGGGAGATTGTCCAGTGTCAAGATCCTAAGCGGAGTCCATCATTTTTATATTGCCAAGGCAAAGTGACTTTTCAACACAACCAGTTAGTGTGGTATAAGGTCAGGGCTACAGCCGTAAGTGGTCCATGCAGTTGTCATGAACAAGTGGCAGCAGGATCATGTCTCAAAAAACAGATTTCAGGAATAATTTTTAAAATGTTTTTGAGATAGTCTTGTACTGTTGCCTGGGCTGGAGCATAATGGTGCGATCTTGGCTCACTGCAACCTCTGCCTCCCAAGAAGCTCGGATTACAGGCACACACTACCACACCTGGCTAATTTTTTTGTGTTTTTAGTAAAGACGGGGTTTAACTACGTTAGCCAGACTGGTCTTGAACTCCTCACCTCACAATCTGCCTGCCTTGACCTCCCAAAGTGCTGGGATTACAGGTGTGAGCCACCGTGCCCAGCCAGGAAGGGTTTTTATAGTCAAATAATAAATGGAGATTCCACAATAAAGTTCGGAATTGTGTACTATTTTCTAACAAAAAGCATGCATTATTATCGGAAGTGCTGTGTCCCATTCATCTGTATCCTTAAATCCCCCCTTTTAAAACTACCTTTAATATTAAATTTCTTTTAACTTCTCTTATTCTAAAAACACCATCATGCTCATTTGTAAAACTGCCGCAATATCAGTAAAAAATAAAAATAACAAAATTCTCAACTCTTGAGGGCTAGTGATGAAGTTTGAAAGTGCTGGGGTGATAAGATGGGCTCCTGCTGTGCTCTGTCCCCTCTTTCCTGTCATCCGTAACCTTCATTGGCAGGTGCTGGTGTGCACCTTCATGCGAAGTTCCCACATGTCACAATTCTCTGGAGATTTGAACAGCAGGATTGAGGCCTGTCTTGAAATCCCCCGTGAAAGAACCACTCACGGTATGCAAATACATACAAGAGACATAGGAAACTGAAAGAATGCCACTACGCTTTGGCCATATTAGCCTTCCTGCCATTCCTCACATTACGGGCAGGCTCCTGCCTTTGCATCTGAGCATTTTTCCCTTGCGGGGAATGCTTGAGTCCCACATTTCCCCATGGCTGACTCTTCACCTTCTTCCAGTCTCTGCTCAAATAAGTTTGACAGACCAATTGGCAATACCGCCTCTCAACTCCTGGCACTTCCTAACCCCTTCCCTGTTCTATTTTACTCACTATCTGATGTACTACTTATGTATTTGCTTTTTGTCTTTCTCCCTTCCCTAGAAGGCAAGCTCTATGATATTGGGGATTTTCAAGGATCGTTTTCACTGCTGTGACCTCGGTAACTAGAGTATCACAGAAGGGGCACTCCATGAATATTTGTTGAATGACTATCCATCCCTGGTATCAGGCTGATCTGATCATCCCAAGCACATCTCAGAGAAAATGGTGGTTGCTATCATCTTTTCCACTGCACAGACAGGGACACTGTCAAGCACAGTTTAACCAGTTGCCCGGATACCACACTGACCAGGCGTGAACAGGAGAAAGAAGGCGGCGGTCCACTCTGGGGCTTGTGGTGTTCCGCAAGATGTGTTATGTGTACCACATGGAGTGAAGCAGGTCTCGGAAATATGCTGGAGGAGCCAGGGGGAAGAGTAACATGACCTTCTCTCATCATTGGGAAGTTTACTATGTGGTGAAAGAGATAAGAGGAATCATTTTATTCCCTCCTGAACTCAAGTCTAAGTAAATGTCCAAATGGAAAGTGACCAATGATTGCAAAAGCAGGAAGACCAGATACATGTCACTTCCCATAGCCAAAACATGTAGAGAAATGTCATTCAATACCTAAAATGACCACGACTGGTGAAAATCGAAGCAATGATCAACATTTCAAAGTCTCTCTCAGTGCCTTAAAGTCAAAACAAGGAATTTTATCATAGTCATTAACAGGAATGACTGGATCATTGCATAACCAGCACACACCAACCGAAGGGCTGTATCCCTGTCATGTGGCAGTTATCAAACTCGTGACTTGACTTTCAACAAAGCCCGCTACAGAGGCATTTCCTAATAGTGTGGGACACACAGTGAAATTTTTAACCCAAGGAAACAAAACTATTCTGACTCTCTTGAAATAAGTGCTTCTAAATTTTTAGCCAACAACTTGAACTTTTCAAAAAATATTAGCATAATTGAGTATGAAGTAAACCTAACCCAAGGGCAGTCTGAGCTTCATGTTTCAAGTTTTGCTTTCATGGTAGAAAAACGCCATTAGGCAAGCACTACTTTGAGAGAATTAATCTTTTAGGAGGATTAATCAGATGAAGGAGGGGATGTACTTTTGAAACTACTCCTTTAATATTTGAGTGCTAGCAGAAAGTAGCAAACTCCCATCTGGCCATCAGAACTAGCCCTTGGACCCATCCGTATAAGGAGGGAAAGAAACTCACCAGTTAGGCCAAAGGTCCCTGAATCATATCTCTTGGTTTTACTGAGCGGAAGTGAAGAATCGACAGTAACAATAATATCAAGACAGAATGTATCCATTTTTAAAAATGAATTAACTTCAAAAAGTTTGTCAATTTTTCTGAAATAATTTTGAGAGTTGTATTTCAAAAAAGGTAAACCTCTTTTAATAAGTACTGTTAAAGAATAACTGTCTATAACAGAAAAAAACCCAACAAACATTTTTAGACAAATACTGTGCTATTTCATATAAATTAAGAATAACCTAATTGGTGAATTTCAAATTAAGGAAGTAAAATTATTTCCTGATCCAAAAGATGGAATTATTTATTTTTCCTATAATATTTTAAGGAAGACATAATCATAATCTAATAATAAATTCTATTATGAGTATGGTTGAGGTTGCATGGGCTAGTGATGGCCAAAACTTTGGTGTTTAGACACAAAACTTTGTGTAGAGAATAGAAAGGAATCCATTTGACTATTAATTTTAATGTATCAAGCTCACTTAACATGATAGCCGGAAACTAAAGCCCTGTTTCTTAAGAGTTTACAGATTGTTCTCATTATTCTGAGCTCAATCTAGTATGTTTTATGTTTTTGGTTGGAAAATACACTGAAACAACAACAACAACAAATATATATACACATACATACATACATATACACATACATACATACATATATACATACATATATATATATATATATATTTTTTTTTTTTTTTTTTTTTTTTGAGATGTAGTCTCTCTCTGTTGCCCAGGCTGGAGTACAGCAGCATGATCTTGGCTCAATGCAACTTCCGCCTCCTGGGTTGAAGTGATTCTTCTGCCTCAGCCTCCCGAGTAACTGGGACTACAGGCGCCTGCAACCAAACCTGGCTAATTTTTGTATATTTAGTAGAAATGGAGTTTCACCATATTCGCCAGGCTGGTCTTGAACACCTGACCTCGTGATCTGCCTACCCTGGCCTCCCAAAGTGCTGGGATTACAGGCATGAGCCACCGTGCCCAGCCACCTTGAAACAATATTGAGGAGTCATTTGATGAGGATTAACATGCTATTGTTATTACTGAAATGTTAAACTTTACACATGTCTATCATTGATTGAGGGAAATTACTTAGATATGTACAATTGGGAAATAGCTATGCTACCTTGTTTCCAAGAAAAGCAAAAGGAACATCTCAACAATATCACTGAATAATGAAAACTGCATATTCCACCCTTAACATTTGACTTACCCCCAAAAAGAAATCTAGACTATCTTTATTGAACCCAAAAGTTTTGCAGGTGAAAACATATAAAATCATAACCCTGACCTTGTATGAATGCATTTTGAACTCTGTATGTGTATGCAAAGTGAAGCAAACCCAGAAGCTTAAAAATGACAAAACAAACTTGAGTGTTTACATGTCTTCTAGTTCATATTTTAGCAAGCACGCCACCATGACTTTGCCGAAGGATTTCTAACACTTACAAAGATATTTATATGCTTTTCTAAGACAAGTGCTTTCTGAAGGTTTTCCAGATACTCTTACAACATGAGACAACTAGATGTTCTCAAAGCATGTGTTTCAGCTTAAAAAATATATTTTAAGACATATTAAATCATCATCTACTTACCCAGGAGACATTTTTGCCCTTAGGTGATTTTGGCATGGCAGCATACAGTAATGAAGCCGTCCACAATAGCTTCACCAGCATGGAAAATCCAATGGGGTATATTCCAAATGTCTTTGTTACCCAAATGCAAAAAATTCTCTGGTTTGCCAGACAAAGGTATCATAAGTAACAGCGAAAGGAACCTTCCCGTAGCCCATCTTCCTTGTGCGCATGAAGCATGTGCACACGCACATCACAGACTGCTACTGTAATCACAGTCTATGGAGGCAGAGCCCGCACCATGCTATCTTCTGTGGAGCCACGGCAGCCAAAGTGGAGTAGTCCCTTAAAAAAATTAAAACTTGAGTCCACGTGGAAATGTCCAAAATCACAGAGATGTTCCTCTCCCAGCTGTTCAACTACAATTCCCAAAGACTCTCCCGGCTTTAATCAGAAGCTTGGTAGCTACCACTTACAACTACTCTTAAGAAAAATAATGAGAGCAAGGAGCAGGTAGGAGCCCTTGTAGATTAGCTGCTGTTGGCATCCATTTTAGGAGGCACTAGTGCCGCTCAGAGGATAAAGATAATTCAGGGCTCAGTTTCAATAAATAATACATAGTGTCAGGTACAATGAGTACCTGTAAGTGCCTTCTGCGCAGCCTCAGCACGTAGGTTATCGCTCTCCCTGCAGCCCCAGAAGCTCACTGTGCACCTGTTGTTGATGAAACCACTCTGTGAAAGGCTGGTATCCTGACAACCGGGGACATTTGTGAATCAGGTAAGAAAAAGAGAAGCCCCAAAGGGGAGCAAATTAGAAGCTCCAGATGGAAGAGCAAGGCTAGAAATCAGTGCTTGTGCTCCGCCCTTTGTTCCTGCGCCCTTGCATTCCTCTCCTTTTACCTCCTGTCAATCTAGATTAACAGCACAGATCCAGGCTAAATTTTGCTACTATCAGTAGTGATTAGTGTGAGTTGATGAAATCGGATTATACAGGCGGACCTCTGCCTTCCCCCTCAGCAAGCAACACCGTGTGATTAGAAAGCCTGCTGTCCTTCTCTTCACTGGACTGAAGCATTCTGGAAGGTTCTGCTGGAGGGAATATGCTACCAAGAAAACATTTGGCCACTAGAAGCTGCTCAGAAACAAATAGAAGTGGAAGGAACCATCTATCTCAGTTTTTACTTTTTCTTCCAAATTCTTATGTTCATTTAGATTGAAAGGTCAATTATTACAGAAGAAGTATGTGTTATTATTTTATTTCATTGAGATTTGTATTGCCTAGCAGGATGGTCACTTTGACCAAGAGATTGAGTTGATGGAAGGTGACAGAGTGGAGAGGAAACGGGGTGTCATTTTTCTTGAGTTTCTATTATATGCACAAAGAAATTTACATATGCCCAGTCTCAAGCAATCACAGAAATAGGTATTAACATTAACATTTTAAAGAAAAGAAGGAAGACCAGGCTCACCGGCTCATGCCTATAACCCCAGCATTTCGGGAGGCCAAGACAGGTGGATTACTTGAGGTCAGGGGTTCAAGACCATCTTGGCCAACCAACACAGTGAAACTCCATCTCTACTAAAATTACAAAAATTAGCCAGGCGTGGTGGCATGCACCTATAGTCTCAGCTACTCAGGAGGCTGAGGCAAAAACAAACAAACACACAACAACAACAAAAGCAAAAACAAAACACCCAAAAAACTTTATAGAGAAGGAAATGAAGACATAGAGATGTCATAAACCGCTAAGAAAAGATCTATTAAGTCAAAGCAATGGTTTTTAGACTCCTCTCTACTGAAATCAAGTGGCATCTGGATTTTTTTCTTTCAGTCTCTTTCAACCTACTCTAAAAGAATTGCTCATCTATATATTTTTAAAGGACCATATGTTGCCCTTATGTGTCTAAGAATTCTTTGGAATTATGGTTCCTACTTATTTTAAAAATAATAAGGTTTCAGGACTCCTCAGAAAATATATTTTGGAGTAAAATTTTATAAAGGATAAAACAACTTAAGGGGGTCACACAGCTAACCACATGAATATCAGTGCTGTCGGCATGGGCTTAAGCCACTGATGACTCTGTGCTATCCACCCAGTATGTACAGTCAATTATAATAGCTACCATTTGCTGAAAATGTTCTTTGCGGTATTTTACATTTTTAAAAAATCTTACTCAAAATGAAGACAACTTCATGAGACTAATTTTGAATGACTTTTAATTTTTCTTTTTCTTTATTTTCTTCTTTTTTTTTTTTTTGCAGAGGGGGTAGAGGCAGTATTAACCAGCTTAAAACTCGGGCCAGGCATGGTGGCTCACTCCTGTAATCCCAGAACTTTGGGAGGCCGAGGTGGGTGGATCACGAGGTCATGAGTTCGAGACCTGCCTGAGCAACATGGTGAAACCCCCATCTCTGCTAAAGATACAAAAATCAGCTGGGTGTGGTGGTGTATACCTGTAATCCCAGCTACTCAGGAGGCTGAGGCAGGAGAATCACTTGAACCCGGGAGGTGGAGGTTGCAGTGAGCCAAGATTGTGCCACTGCACTCTAGCCTGGGCAACAGAGCAAGACTCTGTCTCAAAAAAAAAAAAAAAAAGTAAAACTCGGTATCACAACTAAAGTTGCAGATATTAATGAAATCTTTAATCAGTTCAAAATCAGAATAAAAAATTTAAATAGACACAAAAGTGGAGACAAAATTTTGTATCCTACTTTTATTTACCTATTTATTTTGAGACGGAGTCTTGCTCTGTTGCCCAGGCTGGAGTGCAGTGGTACTATCTAAGCTCACTGTAACCTCCACCTTCTGGGTTCAAGCGATTCTCCCACCTCAACTTGCTGAGTAGCTGGGACTACAGCTGTGCGCTGCCACGACTGGCTAATTTTTGTATTTTTAGCAGAGACGGGGTTTCACGGTGTTGACCAGGCTGGTCTCAAACTCCTAACCTCAAGTAATCTGTCCACCTCAGCCTCCCAAAATGCTGGGATTACAAGTGTGAGGCACCATGCCTGGCTGAGAAAAGAATTTTTTAAATAAAAGAGTGCCTTGATTCTGAGTCTACTGGGTATCCATGTGTGTGTATGTCAATCTGATTTGCTGCATTTTGCTATAGGTGCCTAAAGACTACATTTTTTCTCCTCAGGGAATACAGTACTCATGGTTGTTCAATAACTCTTGTTGACTAATTGGTTACAGTTCCATTATGAAATTTAAAACAGTATTTTGAATATAATTTTCAGTTAAAATTTTCAGCAATATAATACTGCTAAAAATGAATAAAGCAATTTGTTTTGACTAATGAACGCAATGGATGACTTATTTGTACTTTTTACATTTCAGAATTCTTAAAAATCATAAAGGGGGCCAGGCGTGGTGGCTCACGCCTGTAATCCCAGCATTTTGGGAGGCCAAGTGGATCACAAGGTCCAGAGATCGAGACCATCCTGGTCAACATGGTGAAACCCTGTCTCAACTAAAAATATAAAAATTAGCTGGGCATGGTGGCGCGTGCCTGTGATCCCAGCTACTCAGGAGGCTGAGGCAGGAGAAGTGCTTGAACCCAGGAGGCGGAGGTTGCGGTGAGCCGAGATCGCGCCATTGCACTCCAGCCTGGGTAACAAGAGCAAAACTCCGTCTCAAAAAAAAAAAAAAAAAAATCATAAAGGGATATCCAGCACAAACACAGTGTGTTACAAGAGAGTTGTATGAATGTAAGACCAGACCAGGTAACTCTGGACAAATTTAATTCTAGAAATATTTTGTTTCAAAGTACACCTGAATTTGTATTCCTCTGAATCATGATGTTCCAATGTCGACCCCACACAAAGCTGTGTTGAAATTCTAGGCCTTAGGACCTCAGAATGTGGCCTGATTTAGAAATTGAGGTCTTTACAGAGATAATCAGGTTCAAATGAGGTCACTAGAATGGGCCTTAATCCAATACGACGAGGAAACTTGGACACAGAGATAGACCTGTACAGAGGGAGGATGATATAAAGATACAGAGAGAAGACAGCACGTGATTGGAGCTGAGGATTGCCAGGATTGTCAGCAAACACCAGAAGCTGGAACAAGCAGGGAGAATCATCCCCTACAACTGTCAGCAACAGCATGGCCCTAACGACACTTCTGGGTTTTCTTTCTTTTTTTCTTTTTTTTTGAGATAGGGTCTCACTCTGTCACCCAGGCTGGAGTGCAGTGGCATGATCTTAGCTCACTGTAGGCTCAACCTCCTGGGCCAAGCAATCCTCCTACCTCAGCCCCTCAAGCAGCTGAGAAGACAAGGGCATGCCACCACGACCAGCTGATTTTTATATTTTTTATGGGAACGGAGTTTTGCTAAGTCTCCTATGCTAATCTTAAACGCTTGGGCTCAGGTGATCTGCCCTGGCCTCCAAAGTGCTGGGATTACAGGCGTCAGCCACTGTGCCAGGCCTGTTTTTAGATTTCCAGCTCCAGAACTGTAGAGAGTGAATTTCTGTTGTCTTAAACTACTCCATTTTTTTGGGTACTTTAGTTATAGCAGCCTTGGCTAATGCAGATGTCAAATCACAAACTCTCCTTTCTCCTTCTCTGTGACTCTTTGGAGTATTCTAAGCTCCTTTCATTAATTCCACTGTAAAATGGTAAAGGTTAAAAGGTCAGAATTCGTATTTGTGACTTGACTTTTTTTTTTTTTTTTGAGACAAAGTCTTGCTCTGCTGGCCAGGCTGGACTGCAATGATGTAATCTCAGCTCACTGCACTCTCTGCCTCCCAGATTTAAACAATTCTTGTGCCTAAGCCTCCTGAGTAGCTGGGATTACAGCCACACACAACCATGCCTGGTTAATTTTTTTATTTTTAGTAGAGACAGGGTTTCACCATCTAGGCCAGGCCGGTCTTGAATTCCTGACCTCTACTGATCCACCCACGTTGGCCTCCCAAAGTGCTGAGATTACAAGCATGAGCCACCATGCCCAGCTGACTTGATTTTTAAAGTATGCCTATGTTAGTTTTATATTTTTTTCCTTGAATTTTATCCATGGACTGTCTGCAATCATGGATAAAATTATTAGATCTCCTTAACTCGGAGATCTTGGACCCCATGGGGTCTATTAATAGGTAGGGTCATGAACTTGAATGTGAACAAATTTACACCTTTATTTTCAGTAACTTCTGACTGAAAATTAGCATTGCTTTAAAATATGAATACTAGCGACAAGCCATAGTGGTATTAGCAGTACCTAGTAATGTCAGCAATAGAAATCACAGACATTTTCCCATCAGATTACAAGTTTCACATCTACCACAATTCCAATCTTATGTCCATCTTCCAGCTAATTACACACTGAATTATTAGGGAGAATTGCAATTTGCTAATAAGTTACATGGAAAATGTATAAAAACATTAAGACGTTTGATGATGGATGATTAGACAGATAACGATAAAACAAGCGTAAGTCATGCCAATGGGAGGATCTAGGCAGAGAGGATACTGGTATTCTTCGTGGGATCAACTTTGCTGCATGTTTAAAAATGTTCACTAAAATGTTACAAAATACTAGAAAATTATGTTTATTGGTACTTCAAAATTATGAGAATTATGCCCATCATTAGTATTATTTAATGTATTAATAGATGTGCACATATTGCTACACCACAGATTTGGTTTTTAAAGTATTTAAAAAGATGTGTTCTTTTATGATTAGTTGCTTTTGTGATTTTACAAATTTCCTATTATTCACTTAAAAATAAAAGACTTCCATAGGCTTCACCAGACTACAAAAGGGTTGACAATACAGTTAAGAATTTCATCTGTAAGTTTATGATTTAAAAACTAAAGAAAGCAGTATTATTCCACGAAGCTATTTGAAAGGATGAAGTTTATGGCATGTCAAAAGTAAAAAACTAAAAAACTGAGACTTCAAAATGTCAAGTAAAAACCATGAAAAAAATTAAAACCTTGCTTATATTTAAGACATAATTATATTTTGTACCAGTTATCAACTTTTGTGTAACAAACTCTCCCAAAACTTGACAGGTTCAAAGAGCAACATATTATCTTATGGTTCTGTGGATTTATTGAGCTCAGCTGGGCAGTTTTACTTGGGGACTCTGATAGGGTAACAATCAGATAGCTGCTGGGGCCACCCTGTGAGGGCTTATTCAAGCCTTGGCTGACCATCTTAGCTGGACATCCAAGATGGCTCACTCACGTGGCTGACAGTAGTAATGGCTGTCAGCTGGTAGCTCAGATGGGGATGGTGACCACAGGAAAACATGTGACCGTTGTGTGTGGCTTGAGTTTCTCACAGCTTGTTATCTGGGTTCCAAGAGGTAGCATCCCAAGAACAAATATTCCAAGAAACCCTAATGAGCTGCAAAGCTTCTCACCTAACCCTGAAAGTCACATGGCATTACTTCCACCATGTTAGACCTGCCTCAAGTGAATCATAGGCCCAACCCAGATTCAAGGGAAGGACTGTACAAAGACAGGAATACAGGGTGTGTGGCTCATGCACTGGCAGAGGGGCATCTCTGGAGACCAGATGTACCACATCCATAAAACCATAAAACTACCACACGTATCTAGGAAAAGGACTGCACATAACCTGGATTTGATGAGCACAGAACTGATGACTGCTGGCCTTTCTCACTTATGTCTGCAATACATTTTGCTCATTTCTCAAAGAGCCCCAGCTGAATTCATTTCCCATTGAATTTCTTACGTTGGTCTTGGATAAGTAAAAATGGGGCCAAGTATGTGGTTTAGTACTCCCTAGTTCCCCATTATCTCTAAAAGCTCAGTCATTCTCATCCAGTTCCTTCGCCCAGAATGGTCTTTTTTTGTAGACAAGAAATGCATTCTATATAGTTTTTGTTTTTATACCCTTCCCATTTCTAGGACCAAGCATACTGCCTCATACACAGCAGTTCCCCCAAAATAATCTAACAATTTTCATCATCGTAAAAATCAGATGCACAAAGCTATCCTGGCTCTTGGAAGTGGGCTGGAGGAACAAACAAGTTGTCATCAGTATGCACTCACCATAAAGAATATGCAAACCCTTCTGTGACTAGTTTCTGGGGACAGAATGGGAGAAAGTTTTGTTCCTTGATAGATTCAGCATCCTCCTTTGAGTGCACATGTTTCCAATAAAGGAGCTGATTTTTATTGTGTCCAGCCAGGTATATCCCATCAATCAAGGATATTTTAGCATATATGAATTGATATTTTAGTGGAATAAAAAGGGAAAACAGATAACCTAGGTGATACAGTTTGGCTGTGTCCCCGCCCCCCACAATCTCATCTTGAATTGTAGCTCCCACAATTCCCACGTGTTGTGGGAAGGACCTGGGGGAGGTAATTCAATCATGGGGATGGGTCTTTCCCTGCTGTTCTCAAGATAGTGAATAATTCTCATTAGCTCTGACGTTTTTACAGGGCATTTCCCTGCACACGTTCTCTCTTTGCCTGTTACCATCCGTAAAAGATGAGACTTTGCTCTTCCTTGCTTTCTGCCATGATTGTGAGGTCTCCCAACCATGTGGAGCTAAGAGTCAATTAAACAACCTCTTTCCTTTCTAAATTACCCAGTCTCGGGTCTGCCTTCATCAGCAGTGTGAAAATGGACTAATAAACTAGGTGAATGAACAAGGTAGACAATAAAAGAAAAATAACACACTTTAAAAAAATAACTCCTTGTGCAGTCAATATATGCCTTTTGGGATCTCTGTTTCCCAACAAATCCAGTATTCATATTTGCCAGAAAGAGTGCTCCGCACTCTATAAAACATTATCACACTGGTTTAGTAACACTTCCCAACAATAGTACAAGCAGGTACTATTACTCTTTCCATCTTATGGGAAATGGAGACCAAGAGACTTTAAGTGAATACTTGTAAAGCCCATTTCCCAGGCTGGTCTATCTTTTGGCTATGACAAGGGCAGCCATCCAGGGCTCACACACGGAGTGGACTCAAACAGATGTGCAGTAGACACCTCTGTGGCTCTACATCACATTCTGTGAACCCACCTCCGAACACAGCCACAGCTGCCGCATCCTCTGTTCTACCTCAGCCTAAGCGATGGGACTCTCCACTTTGCCCCCTGGTTTTATGACTTGCCAACATCCATTCTTTCCACCAGCAAGCCCAGAAATGTGCGGGAGTGACTGGCCCTAGAGACAACTCTCAATGAATGGGGAACAGAAGCTGCTGAACAAATGCTCCCCATTGCCATCCTTAAAGTGGACAATTCCAGAAGGCTTTGGTACATTTTCTGGGGTGCCTGATGGAATCCAGATCCCTTATGTCCACAACCTTAATAATGTTCCCCCCCAACTTTTTTTTTGAGATGGAGTCTCACTCTGTCACCCAGGCTGGAGTGCAGTGGTACGATCTCAGCTCACTGCAACCTCCACCTCCCGCACTCAAGTGATTTTCCTGCCTCGGCCTCCTGAGTAGGTGGGTCTACAGCTGCACAACACAACACCCAGCTAATTTTTCGTATTTTTAGTAGAGACATGGTTTTGCCATGTTGGTCTGGCCGGTCTCGAACTCCCGACCTCAGAGGATCCACCTGCCTCAGCCTCCCAAAGTGCTATTATGTTCCCTTACATTAGCATTTCCTCCTCTGTCTCCCAGAAACAACCATCCCAAGAAATTACCTACACTAAGTCCTTGCCTCAGACTATGCTTTTTGGGAATGAGGTTTGTTATTATTGGGCACACATAACAGTAAACAGTACCCCACCATTCCGTGGAGAGAATGGAATAGATGCTCCCAATCTGTGTGTGTTTATTCTGCAAATTCACAACGTGAGTCCCTACAGAAAAAGGTCCTTGGAGATTACTAAGTAGCTGCAGTGTTCACATTCAGCCTTGTTAGTTACCTTCCTAATTAGACTGTGATTCCCTTGAGGGTAAAGTGGTTTGACTTTCAGTGTTGTTTTTCACACAGCTCCTAAATGGATGCCAAGCATTTAACGGGTGCTCCATTAGTACATGCTGATTAACAAAGCAAAAGGCTCATCATCTTGAGTGTGACCTCCTTTTGTTCTAGCTTATTAAAAAGCAAGCAGCATCTTCCCTAGTGTATATTCCCTGGGCAATTTTCTCTGCTTAAGCCACACTTTATCCTAATATTCAACTGTCCAGCACTAATGACTATTATTCTGTTTGAACGTGTCTACACCAAATAATCAGATAGCCTCAAAGAGAGATGGAGTAAGAATGGTGGAAGGAGCGTAGATTTCAAGTCAGATGGCATAGGGTTGAATTCAGACTCCTCAACCTACAAAATATGGAAACCCCCGCAAAGCAATTCACCTTATTGAAGATGTTTCCTCATCTGTGTACAGGCATTAATGATCCCCTGCCTTGGAGGGCTTTTGTGAACAGTAAATGAAATCACGTGCAAAGCATGTAGTATAGTAAAGCACACAGTGGTTCACACCCAGGATCCTTCCTGCCCCTGGGCCTCTGCTTGGTCTTTACGATGTACCTATTGTGTGATTAATACATCAATACATAAAGAGATTAGATTTCTCTTTTCTAAGGAAAAGGTCGTTAACTGTCATTTTTCTTTTACGTGGCTGAAGCCAAAATCAAGTAAGATCATGCATATGAAAGTTGCTTGACATTTGTAAAGGTAATGACAGGTAGTGGAGACAATGAACATAGGGCTGCCATGTACAGTTGTGCATTCTGCGCACTGCTCAAAAGCCCAGGCCAAAGGATGAGTTAGAGGTGAAATAATGAGAGGCTACATCCTCCCTGTGAGAGTACATTTTTCTAATTTTCCCACTCAAAGAGAGTACCTATTTATAGTATATACAGAGGAGCCACAGTGACTAAGAGAGGGCTTAAGTGTTTGAATTCAAGAGCAGACTTTAGGACCACACTCAGTGGGTTCAAATCTTGGCTTGGGCATCCTTGGACACAGCGCCCCTGTGCCTTAATTTCATCATCTACAAAATAAAAGGTTTTCATAGTGCTCATAGGTTATGAGTATTGCATGAATATATGTAAAGCACTTAGGATCGTATCTGCTAAATAGTGATTGCTCAATAAACACTTGTAGTTAATTTTTATAATTTTTATTCTCGTAAATGTAACTTATAAACCCAATGAAGCCATGTGTCAGTTATAGTGAAACAACACACAGTAGCAGTAATTCAAAGGAAAACTTATTCTACTTTGAACAAGTGACCACCAGAATTTATCATCTTGGGTGTAAAATTTTTATTTTTTATTTATTTGCTTTTTGAGATGGAGTCTCACTCTGTTGCTCAGACTGGAGTGTAGTGGCGTGATCTTGGCTCACTGCAACCTCCACCTCTCCAAGGTTCAAGTGATTCTCCTGCCTCAGCCTCCCAAGTGGATGGGATTACAGGCACATGCCACCATGTGAACTAATTCTGTATTTTTAGTAGAGATGGGGTTTCACCATGTTAGCCAGGCTGGTCTCGAACTCCTGACCTCAAGTGATCCACCTGCCTCAACCTGCCAAAGTGCTGGGATTACAGGCATGAGCCACCACACCTGGCTCTTAGGTAGAAAATTGTTTTGTTTAGCTCAAGCCAGGCTTTTGGTACCAATGACTTTGAAGAACTCTGTATTTGGTTTAGATCAAGCTGAGTATTTCTAACAGGTTACCTAAAACTGTCAATACGTCATGATACTTATGATAACTTCTCTTCTGATGATTTAGTAACTAAATGTTGACCCTTGTTGGATTATAAACTCTTCAAGGGCAAAAACTATTCATCATTTTAGAATATACTACTCTGGCATATTATATGCAAGAAAATGCTGGCTAAAATAATAATACAAATGCCTGCCAAGTGAACTTCAAAGACACATCCCAGTAGAATATGCTGCAGTGACGGAGCCCAGAGACGACAAAGACATGAATAATGTTATAAAAGGATGGTTTTCTTGGCAAGGGTCTAACCACAGCCTCCTTCCCCCTTGGTGGGAGTCATCAGCAATGCCTTGCCATTATTCTTAAGAGTTACAAAGTCATTTCCTGGCACTTCCTGACTGTGATCATTGGGGAAAGGTAGGAAAAAAAAGGGAATGGGGAGATCAGGGAGGGAGGGGCTCTCTGAACTTCTTCCAGGAAGAAAAGAACCATTTGTTTTACCAGTTCTGGGACAGATTTCAAAAAGACAGTCAGATCCTTTCAGATTTGATTAATTTGGCCAACCAAGGAAATTAAAATGTCCTTGATAAGAAAGGAGTGAAGGAATGTATAGAGGAAGAATTCAGGAGATTTCCATATGTGTAATTTCAAACCAAAACATACTACAGATTTTTTTTTTTTTGAGACAAGATCTCTCTCTGTTGTCCAGGCTGGAGTGAAGTGGCCTAACCATGGCTCACTGCAGCCTTGACCTCCTGGGCTCAAGCAATCCTCCCACCTCCTGAAGTAGCTGGAACTATAGGCACATGCCACCAGGCCTGGCTAATTTTTATATTTTTTCTGTAGAGGAGGGGTCTCATGCTGCCCATGCTTGTGTAGAACTCCTTGACTCCAGTGATCCACCTGCCTCTGCCCCGCAAAGTACTGGGATTACAGGTGTGGCCGCTGTGCTTGGCCTAGAGCTTTTTTTTAAAAAAAAACTATTTTCAGGGAGCAATTAACCCAAAATAGGTTGTGAAAAGCAGAATGACTATCTTTGTCTTACCCACTTTTTTTTTTAATCTCTATTTCCCTTATTGCAAATAAAATGTTAGTCTAAATAAAGCATGTTTTATGAATAAAACAGAAAAAGAATCATCATATTTAGGTCTTGTTTTCTTTTTATCATCTCAGTAGCCCCTGTCACTGTGACTTTTCTCATCTATGATCATCTCACCGGGAACATACAAGACTGGTCTTCCTAACAGTCTCCATTCAAATGCAATCGCCTACATTGCCAGAAGACTTCCTGGCGTGCCTCTTCCCACCTCAGTGCAGACTCAGGATCATCATGAGGACTGTTCTTTATTACTCACCACATCAAGTCTTTTCTGGGTAGAGACAGGGTCTCAGTATGTTGTTCAGGATGGTGTCAAAGCCCTGGGCTTGAGCTATGCTTCTGCCATGGCCTCCCAAAGTGCTGGGATTAGAGGTGTGAGCCACCGTGCTCAGCCACCACATCAAGTCATAAGCCAAATCCCGCATTTCTCTCGTCATGAGGTGTGCACAGCAGTAATATAATTAGGCTTAAAGTTAATCTACATAGTAAGAGCAATATTAAAGACAATCTTTTCCTTCTAGCTTGATTTACTGGAACACAAATCTTTATCCATTAGCTGAAAAATATCCATTTCTGTATAGCACCTAGGTTACTCAAATCCAAGATTTGAACCAAAATATAAGTATAATTAATCACATTAGGCTATGGCTGGTTATAGGAAATTGGTTCCCAAATTCCCATACATGATCTGCCTAAGTGAGGATAACAGATTGACTCAGGAATCAAAAGCAATCAATTCAAAGAAAAAACAAACAAACAAAAAGAGATGTCTCATTCTAGCTGCTACACTATGAGTTCCTTGCAGGAGAGGATTATTTGATTCATCTTTATTTTTAATTAATTTATTATTATTTTTTGAGACAGAGTCTCTCATGCTCTGTTGCCCAGAATGGAGTGCAGTGACGCAATCTTGGCTCACTGCAAGCTCTATCTCTGGAGTTCAAGCAATTCTTCTGCCTCAGCCTTCTGAGTAGCTGTGATTACAGACACACGCCACCACGCCTGGCTAATTTTTGTACTTTTAGTACAGACAATGTTTCACCACATTGGTCAGGCTGGTCTCAAACTCCTGACCTTGTGATCTGCCCGCCTCGGCCTCTCAAAGTGCTGGGATTACAGGCGTGAGCCACCATGCTCGGTCTGATTCATCTTTACATCCCCCAAGAAAAACATGGTATCTGAGATGTGGTAGGCACAAAACAAATATTGAATAAATGAATAAATGTAGACATTGTTAAGCTGAAGATGAAGTATGTCTCACTTCCTAATTCATGAGATATGTTTTCATCACCATTTGTGATTTAGAAACCTCTGTGTATATATTTCCTCTTTATGTTGATTTACCATGTCACGTCATTTAAAGTTATGCTAACATTTAGCACTCACTCTTGTCTCCTTGGTTGATCATATTTTTTCCGAGCTGTGTTAGAGTTTGGGCCATTTGGTGGAAAAGAACAGAGATCACTGAAGTCCCCACAAGTGGGAGGGCCTTAAAGAATACACGCTTGTGGCAACTCAGAAAAGCCGGACCATAAGAAGTGAGGAAAACCAGAGGTGACTTTGATGTTCACTCTGATGTTCTGCTATGAACACAACCTTCTGTCTATAAAGAGTGTCACCTTTATAGGCCACTCTTCCTGCAAGCTCTACGGTCTGCACCCTGTGACACCTGGATGACTCTCTCCCTTTCCCATGCAGACTCCCTATCACATGACTTCCATTGCCTCACGGGATTCTTTACTCAAAATTTAGCGTGCCATGACTCGCCATGACATTTTTCTTCTAAGAGACAAGGTCTCGCTCCATCCATCAGGCTGGAATGCAGCGGCATGAACATGGCTCACTGCAGCCTCTACCTGCCAGGCTCAAGTGATCCTCCCACCTCAGCCTCCCAAGTAGCTGGGACTACAGATGCACGCCACCACACCGGGCTAATAATTCTTTAGTGGAGATGGGGGTTTTGTTATGTTGCCCTGTCTGGTCTTGAACTCATGGCCTCAAAAGATCCTCCTGCAAGGCTGGGTGTGGTGGCTCACACCTATAATCCTAGCGCTTTGGGAGGCTGAGGTATGTGGATTGCCTGAGGTCAGGAGTTCAAGACACAGGCGAAACCCCATCTCTACTAAAAATACAAAAATTAGCTGGGCCTATAATCCCAGCTACTTGGGAGGCTGAGGCAGGAAAATCACTTGAACCCAGGAGGTGGAGATTGCAGCGAGCCAAGATTGCATCACGTCATTCCACTCCAGCCTGGACAAAAAAGTGAAATACTGTCTCAAAGAGAAAGATAAATCCTCTGACCTTGGCCTCCCAAAGCTCTGGGATTACAGAGCTGAATGCATGCCTTGTATCCAACACTCCACAACTCTAATTCTCATACATGGTCATTTTTCAGCTCCTGCTCCACTGCTAACTGATTCTGTGAATCCTCCATTCAAATTCCTAAGTCTAAGTGCTCAACTGAATGCATTTTAGCTGCTTGTTTGTGGGCTGAGGGTGCTGTCCATGTAGTTTGTATATACAGAGCTGCCATTTGGCAGTGACTGTGAATTGGGCAGCTTCATGTAGCAGAAGGCCGTAGGCTAGCAAGTACATGATTGACATTTCCAGTAAGGTTGGTCTAATCATCCACTACTTCTTTTTTTTTTTTTTTTCTCGAAACAGTCTCACTCTGTTGCCCAGGATGGAGTGCAGTGGCATGATCTCAGCTCACTGCAATCTCTGCCTCCTGGGTTCAAGTGATCCCCCTGCCTCAGCCTCCTGAGTAGCTGCGACTACAGGCACCCACCACACCCGGTTAATTTTTGCATTTTTAGTAGAAATGGTGTTTCACCATATTGGCCAGGCTAATCTCGAACTCCTGACCTTGTGACCCACCTGCCTCAGCCTCCCAAAGTGTGGGGATTACAGGTATCAGCCACCACGTCTGGCAATCATCTACTTCTTAATGTTGCTTATTCTAGTTTCATTCTTTGCTTCTAATTTGAATTCATCATGAAATTGTCTGAGATCATCTCTTTTGCCCAAAGTCTGTAACAGTTCTAATCTTTTACACTATGTGAAACTGAAAATGTTACATGATACAGAGATGCCCTGTATTTATTGATTAGTTATTTGAGATTACTATAAAATATGTGTTAAAATGTATGAAAGATAGACAAAGAATAAAGAAAAGTTTAACCAGAGTTTCCTCATCAAATCTGCAAGAAGTTTCACCACTCTGGTGGCAATTAAGTCAGTATTTTGAAATCAGAGAAATTGGTTCAAATTACTAATAACTGGCAGTAAAGTCCTACTCCAAAATTTAAAATCTTGAGCTTACCGGGTCTTCACAGTAATTTACAAACCATGAATAAAACATGTATTGTGTTATTCCATGCAGTTTACAAAAAAAGCCGAGCCATTATTTAACAAGCAAATTTTAAAACCATGACAAGTTGCATGGGAGAATACAATCCAACTTTATTTTCTTCATGACTCCATTTATTTAATATGAAACCTTTTTTTTTTTTAGAAAAATATATTTCCTTTTTAAAGTCTTCAACTTTTAAATTACATTCAGGGGTACATGTGTAGGATGTGCCATCGTGGTGTGCTGCACACTCATCCCATTACTTAGGTTTTAAGCTCAGCATCCACCAGCTAGTCTTCCTGATGCTTAACATGAGACTAATGTTCTGTGCAGACTCTTCCATAAGCTCCTAGAAGCTGATATTCAAAACCAGGTTTATCTGTAGTCTCTTGTATCTATTCCCTTATTATGAAGCTTACCTTTCCCCTTCATTAAGTTGGCACTAACAAGATAAAGCTGGGAAATGAGTTTGGAAAGCTAGTATTTAGACGGCACAACAGTACTTAAATCTGACCCTCAGAAGCCTGGCAGTAAACTAAAGTCTGTAGCCAGAAATCAAATCACAGGGGAGACTAAGAGAACTCTGAGCTGCTGCCATTTTCTCCAGATAGCAACGGAGCACAGCTGTCAGGGTGAAATCCTGGCTGACCTAATGACTGCGCAAAATGCCACGAGAAACACCTGTCTCATCAAGGACAGAAAAAGGTAAACACAGGGTCAGGTTTGGTGGCTCACACCTGTATTCCCAGCACTTTGGGAGGCCAAGGTGGGTGGATCACCTGACGTCAGGAGTTCAAGACCAGCTGGCCAACATGGTGAAACCCCATCTCTAAAAATACTAAAAATACAAAAATTAGCCAGGCATGGTGGCTCATCCGTGTAATCCTACCTACTCAGGCGGCTGAGGTGGGAGAATTGCTTGAACCTGGGAGGCAGAGGTTGCAGTGAGCTGAGAGTGTGCCATTGCACTCCAGCCTGGGCAACGAGAGAGAAACTAAAAAAAAAAAAAAAAAATCAAGTCGTAAAATGCCAGCTTTCATCCTTTCTTTTTTATGGATTAGAATCCAAATCAGTGTCTTTTAAAAGAGTATTCTTTAATCTGACTGTACTGTCAATCATGGCTCAAGAGTTAAGTTTATTGAAAAAATATGAAACTGTGCATTAAGAAATCATACAGAGGAAAAAAGTGAAAAATCAAAAAAGTACCCTCCAGCCCTGATGCTTTTTCCCTTTGAAGTCGAGATTCATTTTGAAATTTTAAGTGTTTTTTGGTGTGTAGAAATAAGAATCCTATCATTTAAAAATTATTATAAGCATGTTGTAATTATAGTTTAGAAATGAAATTTCTATGAAATTGGTGCTTTGAGGAGGACTGACCAAGGGTTATTTTAAATAATACATTTTTTAAAGCCATAAGACTTTAAATTAAGTCTGTACTATATAAGAAAAAAAACTGTGGATTTCTTTTTAAAAATATTTATAACCCTGATGGAAGAGAGGTCATGACATAGAAAAGCTCTGGCCCTCTCTTCACTCATCTTAAACAAAAATTCAGAGGCAAACCTTGCTTAGGACACTTACATACAAGGTAAGAAATTCTAGGGTCTTTCTGTACTGCTGCCACATTCAGATTGGAGAAGCAGGCATTCAGGAGGAAGCTGAGGAACCTTCTTGTACAAGCTTAAGTCGCTTTTTAAGATATTTTCAGTGTCCTTTCAGATAAAAGTGAGTGTTGAGGGGTGCTGATAGTTATTCATGGTTTGAACAATCTGTAAAATACTTTTTTTTTTCTTTCTACTGCAGGTGACTTCTCTCTCCTCTTTTTTTTTTTTGGTCTGGACTGGCATTTATTTTCATCAAAATAAGTAGTCTGATTTATTTTACCCAAATTCACCTCATACAAAGGAAGTTGCCAACAGACTACACAATGTACTCCACTATACACAGGACATCCTCCTTCTGTGGCATCCATAATGATTTCACAGTTAGAGGTGAGTAGGACCCCCCAAGGAGTGGAACTTTCTGGAAAAACAAACTCCAAATTCTACCTTTCCTTCTAGATATTCATCAGAACTGCGTCTGTTCAGACCTGTGGTTCCAACAAGAAGAAATACATGGTATGAACTGGATCTAGTAGTAGAAGCTGCACCTTGCAAGGAATTAAAGAGCATATGGTATTTCGTTTTAGTTATTTCATAAATATGTTCTTCAAAGTGTTGCCCAGTCCATTCTGCTAACTTCTACCATAATTCAGTATTATAATTCAATAAGTTGCCAATACTTACTGAATATCTGTGTAAAATCTTTATTGCCATGACTACTTAAATTAATTCAAATATTGAGTCCCTACTCTGAAAGTTTTGCTGGGTACAAATCCTACGGGAAAGGCAATTCTGTATTTTGAATTCTGGATGTCTCCTCCTAAACTCCATCACCATTAGCTACCATTTCCATAATCCCCATTTATGTAATGAGGAACATCAGCATTGCTGAGCTTAAATATGTTAATTCTTCACTTTCTAAGCTTTCGCCACAGGAGAGCATGGTTCATTTTTTAAAATGGTATCATTAGGTTCTATGTAGGTGTAAAAAATATCTGTGGTTTTTATCTGCCCAGGATTCCCGCCCCCTGCCTTATTTTTTTTTTCTTCCAGAAAACAGCACTTGGGTTTTTCCCCAGGGAAATCTTCCTCTCCCTCCACTGTCTGTAGGCTTGGTGAGAGAGCCAGTCAAGTTGCCCTCCCCTCTCCTGGCCTAGGGAGATCAAGCCAGGTCACTCTGAGACTCTCTGCTAGGAACTTGAACCTCGAGACACTTGACACCAGTTGACTTGAGCTGAGCTGACTCACCTCAAAAGATGGACTC
Source organism: Saguinus oedipus (assembly GCA_031835075.1). Classification (NCBI taxonomy): domain Eukaryota; kingdom Metazoa; phylum Chordata; class Mammalia; order Primates; family Cebidae; genus Saguinus; species Saguinus oedipus. The sequence goes on from CM063175.1 coordinate 21,404,277, forward strand.
CGAAGAGCCCTGCCACAGTTCCTAACACTGAAATTCTCAGAGCAGCCCTAACCCTCAGATTTCCTTCCATAGCTCTGCTATTGGCCAGTAGCCCTCAAATGATAATGATGCACACTGAAGTCACACTGAGAGATTATTAAACACTAAATTATCAAGATCTATCCCTGAGACTCAGAGTCCATGGGTCTAGGATGGTTTCCAGGGATCTGCATTTTTTTGGACAAACATTCCTGATAATCCTAATGCTAGTGACCCAAAGGACATACTAAGAAGCTGTATTGGTCCCTTCTCATGCTGCTAAAACAAACAAACAAACAAACAAACAAACAAACAAACAAAAAACATACCTGAAACTGGGTAATTTATAAAAGAAAAAGGTTTAATGAATTTATAGCTCCTCATGGCTGGGGAGGCCTCACAATCAATGGCAGAAGGCAAAGGAAGAGCAAAGGCATGTCTTACATGGTGACAGGCCAGAGGGCTGGTGGGGGGGAACTCCCCTTTATAAAACCATCAGATCTCAGGAGACTTATTCACTACCACGAGAACAGCATGGGAAAAATCTGCCCCCATGGTGCAATTACGTCCCACCTGGTCCTTCCCATGACTCGTGGGGATTATTATACTTCAAGGTAAAATTTGGGTGGAGTCACAGAGCCAAACCCTATCAGAAGCATTACTACAAGCCTCCAATGAATTTCTTCTTTTACATTAGTAAGAGGTGATTTGTATCATGTATCACCAAATTATATTATCTACCCTCACTCAAGTTTTGGAAGATAATTATGAATACAGAGGCACAGAATTTTGGGGGAGAGAGGAAGGGAGGGATTACAGATCTTCCAAGCAGATTCTTTTAGCTCACCCTTTTTTGACATCTTGCCCCGTCTCCCTTAACTAGGAGGGTTGAAAGTCATTAAGAACCCTCTGTTCCTATTAAGACCATATCCCACTCATCTGTGTAGAAAAAAAAGGTTGTGATCCACTCTTCTGAGCAGCTATCACGTTGTTTCGTAATATCTTATCTGCTCTAAAGAAACAACTGATTCGCCCAATAAGGAAACTACCATAGAGAAGTCAATGGGACATTTTTGGGGAAGCTTCACAGACTGGCTGAAAACATTACCAGAAAGAAAAGAAAGGAAGAAAGAAAAAAAATGGTAAGAGATGGAAACTGCAACAGAACCCTTGTCTCTCTCTCTTCATTCAAGTTTATGGTTTGGAAATCAGGATGAGTTACATAAATTATTTATTCCTTTGATGGTAGGGAGGAGAATGGAGACCTGCTCATCACAAAAGTACAAGGAAGAAAAAAAAAAACCCAGTAAACAAAAAATAAAGCTACTTCTGATGATTCAAACAGAAGAGAACTGGCTGTTATGTCAATGTAATACCAAGGAAGAGAACACACACAGGAGTCTGGCTCAATGGGAAACAGGTCTATTCAGCTGAAAGGTCAGCTGGCAATGAAAGCCTCTAAACCAACTACACAAAAGGCTGCTTCAGAGAAAGGCTACCTGCCTGCGCTGCAACCAGGGGAAGGAAGGAGGAAGGACACATCTCCTAAAATAGGAGCTGCCTCCTTTATATATGGTAAAGATGTTCGGGAAGATAGCCATTAAAGCCTTTAACTCAAGGCTTTAAATAATCTGATGGTGTTTTTATCTTTAAAAGGCTGTGCTTGATGTTTTTTTGTTTTTAAACATATTAACCTTTTAAACATATTGTTACTCTTGTAACTGATGTTTTAAAACAAAGTTAGTTTGTGGGTTTTAGTCGATTTCATGCTTTCAATCAGTACTCAGATCTCTTCTGCACTTCAGCAGGTCCTAGCTGCTTCTTGCTTTAAATCCTCAAAAGAAATACAAAGAATATCATCTAAATCAGAAAAAGAGGCCAAAAGAGGAAATGATTACATAGTTTCAAACTCTAGCAACCAAATTTCTCTTCTATTTTATGCATTTGACCAGACCAAGGAACATTTATACCATCACAAAGCTCTGTGTGTGTATGTGTGTTTATACACCCAAGTATATAGTGAATTTCACATATATCACATACATCAATGAAGTTATCTGTGGGGAGCTTCATATACTCACTGAGATTATTACCTGCTATTCCCCCAAAATGACATACTATAATGACAATAGGAATAAAGTAGTAGTGAAAAAGTAAACACTTAATATTTCCCCAGCATTATGTATATATGCATTCAACAATTATGTCTTGAGTGTCTGTGAGAGGCCAGGCATTCTTGCTGGGCAACAGATACAACAACAAAAAAGGAATGAAAGAGATTTAGGTCCAAAGGTGGGCAGATAACTAAAGGGATAACGAGGAGAAGGCAGGGTGTGTGTTACGACAGGGGAAAAGCAAGGATACCTAACCAAGACTATGGAGGCGTACAGGCAAAAGAAAGATAGTTGGTTGTTGGGCAACTGTATGAAATTCAACGCCACTGGGACTTCAGAGGATGAAGCTGCTGAGAATTGAGGCTAAGGAGACAAACAGTGGCTTGATCAAGAAGTGTCTCATAGCAATATTGCTCAGATTGCACTCATATTCTCAGAAAACGGAACCAACTGTGGGCTTTAAGCAGAGAAATACCATGATTGCTTTTGAGAAAAATTGCAATGGGAGTTCTAACGTAGAGAATGGACGCTGGAGGATGAAGACCAAGGTGGGGTGACCAGTTAGGAGGCTGCTGATACGGTTTGGCTTTTTCCCCATCCAAATCTCATCTGGAATTGCAATCCCCATAATCTCCACTTATCGAGGTAGGGAACTGGTGGGAGGTAACCGGATCATGGAGGCAGTTTCCTCCATGCTCTTCTTGTGATAGTGAGTTCTTATGAGGTCTGATGGTTTTATAAAGGACTCTTCCCCCTTTGCTCTCTTCTCTCTCCTACAGCCATGTGAAGAAGGTGCTGACTTCTCCTTCACCTTCGGCCAGGACTGTAAGTTTCCTGAGGCCTCCCTAGTTATGAGGAACTGTGAGTTAAATATTTTTCCTTTATAAATTACCCAGTCTTGGTTATTTCTTCATAGTCGGGTGAGAATGGACTACTGCAGTTGCTGTGGTAATGTGTGAAGGAAATAACAGCCAGCCTGCACTAGGATTGAGATGGGTGGAATAGAAAGAAAAGACTCCAGAGCTCTCCAGGAAGTAGGAATTAATGAACATGACTGAATGGATCAGAAAGTAAAGAAGAGGGACAGTGACCATGTTTCTGGCATGGACAATGGAGAGTATAACAGTGTCATTTAGTCTAACCAGAAAATGAGGAGTAGATACAAGTAGAGGTGGGAGAGTGGAAGGGAGGAGCAGAGAGAGGGAGGAAAAGGACTGCAATGATGGACTCAGTCTTGCATAGACCTTGTTTACAGTGCCTGGAGAGTTTCCAAATAGACATGGCTGGAAACTTTTGAATATGGGTCTAAAACTTGGAAGAAAGACATGGGCTAGGCATATTGATTTGGTAGCCATTGGCGTATGTGCAAAAAAGTTTAACTTCAATTTCCTTAGCCATGTTTTTCCTAGGCCTATTTTCTTTTTCATATTTTCTTCTAAGCATTCTTCCAAGGTTATGTTACCATCCACCAGCTTCTCTAGAGTTGAAGACAGACTTATGACCATCTGAAGGAATACCAACATGGCAAGACATTGAATTTATCAGATGTCAATGAGAAGAAATAGGAAGAGAAAAATTGAGACAGAAGAATATGGTATCATAGAAGTGAAGGGAAAAGTGTTTTAGAAAGTGGGATGGGGCCATGTCGAACAGATGTGACCATCTGAGCATCATGAGTGGTATGGATGACTCAGCAGGCGAGCACAAATTAATGGAAATACCTCTTAAGATGATATAAATTCACCTGCTTAGATCTCACATATTCCTTCTCACGTTCATTTACTTAGGAAATGTGCCAGCAACCAAGGCATACCACAGTGCAAATCAGCTCAGTAGGATCTGACCACTCTTCATGGAACAGAGTCTTATGCAAAGCAAAGTACTTAACCCTAATCCTCCATTAAGCACCTCCACAGGTAACATCCCATGAAGGCCAGGCCTATAGAAAAGCCAGACCTTGCCCTTCTTTATTCCAAAGTACTTTGAGTATATATGACAATTCTCAATCAACAGACTCCTCGATTTATGGACTACTTTTGCTCAATGCATTCAAGTTGAGTGTTTTCTAGTAAGCTAGGAGATAACATATATTTAAATGTTATAAGCCTTTCTAAAAAAAGGTGAGGGATAAACTAATTTTAAGGCATGTGTCACATTAAATATTTATCATTAAAGCATACTTATTATACCATACTTAGAGATGTAAAAGGTAAAATCTCACTTGTTCCTTTATAATCTCATACTCATGAGCTGTTCGTATATTGTTAAAGTCTTTTAGACCTCTATACATGAAAACACCAATATGAATGCAAACACATGTAGAATAAATGCAATCATACTAAATATACTGTTCCATGTCTTAATTTTTATATAACATATTCTCAGACTATAGAACTCCTTCTATGTGAGTCTATACAAATCTAGCTTTTCCTCTTTAATGCCCATATGCTATTTCCTACTATAGGTGGTAGAACATTTATTTTTTCCTACTGTCAGATGATCCTGTTATGTCAAACACATTTTAATGTTCCAGAAACTCATATATTTCCACCACTAGACTGGACTTTTCTGAGAACAGAGAAGAAAGGTTTAATTCCTCTCTGCATTTCTAACTTTCAGAACAGCCCTGGGCAAAGAGCAGGGACTCAGTAATTCCTTCATAAATGAACAGTTAGATGATGACCACTACAGCCCTACATAATTCAATACGCTTTACAAAAGCTTTCTTTAAAACAATGGAGGCATCCTTCTAAAAGGGATTGCTCTTTTTCAGCATAGGAGAAGTGGTGTTCAGATGAAGAGCCACGTGGGGATAACTACAATTAAAGGAGTTCACATTAAGTGGTGGCTCATGCCTGTAATCCCAGCACTTTGGGAGGCTGAGGTGGGCGGATCACCTGAGGTCAGGAGTTCAAGACCAGCCTGACAAACATGGTGAAACCCTGTCTCTACTAAAAATACAAAAAAATTAGCCAGGTTTGGTGGTGCGTGCCTGTAATCCTAGCTACTCTTGAGGCTGAGACATGAGAATCACTTGAACCCAGGAGGCAGAGGTTGTAGTGAGCTGAGATCATGCCACTGCACTCCAGCCTGGGCAACAGAGAGAGACTGTCTCAAAAAGAAAAAAGTTCGCATTTACTTGAGTACTATGTGCCAAGTGTTTTCATAGTTTAACACATTTAATAATCATAGAAAACTTACGAGTAAGATTCTATTATTATCCTTGTTTCATAGAAAGGGAAGGTGAGGCACAGAGCGATGGAGTGACCAGGAGAAGGTTCTCCAATGTGTAAAGGCTAGGCTTCTGTCCCGGAGTGTCGTCATTCACACATTAAGCTCCCTCTCCAATGGGAAGAAAACGTGATGAGTGTTAACTGTGGACATGCTGGGAGGCGCTAAAGCAACTGGAGGATCCCATCCCCTGAACATTTGCAGACAAGCTCATTCTCTACACGTGCCCAGAGGTTGCCAACCACCAACTTAACTTCATTTTCCTGCATCTGTACTCCTTAATGTTTATAGGGAAGTTTATTTTCTTTTTTGAGACAGAGTCTCACACTGTCACCCAAGCTGAAGTGCAATGGCATGATCTTGGCTCACTGCAACCTCCTGGGTTCAAGTGATTCTCATGCCGCAGCCTCCCGAGTAACTGGGATTACAGGTGCTCGCCACCACGTCTCGCTAATTCTTGTATTTTTAGTAGAGATGGGGTTTCACCATGCTGGTCAGGCTGGTGTCGAAATCTTGACCTCAAGTGATCCACCCACTTTGGCTTCCCAAAGTGCTGAGATTACAGGAGCGAGCCACCAAACCTGGCCTCTTATCTTTTTTTAATAAAATGTCATTATGTATTGGAGGTTTTTAATTAAAGCCAAATCTAAAGCTCTGAAAAATTTAAGGATTTTAACATGGCCAATATTAAAAGCTACTACTAATAAAAACACATGTAGTTCCAACTGAGGAAAGTTAGCAATCTCTTACCAAAATACATATATATGAACTTGACATTAAAAGATACAGGTCTTAAAATCCATCCTTAAAGGATATCTTAAGACATATCTGGAAAATCTGAGTGATTTAATGAAACAGATACACACACACACACACACACACACACACACACACACACAAATATACATATATAGTATATATACAAATATATATACACACATACACATATGTGCCTTTAAAAATCATTTACCATTAAAATATATTTCCCAAAGCCTATATAAGTATATAGCTCAAACTTATTTTATTTACTTTATTTTTTTTTGAGATGGAATCTCAGTCTCCCAGGCTGAAGTACAGTGGCACGATCTTGGCTCACTGCAGTCTCCACCTCTGGGGTTCCAGTGATTCTCCCACCTCAGCCTCCTGAGTAACTGGGATTACAATCCTGCGCCACCATGCCAAGCTAATTTTTTGTATTTTCAGTAGAGATGGGGTTTCACCCTGTTGGCCAGGCTGGTTCTGAACTCCTGACCTCAAGTTAACTACTCACCTTGGCTTCTCAAAGTGCTGGGATTACAGATGTGAGCCACCATGCCCGGCCTGCTCACACTTATTTTAACTGGCAGAATAATTCTGATCACTTGTGAAAAGATAAATTATGAGTGAAAAACCACAATTTAAAAAAAAGTATGTTACCTACACTCTGCTAAACAGAAATCTGTGAACTAGCACCTCAGCACTTCTCTAGCCCAGTGATAATTGATTTTTATACCCAGAAGCACCACAAAATTTTGTGTTAATTAAATTTAATTATAATCCCATTATTTTAACTTGGAAAGACATTCCAAACAAAACTACCATACGTGGAATAAGAGTCAATTTCAGCTTGAATCTCAGCTTGACCATCTTCAGACTCTGGGGCCTTTGGCAGTACAGTGTATTTCCCTGATCTCAAGTTTTCTCATCTATAAAATGAAGTATCATCACTTCTTTTGCCTACCCCTAGTGATAGCTTTAATGTCAAATGAAATCATGGGCATAAAGGTACTTTATAAACTTTGAAGGACTACGTGAATGTGCACTGGGTAATTTTAACAATCAGAATTTAACTAGAGTACCGAATTGCTTAAGTTATGACATATATACAAATGCAATGACACTGGGTGACATTTAAATGCCCTACAAGCTCAAAGGTGATCATATACTATGGAAAGTGTGATCTTAGAAGAGATCAGTAATATCTGGACTACGCCACTTTCCAGTATCTACTCATTTACTGAAGCTTTTCAAGACTATTAGTAGTTAGCAATTATCACAGGCAAGAACCAAGAAGACAGCAAGTTCCTCCGCTTCATGATCTCTTATCACAGTGACTACGCATTTTTGAAAAACAGCTACATATCAGGCCAGAAGGAAGTGTGCACAAACATTATTTCACCTTAACCCCTACAATAAACCTTTGAAATTATACTATTATCCTAATTTATGGATGAGAAGACTGAGGCTCAAAGAAAAAAAAGAACCCCACTATCACACGGTAAATTAATGAGTTATCAAAATTCAAACCCAGGTTAAGTCTGATTCCATTTGTATCTACTCTCTGTAACATTTGTCCTTAATGATTTTGTTATGCTAATCAGCAGGTGCTTTTCTCCTTGCCAGTTCTTTTCTGAAAGAAAATGCCTCCAAAGACAGGTGACCTAAGATAAAAAGAAGCAGGACACTTGAACAGGTGATTCACAAAAGAAGATGGCCAAATGGCCAGGCGTGATGGCTCACGTATGTAACCCTAGCACTTTGAGAGGCCAAGCTGGGCAGATCCCAAGGTCAGGAGTTCAACACTAGCCTAACGAATATGGTGAAATCCCATCTCTACTAAAAACACAAAAATTAGCCAGGCATGGTAATGGGCACCTCTAGTCCCAGCTACTCAGGAGGCTGAGGCAGGAGAATTGCTTGAAACTAGAAGGAGGAGGTTGCAGTGAGCCGCGATTGTGCCATTACACTCCATCCTGGGTGACACAGCGAGACTCTGTCTAAAAAAGAAAAGAAAAGAAAAGAAAAGAAGTTGGCTAAATGGTCAATAAATATATGAAAAGGTGCTTGACCTCATTAGTTTTCAGGGAAATGCACAGCAAAGCCGTAATGGGATACTTTGACATACGCGCCAGACAAGCTAAAATGCAAATGACAATACTAGGTGTAGGTGAGGCACACAGGGGAAGTGAACATTGATCCGATGTTTTAGAAAGCTGTTGACCAGCTTCTACTTAAGCACAATGTATTTATAGTGTACCTATGACTTGGCAATTTCTTTCCTTGATTTGCATCCAATAGAAATGCATTCATAAATGTTCACAATATGGAATGTTCCAAGTGTTTATAACAGTATTATTTATGATAGCCCCAAAGTGGAAACTACTCAAATGCCCATCAACAGTAGAATGGATCACTAAGTCATAGTAGAGCCACACAATGGAATACTATACAGCCGTGAGCACGAGAAACTACTACCTCACCCATGTGTAGCCACATGGATTAATACCATGAATATAGTCTGCGCACGGTGGCTCACACCTGTAATCCCAGCACTTTGGAAGGCTGAGGCAGGTGGATCATGAGGTCAGGAGATAGAGACCAACCTGGCTAACACAGTGAAACTGGGCATGGTGACATGTGCCTCTAGTCCCAGCTACTCAGGAGGCTGAACCCAGGAGTCGGAGGTTGCAGTGAGTGGAGATCATGCCACTGCTCTCCAGCCTGGGCAATAGAACGAGATTCTGTCTCAAAAATAAATAAAATAAAATATCATGAATACAATGATGAGCAACACAAGCTGGATGGGGGAAGAGTACACACTGAGTTCATTTGAATAAAATTCAGAAACAGGAAAAAACCAACCCACGATGGTAGAACTCAGATTAGTGGGTACCCTGGGGAAGGCAGGGAGCAGCTGGAATTGGAAGGGAGGAGAGGGGAGCTCACAATGCTTGGCTTCTTGATTTGAGTGTTGGTCAAATCAAGGCCTGTTCGCTTTGAGAACATTTTTCAAGCTCAACACTTAAAACTCCTGCACCCACTTTTCTCACGTGTTATACTTCAGCAATTATATATTTTAAAATAGCCAAAAGGGTATAACTGGATTGTTTGTAACTCAAAGGATAAATGTTTAAGGGGACGGATACTCAATTTTCCATGATGGAAATATTATGCATTGCAAACTAGTATTCAAACACCTCATGCACCCCATAAATATATACACCTATTATATGCTCAAAAAATTAAAACATTTTTTAAAAAGCTTACCAAGAGTTAGTATCTCTGCTCTCCAAAGCATGCAAATGTCAATACTTCAGAAGTATTTCGCAGAAACGCACATCGAGCTTACCATGTTTATAAGTCCTTTTAAATTGAAGAGTATTTATTCAGCTCATAGATTTTCATGTCCTTAACGGAATAGCAAGACAGTTTAGGTAAACACAAGAATTACTTCTGAGCTGTAAAGCTGGGATCTAAAAGAATGATGGTTAGGAGTAAACAAAAGAATGAAGACTAGATATTGAACATCAATAATTATGTCAAAAATAAAAGGCTTCTGCATTGAGTCTTGAAGAGCAAGACAGGGATACAACCTACAGCCTCCTTCTGGGAGCCCACTGCTCAGAGAGGTTTTGCATCTGAAGGTAACATTAAACAAGTGAGGGGAGGGAGCCTAATAAAAGCAACAGCTCAAAGGTAAAAACCTAGAAATAAAGAACTATGGCATATGCATATAACTTTCTTTGAAACCCACATAACTTTCCTATTCTTTCTGAGAGACAATATTTGAGTAGGAGGAATTCTTAAGAAAGCTGTCATACTAAAAAAAAAGGTGTAAGAACTAGTGAACGATTAAGATATATGCACACATAGATGCATATGTGTCAAGTGATTTGTATCATATCAAAAATATATTCTGTATAGGATTATATCAAACAGATACAGACATACATGTATGTATATACATATTGGAATTTAGTTCCACTATTATCTCAACTGTCATTCCTTGAAATTGACAACAGATTTGAGAAGGGACACCAGGACAGCCCAACCGGCATGACAAGGTCCTAATCACTAGCAACACATGGGGTCTAGCTGCCCTTTGAATTCAATGAGCAGCCTCAAGACTCATCTGCTTTGCAGACAAATCAAAAGTCTCTGTCACAGACAGATGCACAGTGGGTTCTCTTCCTCCAAGGAAAAAATTTGGTTTCAGATTTAGTGTATTTTCCACTCTGGGTTGGCCATGTACAAAGAAAGCTGCAGTCCATAAAGTGTCAAAGAAGAGAGGTTAAAACAGCAGCAGGTGGCTTAGAGGCTAGGCTTCCTAAGAGAGAAACACTCTAAAGGAAAGGAAAATTTATTTCCAGTGACCAGGGTATGCATTTCTTTTATCTTTTAAAGACATTTGTGCTATATATTTTCTGGTACTTTATCCAAAACACAGGGTAAAAATGTTGGAGAATAAGCAGATGAACCAAGTCTGTATCTTTCAGTCAAGACTTCAAAAATCCAGATTTCTCTGCCTCTTCTATTTATTTACATGTTCGATGTAAGGAAAAGAACTAAAATAAGTAGGGTAAAAATTTGGTGCTTTGTTGGAGGCCTTATTTCAGAATTTCTGTATTCAGTAGGCGCACAAAACCATGGGTTTCTTCTCATCATACAAGAATAATTAGACACACATAAAGCTAAGTAATTCTCACTCTTCATTATTCTAGAACTATGGTTTCTTAAATTGAAATCATTTTTGTTTTTAACTTAAGCTTTTAAGTGGCTAATCTTATACTCTAAAAAGTTTATAACACTTATTCCCAAATCTTATTTAAAAAGCAATTCATTTTTTAATTGGATAAAAACCATCTATCCCTGCAGACGCTGGCTTTAGAAATCTTGGCTGGTTACCTCACTATTCCATTGATTTCTGATATGTCAACTGTTGCATTCAAAAGACAAATGGCACCAAATGTGTAACAATGACAAAAGCCTTTAAATGACAGGGTTTTTTCATGCCTTTCCTTATTTAATTAAATTGAATCCTGTAAGATCTGACCCTATGGTTAGCCCTTCCCGACCTTCCCACCCCACCCCCTCACCGTTTCCAACTTTATTACTGATCTCATATCAGATTTTGACCTTGTTTGTCCTGGAAGTCTCACGCATTATCTCCTTTTGTGGCCCATTTTCCAAGGTCATGGGTTTCTTTACCTTCAATACTTGAAGTATCGATTAGCTTGCTTTGTCAATTTTCTATTTGTTTTGCAGCCAGGAATGTCAAACCAGTGTTAAGCAATTCAGCACTGCAGTTTGCCCAGCCTGCATAAACCTCCTGCTCCCTTTCACATCCCTCCCTGAAAACAGAGCGGCTGCACGCAAAAGGAGTAGGAAATCAAGCCAGCGCTTGCTCGGAGCTGGTCGGCGAGTGTAGGGCACAGCATATTTCAATTAGCATCCAATCATGTTAAGTAGTGATGCTTCAATATTTGTGTGAGCCTGCCTTGTAGAATTTAATACTCAGACAGCCATTTTGCAAAACACAGGAGGGCCGGGAAAGAAGGGCTATTTCAGTGAAAGAGTCACAGGATGATAAAGCTGTTGCAACAGCTGTGTCATCCATCCAGTGATTATTATCTACTATGTTTCTGAAGCGGCTCAAAATAGGATTTCGTGTTAGCATCTGTGCCTATCTATAATTTGTCAAACTCCATAGTATTTCTTCCCCCCTCCATGCCATCATTCAAATATTAAAACAGGACTACTCTAGGTGACAGAGAATATCAACTGGTTTGAATGAGACAAATCTCTGAGACAATGGTCTTCTCAAACCCATCGCTGTGCAAGTTATTTCCAACCTTATCAAAGGCACAAGGCACAAAAGATAGACAAAAACATGCCTGGTTGTAGGAAAATATCTCAGAATCTCCTATACCTCAGATTCCTTGAAAACTCAGGGTACGAAATGATCAACTGTCTGGTTGGTTCAGCACAGGGATTAAAAACAGCCGAAAGAGGCAACATGCACCAGACAGACACAAATAGTATTTTCAGCTCCCAGCTGCAATTCTACAGCAATAGAAACTTACATAGGACACCCGTACTCGCCGGCGATGCACCAGCCCGCAGCACTGCATGAAGAGGGGGCAGAACGCAGTCAGCGTGTGGCTTCACCAAGCTGCACTGTGCCTTGTCTTCCTGTCACAGCCTCGGTCCATTTCTTCCCACCTTCTACTCCCAGGTAAGAGGCATGAACAAATCACTTAGCTTCTGCCTCCTAGGTAGTTTCTAAAAAAGCCACCGTTCCTGCAGGCATGCCAAAACTTTGTTCTCCCCTGTTTGTCTTTTTTTTTGGGGGGGGGGGTATAATTTGAGATCCTCTTCAAGGGGGTTTCCTATTTGCAGAAATCTACGAGAAGTAGCATTAATTTTCCGGAAGTAAATATTGCTAACACAGAGTTAGGATTGTCCAGATCATCAGAGTTTCTTGGTGACGCTTTTACAGAAGCCATTCTCAACTCGGGAGATGTTCAAACATCTGAGAATCTTGCATTTCACGACCCTGCAGTATTCTGCTTTTAAAAAGGAGGAGGCCTACTCCTGCTGCTGTTTATGTGACTGCTTCTTAGAACGCTGCTGCTCCTGCTCTCGCGGCTGCTCGGCTATGATTGCCTTCTTCACAATGCATAGGCTGACAGCAGCATCCTGGATTCACTGTTACCTCTGTAACGTTTTGGGCATATCTGATTTGCTACTTCTCCCTCCTCCTGACCCTGAAAAATGACTGAGTCTAGACTCTAACTCACTGTGGATTCCTAGGACTACAGAAGCATCCTCCAAACGGTCAGATGCTTTGTCCTGCAGTAGGTATTCACATGAACTGTAAGGAGGATCGCTGGAGTGGCCTCAGGACCTGACTCGCTCGAGCACTGCGGCGCACAGTTGTTCGGTGCTCACCGGCAAATATTCGTTTTCTGGGTTAAAGCATGTTAAATAAACATAACTCTGGAAGGCGAATTTGATCAGACTCAGACCTCATTAATTCATTAGATCACATACCACCTACGATTTAGATATAATGAACAACATAAGGCTGCCTTCCAAGTGTGAATGCTCCCAAGTCAATACTCTTTGTAAGCTATTATTTAAATCTTTCCCTATAGACTCAGTTCTCAGGGACTGAGCTGATCCTAATATTCTCCCTCCAGACCTTGTACATGTCACACTGAAAAAGATGAACCATTAAGACGCGTGGAGATTCAGCTGTTCATTTGTATGATATGAGCCATTCTAATATGCAATGACTCATAAAACGCTTCAGTATGTCATAGCTATTGATCCAAATGTGCCCCCATGTCCAAGTCATTCCATATTCTGTGGAGACCTAAGAATATGTTAATGATGTCATATCACAGATTAACCACCACTCTGTTCTTTAGGTCCCTGGAAAAATAAAAGACAATTAATTCTCAACACTTTTTCAGTATTTTCTTAACGCTATTTATTTATTTATTTTTAGAGATAGGGTCTCATTCTATTGCCCAAGCTGAAGTGCACTGGTGCAGTCATGGCTCACCGTAGCCTTGAACTCTTGGGCTCAAGCAATCCTCCCACTTCAGCCTCCTAAGTAGGTAGGGCTATAGGTCCATGCCACCACACCTGGCTAATTTTTTTCTCTTTTTGAGACAGAGTCTCACTCTGCCAAGCAGGCTGGAGTGCAGTGGCACAATCTCAGCCCACTGCCACCTCTACCTCCCGGGTTCAAGCAATTTTCATGCCTCCGCCTCCTGAGTCGCTGGGATTGCAGGTGTGCACCACCACCCCTGGCTACTTTTTGTAGTTTTTAATTTTTTTATTTTTTAGTAGACATGGAGTTTCGCCATGTTGGCTAGGCTAGTCTTGAACTCTCAGACTCAAGTGATCCGCCCACCTCGGCCTCCCAAAGTGCTGAGATTATGGCTGCGAGCCACCATGCCCAGCCTTATTAAAAAAAAAAATTTTTAGAGACAGGGGTCTTACTTTGTTGCCCAGGCTGGTCTCAAACTCCTGGCTTCAGGCCATTCTCCTGCCCCAGCCTCCCAAAGTGCTAGGATTACAAGTGTGAGCCACCATGCCTGGCCTTAAAAGTTATGACTTAAAGCAACAATTTTATACTATTATTAATAGTCTAAGAGGTTGGTAAAGGTAAAAAAAATTTCTGCCTTAGCTTAATATCCTTATTTGACTGATAAACTGGGACCCCACATAATTCCACATTTTCTTTATCAGTAATGTAAGCAAGAGCATAATTTAAACTCTGCAACTTATACAATCTACACAGTCTGTGAAAATACGGTCTTGCCATTATTAATTAATCCTTTGTGGATTTGAAGGTCCAAAAGGAAGATAACAGATAATCTATAGATAGACAATAAGAACACCTTAGTGATTACATCGGAAACCTGGAGTAAAACAAAATTTCTGAATTACACTGCAAGTTGGCTCTTGAAGTAAATCCTGGAAAAAAAAAAAAAGCCTTCACCATTTTCCAAGGCATACAAGATATATTCCTAGTAGGATAGGACTTCAATTTGATTTTGTAAAGAAACTTGAGTGAGAAGAACAGTAAGTAATATGAAAGAACACATCATTCAAATTCAAGTTTTTTTCTCAAGGCCTCTTCATCCCTTCTGTCACCACACAGTTACTAGAATAGCTGAATAAAGAATAAAAATTAGCTTAAAGTTAGAATAAGATGAAAACACTGGGGAAACATTCTATCTCTTCTAAGATTCTGAATTCGATTTGAAATTCACTTAACTTTTTATTAACTATGATATTTTTATACACAATATAAGAGAGATTTCCCCATTCATTAAAGATTCCACCTACCTTGTCATTCAAGAATCCACAAAAGGATGCCAAGCACTAACTACTTTGATTCAGCAAACATTTATGGAGCACCTTCTGTTTGCTCAGTCCTGTGCTAAGGTGCTGAGGATACAAAATGAATAAAATGCAATCCATGTATTCCTCAAGACACTTGTAACAACTGAGGAGGCTGGACATGGTGACTCACGCCTATAATCCCAGCACTTTGAGAGGCCCAGGTAGGCAGATCACCTGAGGTCAGGAGTTCAAGACCAGCCTGACCAACATAGTGAAACCCTGTCTCTACTAAAAATACAAAAATTATCTGAGTGTGACGGCACATGCCTGTAATCCCAGCTACTCAAGAGGCTGAGGAAGGAGAATCACTTGAATCTAAGAGGCAGAGGTTGCAGTGAGCCATCATGCCACTGCACTCCAGACTGGGTGACAGAGGGAGACTCCATCTCAAAAAAACAGAGAGAAGAAAACACAGTGTTTAAGAGCAAAGGGAACACCAAGAAAGTAACTCCTAACCATCCCTGGAAGGAACAAGAGAGGCTTCACAAAGATGAGGACACGTGGGCTGGCCTTTGCAGAAGGGGCAGAACTGCATCCAGTGGTAAGTAGAGGGAGAAAGAATCCCAGGCAATGGGCAGAAAATGCAAAAGCACAGAAGATTACATATGGAGTAAACACAGAACCAATTGTGCTTACATAGACTGTATATGAAGAATGGTATCTTTAGACAACAGGGATCCACCCAAAGTCCTCATTCTAAACTCAGTTCTCCCCCAGATTCAGTCTCTGCTTATCTCTCTACCCCTAGCACTTAGCACAGTGACTGAAACATAGTAGGTATGACAAAGATTCATAGTTGGCCCCCTTTATCCAATCTTCACTTCATTTACAGTAACAGAAGTGGACGTTGGCTGCTGGGCTAAGATGAATGTCCCAGCTTTTCTTGCAACTTGGATGGCCGCAAGACTAGATTGATTCTGGTCAATGGGCAGATACAGAAATGCCATGTGCCAATACTCAAGTCACGTGCCACTGCCGAGAACTGGGACAGCCCCTTACAACGAGAAGAAAACTGCACATTCAGGAGAGGAGAGCGACAAGACAGACCCAAGTCCCTAGGACTGGGGCGCTGCCATACTGGCCCAATAGTGCTTATATTTAGACTGCACCAAGAAAGACATTAACTCCGACACTGGCACTTTTACTCTGATTTCAATTATAGATGCTAAACTTGTATTATTATTAATTTTTGACACAGGGTCTCACTGTCACCCTGGCTGGAGTGCAGTGGTACAGCCTCAGCTCCCTGTAGCCTCAAACTTCTAGGCTCAGGTGATCCTACCACCTCAGCCTTCCAAGTAGTTGGTATTACAGGCATGTGCCACCATGCGCAGCTAATTTCTGTACTTTTTGTAGAGACAGGGTTTTGCCGTGTTGCTCAGGCTGGTCTGAAACTCTTGAGTTCGTGTATCTCACCCACCTTGGCCTCTCAAAGTGCTGGGATTAGAAGTATGAGCCACCATACCTGGCCTAAAAGTGTATTTTAAAAGCACCTCAAAGTGTTTCCAGAATAAATGATGAATTCACAAATCCAAGTGTGTGGAGGGGACGGGGGAGTGGGAGAGGGGAAAAAGAAAAGGCAAGAGTAGGGTGCAGAATCAGGAACCCAGGCTGGGACTACCCTGAACCACACAGCAAAGAGTTTAGAGTTGAACTGGTGGTACGTACAGAATGACCGAAACTTTTCAATGTGAAAATATCTGTTGTTTTATTAAGAAGTAGGAAAAAAAATCCAGACTGCTGCTATAAAAACCCGGTCCGGACCAGGTGCAGTGGCTCACGCCTGTAATCCCAGCACTTTGGGAGGCTGAGGCAGCCGGATCATGAGATCAGGAGATCAAGACCATCCTGCCCAACGTGGCAAAACTCCATCTCTATTAAAATACAAAAAATTAGCCGGGCATGGTGGTGTGTGCCTGCAGTCCCAGCTACACGACAGACTGAGGCAGGGGAATTGCTTTAACCCAGGAGGCGGAGATTGCAGTGAGCCCAGATCACTTCACTGCACTCAACAGTTCAACCTCAGCGAGAAACTGGAAGCTTTTGAGCTTGTATACTTGTCTGTGATAACTGTTCCTTTACGAAATAATCAGATAAAGTCAATAAAAACTAGCTGCTTGGCTCATGTAGCTAAATTACAAACCTAATGAATTGCTAAATTAGCTATTTTGTTATAATGTGAGCTATCTTAAGAGAAAAATATTGAAAAGCGACAAGGAGAGGCACAATGACAAAATCAACAGATTAAAAGTAATCAAAGAGAGATTTAGATTGTTTCAATGCCATATATGCATATACATTTTAATCCAAGGGCTTTCTTTCTGGCTAGTCTTTATAAAGTATGAAGATGAATGTTTCTTTACTACTCACTTTCTACATGACTATTAGTCAGGAGCGGCAAGAACACAGTCAAAGTTAAACATCAGATGAAGTGCTTCCTCCAAGAAGAGAACTCTTTGATAGTAAGAAATTAAACATCTAAAGAAGCCTTCTATAGCGGAACTAAAATTGCCTTGTCAGAGCTGACTCTGTTTACATGTTTCTGGCTCTCCTGTGGCTGTGATTTTAGGAAAGCAGGGTCCCTCCTCTGACAGACACTTGCTCACATACTCATTCGACTCTCCCTTCATAGTAAGCCAGGAAGAGCCTAGTGTCCTTAAGTTGACCAAAAACTCTTGCTAATTTCAGCAAAAACAAAAAAAGGACCAACTGTCTTATTCATCCATTCAGTCCACAGTACCAACTGAGTGCTGCTCATCAAGAGCACGTCTCTGCTGGGCACCAGTAGGAAAATAACAAGACAACTAAGGTCCTTGCCTTGTAGGAGCTTAAAATCCATGGGGCAAGGCAATTTGAATCAAATAATCACATAAGCATATAATTACAAGCTAGTAAGATGTTTGCATGAAAGTACAGAACACTATGAAAATGCAGAGCAGGTTGACACCTTTGAGAATTAGAAGAGTCAGAAAAGGTGTCCCTGGAGTACTGCTACCTGAGCTGAGGTCTGAAGGGTGGGAAGGAGTTAGCTAAATGCAGGGGAGATAAGGCAGGGAGAAGGAAGGTATTATTTACAAAGGTCTTTGTAGTACAAGGGAGAAGGCTGAGTTTAAGAAGCTGGAGAATAAAGCAAGAGAGAGAGGAGAAGATGAGGTCAGAGAGCCAGGTGATTGCAAGATCCTGAGGGCCATGCTGGGGATCTTTTCTCTTTCTACTAAGAGCAGTGGGATTTCTTTCCCTCAAGAGGCATAATCAGATTTGTACCATTTAAAATCCACTTTGGCAGTAGAGTTGAAGACAGATTGGAGGACGGCTAGAGAGAAGCCAGGGAGACCAGTTAGAAAGTATTTTTATCCAAGCAAAAGAGAAGTCTTGTGCTAAGGAGGCGAAGATGGGAGATAAGGAAAATGAATAAATCTATTAGATATTGAGGAATTCAAGTAAGTAAATCCAAGTACAGAAAACAGAACATGAAACCCAATGTGATACACACATGCTCCCACGTTCTCTCCATCCCGGACATTTCCGTGCATTTCTGAAGTTCAGTCTCCTGTACTCTAATCTGTGCTAAACCTTTATTTTCATGTCAGTTCCAGTTTTCTTCTATTTCTTGGTCCAGTCCTCATTTCTCTCCTTACGATCCTAAACAAAATCTCTACCTGGCTGATGCATCTTCCATTGAACTCCACGTCTTTAGCCACCGAAACACACCACTCTATTCCATTCCAGCGTCTACAGAACTGAAAACCTTTCTCTAATTTTCTTTTATTTCTCGCCAAAGTGTCTGGGTTCTCTTTTGATCTACTGGAGTTTTTTGTTTTTCTGACCAACAATTAATCATTGTTTTTCTCAGTAATCAGAGTGGCAACATTTGTTTATTTACCACCTGTGCACAGATAGCAGGAGAAGTAAATAAGATAACCACAGGCGGGCCAGGCACGGTGGCTCATGCCTGTAATCCCAGCACTTTGGGAGGCCAAAGTGGGTGGATCACAAGGTCAAGAGATCGAGACCATCCTGGTCAACATGGTGAAACCCCGTCTCTACTAAAAATACAAAAAATTAGCTGGGCATGGTGGCGCGTGCCTGTAATCCCAGCTACTCAGGAGGCTGAGGCAGGAGAATTGCCTGAACCCAGGAGGCGGAGGTTGTGGTGAGCCGAGATGGCACCATTGCACTCCAGCCTGGGTAACAAGAGCGAAACTCCGTCTCAAAAAAAAAAAAAAAAAGATAACCACAGGCAATGTAATTAGGCAAGAAGTCATACTTCTGAAATTACTAACAATCATGGAATGCACACGAAACCTCAATGACAAATTTAAAACATATTTTGATTTATTGAAGTAGACTACGCTTGCTACATTCAAGATTTGTGTAACCCTAATAAATCCCAGTTCTCTGCTAGCCCAGTCGTACTTAAAAGAATGCAATCTCGCAACAGAAACTTGAAAACCGAACACAGTCTTTAACTGCACAGTTTGAAGACTGTAACACAGGATCCTATAACCCACAGCAATACTTCTCAAACATTCTTTTTCTTTTCCTCCCTGATTCTCTCATAACCAAAGCCATTTGAGAACCTATACTTTCTAGCACAAAGAAAAACAACAAAATGGGGCAGGCACAATGGCTCATGCCTGTAATCCCAGCACTTTGGGAGGCCGAGGCTGGCAGACCATGAGCCCTTTATCTCCATTTCATGAATGAAGACACTGAGGCACTGGGAAGTCATGTAAGTTGCTCAAGACAATGGCAGAGTCAAGATTTCTATCCAGCTGTTTGACACCTGAGCCCATGGCTTTAAACCTCTTCCTACCCTGGAGGATCACATACTAATGAATTAACCAATCCAATCATACAAAAGACACTTTTCCACCCCAGCCATCATCAGCCTAACTTTCACGGATTCCCCTTCTAGCAGCTTCCCAAATCACTCTTCTGCAAAATCATTCCCACCTTATACTTTTTCCTTCCCCTCTCTTGCAAAGTTGGAAATTTTACCAACTGGAAAATTATTTTAGGCCACAAGTTTCTTCTTCTAAAAATTAAGCCCCTCTTAAATATAAGCCCTATGACAAATTTAAAACCATACTTCACCTACCTATAGCTCCCTATCCTTACCTTGCTTCAGAAATAATTTAAGGCAACTGACAAGGATAAATTTTCAAAGGACATTTAAATATCAGAAAAGAGGGATTAAGAGAAAAGAAGCAAAGCAAAGATGGCAACACAAAATGCAGAAACAGGGCTCAAAATGCATCCCATAATAATGGAAGTACTTCCTACCAATGAGCCATAGATCTGGCTGTAAGCTTTCGGGCAGCCAACTCAAAAAGGGAAACTCGGTCGGTTACGTAATTTACCATCCATCAGCTTAAAATAAACCAAATGCTCAGAAGAACGAATCTGTTTGGCACTAACACCAGACACCAATTTCTCCTGGAGGCCCCATTGTGTAAAATTCCTTCCGGTAAATGCCACAGTGGGTTCTGAAAAGAGGCTTCTTAGAATGATTATCAGGGGAAGCTAAAGGTTTCCCGCCACAGCAACATTCAGTAAAATAATCTGGGCAGAAAGAGAGAGAATAGGGCAGACAAGATCACTACCTCCTTAAAGATTTGGCTTGACCCAAGAATAATCATAAAAACATTACAAAGAGCATTAACAGGTGTTTACTGATACAGGCACCCAGTGAACATTATTACTTTAATTCTCCTACCAGTTATGAAGAAGACTTACTCTTCATCCCTGAGTGATACGGTTTGGCTCTGTGTCCCCACCCAAGTCTCACATTGAATTGTAATTCCCAGTGTTGGGGGAGGGAGGTGATAGGATCATGGGGGCAGATACCCTCCTTGCTGTTCTTGCAGTAGTGAGTTCTGAGATCTGATGGTTTAAAAGCATGTAGCACTTCCTCCTTCACGCTTGTTCTCCCCTGTTTGACCATGATAAGATGTGGTTGCTTCTTCCCCTTCACCCTTCCACCAACATAGTAAGTTTCCTGATGCCTTCTCAGCCATGCCTCCTTATACACTGTGGAACTGTGAGTCAATTAAACCTCCTTTCTTTATAAATTATCCATTGTCAGGTAGTTCTTTATAACAGTGTGAGAACGGGTTACAAACGAGGAAACAGAGTTGAGAGACTCGCTTAAGGCCATGAAATTCATACGCATGAGAAATAGGATTGGAACCCAGATCTGGTGAACTGCAAAAATCTAGCTCCCAACCAGTTTTAGACAGTGAATGGATTCTGTGTCCATTAAACAATCCCACTGAGTACTGTTCCTCAGCAATGAGCTTCAGACACATATCTGATGGCAAGGACCTTAAGACTACAACACAGATGCATAGGATTTACCAATAAAGCTGGAAGCAATAAAAGATGAGGACACTTAAGGAAAGCCACCCACCTCAGCTTGCAGCTGTAGTAAAAGCAAATGGCTTTTCCTGCAAACACCTAACTGCTAATGAGAAGTTCCAGAGACTGGGTAGAAGAGGATGTAGGTAGCTTTGGTGCGTGGACACTTCAGGAGTAAGAGCAGAGCTGGGAGGGAGCTGGAGCATAAACCTGCATGGTATTGGATATTTGGATGAGGGCTTCGGATGGGAGAGCTGAGGAAACAGACACGGAGGAATCCAAAGATGGATCTTGTCTCCTTCAAAAGCAATTTGCATTGGTGTTGATTCTAACACTAGGCTGTATGGTGGTCATAAGTATCTATATATCCTAAACCTGAAATATGTAATTTTCCAAAATAAAAGACACTCGTCCATAGTCATGGCTGACTTAGGCACCCTCTACATTTAGAACAGACAACTTTCAAAAAATGAGATAAAATTGAGGGTAGGCAGGCCTCTTTGCCCTCTTAGAAGGATGGGTTTTGAGCAGAACAAAGTGAATTAAGTGAAGGACTCAGACAACATGGCAGAAGAAAGGTCCAGGCAAGTGCCCCGAGGCAGGAATGTACTTCGCCCGAGGAAAAGACAGTAAGAAGGTGCCTGTGGATGAAGCCCGGTGAGTGGCCAGACCACGTAGGTTCACCGTTACGAGTTATGACAAAGACTGGATATTCTCTAACTGGGAGGAGAGCCACTGGAGGACTCTGAAAAGGACATCTAGCTTGATTTATGTCTCAGAAGTAGCATTCTGTCTGCTGTGTGGAGACTCCAAGGGCTCACGAGAAAAAACGCTGATCATTTTTTAGACTATGAGAGAAGGGCTTGGTCTAAGGCGTTAGTGGGAGGACATCTTGAGAAGTGGTAGGATTTTGGATACATTTTTAAAGTCCAGTGTGACAGAACAGACCTATAGATTGATGTCTTATTGGAGAGAAAGAAGCCAAGAATGAATCCAGTTGGAAGCTGGAAGAGGGAGATGGGGCTGAGCATCCATTCACCCGGTTGCTCCATTTCCCGAGAAGGGAAACACCGAGGCAGGGGCAAGCTCAGAGGAGAGAACAAAAAAAACTTTTGCAGGGATATTAATTTTGAGAAGACTATAGGACATCAACATGAAACAGTCAATAGGCAACTCTGTACATAACTCCAGAGTCCAGAAGAGAGGTGTGGGTAGAGAAATAAACATGGCATAATGATGGTCTGTAGAATCAAGAGCTTTTGTGAAATTCCCTTGAGAAACTTCCCAAAAAAGAAGAGCTGAAAACTGATTTCTGGAGCATCTCACCTCTTAGAGGTGAAGTCAAGTAAGATGAAGACGGAAAATGGATCATCAGTTCTGGTCAGGTAGAGGCCACTGATGATAGCACCTCAAGTGAAGTCACTGGAGGGGCTGGGTCAAGAGTCTGAAATGAGCTGAATAAAGAGAGAGAGAGGTGAACAATTTGATACAGTGGGTGGACCAAGTTTTCCAATGAGATTAGCTTTAGCATAGAGTAGAAAAATGGATAGCCGCCAAGAGATGCAGGAAGAAGGCATCTTTTTTTTTTCTTGGAATAGGAGGTATTACAGGTAAGAAAGGAAAAACGAAAGACGCTTCAATGGAGATCACAGATCATTGTAGGCGCAAAGTCCTTGGTTGGGCCAAGGGTCTGGGACCCCAGGCATGAGCAGAGTGGTTGGCGCAGAGAGACTCTTAGTTGGTTCACCCACCGCCACAGGAAGGAAGCAGAGGATTTGGGTACCAGTGGGTGGATTTAATGGTAGCAGTAGTGGGAAGGTCTTTTTAGAGAGTTGCTATTTTCTCAGACAAAATTAGGAGAAAGATCATTAACCAAGAATGAGGAGAAGGGAGAAACTGTTGCAGATTTGAGGATGAGGAAAGCGTGAAAGAGACCTCTTGGGTGGGGGCAGGAGTGGTGAGTGGACTGGCCAGAAAAACAGATCAACAGGCAGGACTGAGTGCAGTTGGATATTTGTGGTCATGAACTTCAAGTAAAACAGTCCCCAGAGTGGTCTTTGTCTTTTACCAGGTTTCTCTGCTGAAATTCAAGGGTGGAGTGAATGAGTCTTTTCATTTCTCAGGAGAACAAGACAGAGGGAAAGGGGAACAGAGCTGAGAATGTCTGCCTGCATCACAGAAACTCAGACAAGGAAGGAAATGAGGACCTGAGGGGATGGGGTGATGGGCTATGAAAAGATGTTGGTTACAAAGATATAAAATTACAGGATGGAACAAGAGGAAGACTTCTCAGAGAGTAATATTGGAGATGTCAGATGAGATCCTAGACATTCTCTTTTAAAATATGCTTGAAAGCAGCTCATCTTTCCCAATACTGAATTAGCAATGAGCTACATAGTGACAAAGAAGTGAATGAGAAAAATCTCAATTTTTCTATTCCTACTGGATTTAGTTAGCTGAGAACCCTCTAAGAATGACAGGTGCAACAGGAAAATTCTCAAATTCAAAATCAGAAATAGTAGAACTTGGGGAGATTCACATGATTTTATGACAAAATACTTCAAAAAATAATGTATTTGCCCAATTATTTTTTAATTATTAGACCACAGAAGTATTCAGTTATTCTTACCTATGAATCGGACAGTAACCGAAGGCAAAATAATAGAACTATGAATTTTCAATTTCTGAAAGATCCAACTCATTGATACAAACATTATGTTCTTTACTTCTTCATAAAGAACAGTTCATTTGGGTCCTAACATCAGCTTATAATTAGCTTGGAAAAATGGGGCTTTTCTACTGAATTTGAAGGCTAAACTTTGTGGATTTCAATTTCTCTTTTCTGATTTCGTAGATACTGGGGTCTGAATCTTTGCATTCCCCTCAAAATTCGTATGTAGCAACCTAATCCCCAGTGTGATGGATTTAGGAGGGCCTCTGGGAGGTGATTAGATCATGAATGGGATTAGGTCCCAGAGAGATGTGCTGCCCCCTCCACCATATTAGGTCTCAGTAAGAAGCTACCATTTATGAAACAGGGGAAGCTGTGTGTTACCATAACATCCTTAGAGGTACGGTAGGTTGTATGCATTAGCATTAAGAATGAAATGATGGTTTCCTTTACCCCAGAAAAGGTGGTCCTCACAGACACTATAAACGTAATGGAGTAAAAGAATCTAAAATTTATGGAAACTCAGATGGGGAAGAGTTTGTGACCAGACACGAAATCTGCCTCAACTTTTGACTTCCTATTTTCAGAACTGTGAGGAATAAAGGGCTGGGTTTTCTTAGTTTTTGTTTTTGTTTTAGACAGTCTTCCTCTGTCACCCAGGCTGGAGGGAGTGGCACGATCTGGGCTCACTGCAACCTCCACCTCCCAGGTTCAAGCGATTCTCCTGCCTCAGCCTCCTTAGTAGCTGGGATTATAGGTGCATGCCACCATACCCAGCTATTTTTTGTATTTTTAGTGGAGATAGGGTTTCAGCATGTTGGTCAGGCTGGTCTCAAACTCCTGACCTCATGATCTGCCCATCTCAGCCTCCCAAAGTGCTGGGATTACAGGTATGAGCCACTGCACCTGGCCCCTAACTGGCTGTTTTTGATAAGCCACCCAACTGAAGCTATTTCGTTACAGCAGCTTGAATGGACTAAGATAAACTTACTTTGCAAAGTACCAACACATGTGCCTAAAATCACAGTATGATTTTTTTTAAGAGATGATGGAAAAATGTCATTATTTGGGATATTTGGCATCCATGACAACCTTCCTATTCCCAGCCGGCACTACATGCCCCATATTGGGAAACTCTCAGGAAAACGAAGACATTTACTGTTCTGTCCCTGGGTCCTATTTTGACTTATGATGAAGCGGAGAAGTAAAAATATGTTTGAATGGTCCTTTACTGGGAGTTAGTGTTAGCTGGAAAAGAAGATGTAGGGAGTGTGAGGGATTTGGGGACTGATAAGGAAAAAGATACGATATCTAGGAGGTGGCCCAATCACACACAGCGTCACTGGGGAACTATGACAACTGTACATGGGACAACGCCCCTCACAGCAGGATTCTGCGCAGATGCTATGGCACACAGAGGTTGTTACTTAGAAGGGGAGAAGGGCCAGGGAATTCCCAGGAGAGGAGATTGAAGGTGGGTTCCATGTGTCAAAGTGATGTCATTCAGCAGTAGGGTGGGAGTCTCTGGGTTGAGAGAGCTCTGAAGGCCCCAGCAGTGTGTGCCTTAAAATCACAAGGCTGCATATTACCATCCTATTAAAGAAAAGGCTCCATCAGCAGATGGAGATGAGGTTTCACAAGGTATGCAAGGCAGGCTAAAGGGCTAAAAATCTACGTACATGGGCTAGGTTTAAAACAACAGGATGGGCTGGGTTTGCTGGCTCATGCCTGTAATTCCAACACTTTGGGAGGTTGAAGTTGGAAGATTGCCTAAGGCCAGGAGTTTGAGAACAGCCTGGGCAACACAGTGGAACCCTGTGTCTACAAAACAAACAAACAAACAAAAAGTGAAAATTAGCCAGGCCTGGTGGTGCATGCCTATATAGTGCCAGCTACTCAGGAGGCTCAGGCGGGAGGATCACCTGAGTCTGGGAGTTGGAGGCTGTGGTAAGCTATGATCGCACCACTGCACTCCAGCCTGTATGACAGAGTGAGACTATAAACACAAACAAGTAACAACTGAGTGTGTAAAAATTTGAGTTTGGTACCACTGGGCTTCTGAGATAATGCATTTCAACCCCCAGTGAAGAAATAAACAACCTGGGGACCAATACACAGAGTCCATCTTTGGCTCATTTATGTGACAGAGGCAGTTGAGAAAATATTGGAAAATGACTTTTTAAAAAAAAAAGAAAGAAAGAACTAGGAGCATTGTCCTCGTCTCAAAATGTAGAAGTTCTCTAGGGTTATAATACTATTCATATAATACTAGTTTAGCATTTGTAGAGTGCTTACTATGTGCTAAACACTTCACATTTGATTTTTGTAACCATCATTCAATATAATACTTTTGTACCCATTTAGCATGCAGGAAATCTGAGCCTGGAGAGTTTTCTTAACTGGCTTAAGCTCACAGAGCCAGGGGAAGCGTAGTGGGCTTCCATTCTACGCAGTCTGAATGGAGAGTTGGTGTGTTTAACCCACTAGACACACAGTCTTTCATCTGAAGTTTTTTTCTTACAGGGACCAAGAGGGTCACTGCACTTTTTGACCTGGAGCTGTTCTCTGGATTCCAGGAATAGAACAGCCAACAGATTCCTTTCTGACCATTTATTTTCACTGCTTCTGTGCTATTTCTTCACTCTTCTTCCAGCACCTACCCACTGATGCCCATGGGTTGCTTCCCAACTCCTGATTAATATAAGCACCATGCACATTTAAAAGCAAGGTCAGATTAAAAATAAATGAAAGGTCTTGTACAGAGAGGAGCATAGGAACACTTCCCACCTCCTACCTTCACCCACCCAGGATTCTCAATGTCTGATTACTAGACTATACCTCGCTGGAGAGGAGAATGACTAGGGACTGCTGACCTTCTCGTATCTTGGTGGAGCAGACATAATCACATGGCTAACTTGAAAGGCCAAACACATTTTGTGTTGCTTTGGGCAAAAATAAAAGTGAACATGAGCAGATCAGGGGTGATGGCTCACGCCTGTAATTCCAACACTTTGAAAACCTGAGGCAGGAGGATGGCTTGAGCCCAGGTATTTAAGACCAGCCATGGAAAACATAGTGAGACCCATCTCCACAAACATATTTTAAAAAAGAAAAAAAAGCCAGGCACAGTGGCTCACGCCTATAATCCCAGCACTTTGGGAGGCCGAGGCGGTGGATCACGAGGTCAAGAGATGAGACCATCCTGGTCAACTAGGTGAAAATACAAAAAATTAGCTGGGCATGGTGGTGCGCGCCTGTAGTCCCAGCTACTCGGGAGGCTGAGGCAGGAGAATTGCTTGAACCCAGGAGGCGGAGGTTGCGGTGAGCTGAGATCGTGCCATTGCGCTCCAGTCTCGGTAACAACAGCAAAACTCCATCTCAAAAAAAAAAAAAAAAGAAAAAATAGCCAGGTATGATGGTGCATGCCTGTAAGTCTCAGCTACTCAAGAGGCTGAGGTAGCAGGATCACTTGAGCACAGGAAGTGCAGAAGCTGCAGTGAGCTCTGATTGCACCAGTGCACTCCAGCCTGTGCAACAGACCAAGACCCTGTCTCAAAAAAATAAAAAAAAAGAATATGGGCAACAGTGTCGCGGGATTCCTTACAGCAGTTCTACCTTAGCTCGTCTAGGCACACACAGAAGACAGGTCTACAAACTGTGTGCCCATAAGTATTTGCTATTGCTGCTGTAACAAATTACCATAAACGCTGTGGCACAAAACAATACAAATGTATTATCTCATAGTTCTGGGGGTTGGAAGTCCAAAATGAATCTTACTGGGAAGAAAAAAATCCAAGGTATTAGTAAGGCTGTGTTCCTTCTGGGATTCCAGGGGAGAATTTGTTTTCTTGTCTTTTCCACCTGTGAGAGGCTGTATTCCACCTGTATTCCTTGGCTTGTGGCCCCTTCGCACCTTCAAAGGCAGCAATTACAGTATCCTTCTGACCTCAGCACCCGCTGTCACATCTCCCTCTCTGACTCCAACTTTCCTATCTCACTTTTCTACTCATAAGGACCCTTGTGATTATACTATGCCCCCCAGCTAATCCAAGGTAATCTTCCTAGCTCAAGATCTTTAACTTAACCACATCTGCAAAGTCTTATTTGCCACATAAGATTACATATTTGTAGGTTTCATAGATGGGAACGTGGACATCTTTAGGAGGCATTACTCAGCCTACTCTGCAGCTCCCTGTCTATGTGTGCTTGGTGGGAAGCCATCCTTCTCTACGGATACCTCCCTAACAACTCTCAAGTCTTCCTACATATGGTTGACAAAAGAATTCAAAGAGCTGTCCAGAAATTTGAAATTAACAAATGAAATCAGAACTCTCCAACAAAATTGCTAGGTACCGTTAACAGTGTCTCTGCTATGGGCAAGAATCAGTATTACGCTTCACTTGAATATGTACATCAATTTTGTTAATGAGAGATTATCTTGCACATTAGGAAAAGCCATATCCTTTAAGGATCTCCATATCGCTGACATGTGGTAGTTGATAAGCAGTTGATGATTCTAATTTTACTCTTAAAATAATTTTTAAAGGTAAAATTTGATGTCTGAAATCCATTGCCAAATTCAGTGATCTCATTCAACATGAATCTCAGCAAAGAAAACAGACATCTGTGGTTTCAGAATGAACTCTTTAATGATGGGGTTTTTAAAAATCTTGAAATCTCTTTTATGATGTAACAGGATTAGAGCCAACATCATTGCAGTAAATATCAAAGACAATCCACTATGGAGAAGCAAGTCTGGCATCTCTTGATTGAGTGCTTTTAAACAAAAGCCAGCAACATCTACCTTGCCACATTGCATCGTTAGTACCCCCAGCAATGCAGTAGTACAATTAGTGGTAGCTCAGTTGCACAATGGAAGAAACAGGGTTCTAAGAGTGAAGAGACATGGCTGGGGACACATTGCTGGTAAGTGCTAAGCGAGTTAGGATTCCAACTCAGCACTCTCAGATACCAAAGGTCTTGTTGTTCCCTGTCTTAGTCCATTTGCTGTTGCTATAACTGAATACTTGAGGCTGGGTTACTTATAAAGAAAATAGGTTTATTTGGCTTATGATTCTTGTGGCTGGAAAGTCCAAAATTGGGCAGCTGCATCTGGTGAGGGCCTCAAGCTGCTTCCACTCAGCAGTTAGAAGGGGACCAACTGTGTGTAGAGATCACACGCCATAAGGAAAACCAAGAGAGAGAAATTGAGCAGGCAGACTCTCCTTAGCCATCCTGCTCTTGCAGGAATTAATCCATTCCCCAGACAGTGAGAACTCACTCACCCCAGAGGAAGGGCATTAATCTATTCCTAAGAAATCTGCCCTCATGAACCAAACACCACCCACTAGGGCCCAACTCCCAACGTTACCTCATTGGGGATCAAATTTCAACTTGAGTTTTGGAGGGTAAAAACTACATTCAAACCACAGCACTCTTAAATTCTGCCATGCTGTCTTGAGTTGAGTCTCTCACCATTCTCCTTGTTTCCACAGTCTTGAGCGTGATCCCTGTCAACAGCCAGGGTGATCCCATCCTTAAACACAAAATTCTCCAACTTAACTTGGCCTAATCACGACTCTTATGGGTCACCTTTCCCCCCACTTTCTTTGAATAAATGTATTAATGGAAACTTTGTATTTACTCTTCACCAAATTTAATACAACAGTGTATCTAGATTGCTGTTGAAATTTAGGAATTTTGTGTATTACTAGTCCTGTAAGTTCTGAAATAGTCTCTTAATATCTAGCAGGTTGTTTTGTAAATTTGTTTTATTAACAATTTTGTTAAAAATATAATTATTGACAACTTAGAAAGTATCAAATAAAATTTAGTCTTTATTTCAGCATATGTTCTTCAAGGTTTTTTTTGGCATATTTTCTTTAAAATTTCACTGCTTTTAACTTGATTGTACTTTTAACACAGATACTTCCAAATTCAGTTTCCATATTGCTGCAGCCTTACCAATTTGTAGAAACTGCCTATGTGATGTTTTGACTCTTCATTTGTATATTTGCTTCAAATATCTTCCCAACATACCTTTTTATCTTGTTTTCTTGTTATGCAGTTTACTATTTTAAAATAACACTATGTGTTGCTTTGTGAATATTTTTATCACATCAAAACTAAGAAAGACCTTTCCACCTGTCTGTCCATTGTTCTAATAAATCAACACAAAATATTCTAATCACGATTTGTTTTATATCCAACTCTCTACTTAAGTATATTTGATTTAACTCTCTAATTGGTTTTGACACAAGGTATAGACCTAATTATTTAAGTAGCTAACTAGTTATCCCAATACAATTTTTATACTGTTGGTTAAATAATTTTTGCAGTTTTTTTTTAATATATTACATAAACTGAAAGCCAGTTGGGAATTCAATTTATAATAGAACATTCATTTTCTTAAGTGTCTTATTGTGTGTGTGTGTGTGTGTGTGTGTGTGTATACATATATATACATACACACATTTAAAAAATATATCCTTCTGTTACTTGAATATCTACGTGAATTTGAATATAGAATATGAATATGATATTGGTGGTTGAATATTTATGTACTTGAATATTGTTACTTGAATATTTTGTTTATTGTGACTTGAATATAACCACGATGATTAATCCACTTACAACTCTTTCAAAATATTACATGACATAGAAGCTCATTTTAGCTGACACTTCTTATTTGTACAAATATTCCAAAAGTCATTTCTCTGGCTTTTCAGCAAAATATAAAAATTAAAAGTTCAAAAAAAGTTCAGTAAATATAGATATAAATAAAAATAATGAAAACATAAACTAAATTGCCCAGGTTGACTTCAAAATCTAGTTAATTAACCATAGAAACGTACCACTAAGCAAGAACAAATTCTCCTTTGTGTTTTAACTGGAGACAAGGACCTAGGGTTTGAATTGCATGGGTCAAGCAAAGGTGTGGAACGGCACGTGGGAAAGTTGGTCCTTCCCGTATGTGAGTTTCACGTTCTGTATCCAGGTTCCGCAGGGCCGACTACTGGGCTTGAGTAGGGACGGATTTTAGTATATCTGGGGACTGCGGTAACCAACTCCCCCTCCACATATCGAGGGACAACTGAACGTGGCTAAACAGTTATAACACTCCCATAGCTCATGTGACCTGTTCTGTTGCTCCTGCTGTTTACTTTCTGTTCCACCCATTTCTCAGTAGTTTCCTTACTTTTAAAAGGAAAATATGTGTGGGAGTTCAT
Organism: Saguinus oedipus; assembly: GCA_031835075.1. Lineage (NCBI taxonomy): Eukaryota > Metazoa > Chordata > Mammalia > Primates > Cebidae > Saguinus > Saguinus oedipus. Next base: position 21,435,581 of record CM063175.1, read on the forward strand.
AAGCTTTAGCGACTCATTAGAATTGAACTGCATGGCATGCTTCTGCCCTGTTCCAGAAACTTCTGTTTCCTTACTTGATGGATTTTAAAGATTATGGATTTAGATTATGCCTTTTTCCTTACTTGACTATTGTTGATCTTTTTTTTTTTTAAAGTGGCTGGGTGTGGTGGCTCACACCTGTAATCCCAGCAATTTGGGAGGCCAAGGTGGGTGAATCACCTGAGGTCAGGAGTTCAAGACCAGCCAGACCAAAACATCGAAACCCTGTCCCTTCTGAAAAATACAATAATTAGCTGGGCGTAGTGGTGGGCACCTGTAATCCTAGCTACTCAGGAGAGCAAGTCAGGGAGAATTGCTTGAATCCGGGAGGTGGAGGTTGCAGTAAGTTGAGATAGAGCCACTACACTCCAGCCTGGGCGAAAGAGCGAGGTGAGACTCTGTCTCAAAAAAACCCTAAAACACAAAACACAAAACAAAAACAACCTAGCTTTGGATTATTTTTCTATGCATTAAGAAAGGAATGTCCTGTGACGCCATTGCAATTTACCATCCTAACAGCCTATAACATCTACTAATTTTCTTTACACACACAGGACCAGGAAAGAGAGCTCTGTGCCTCCCCCAGCAAGCCACCCATGAAAGCTGACCATTCATGGGCCAGTGAAGTTGATTCAGCCCAATCTTCCCTGCCTTGCCCCTATTCCCCTTCTTCCTCATTTTGGTGAGAATGCCTTGATGGGAGATAATAATCTTCCAGTGCAAACCTGTCCTACACAGCGCTCCTTCAGTATACCCTTGGGGATTTCAAATACATTTCAGTTTTTACATTTCTTTCCCCTTGCCTCATTTTTGTGCTCAGCATTAACTAATTTTTTCTTTTGTTTCCCATGTACCTCTTTATAGGTCACCTGTATCTTTAACAGAGCAAACTCAAGAGCACAAAAGTAAGCACTTTCTTACCACTTAAATATAGTCTCTTCAATGCATTTATTTCTCTTTTTTCAGTCAATTTAGGAAATTTACCTTCAGAGTTAAGGATGTGTGCCCAAGACACAGCCTCAGGAGGTCCAGACGACGTGTGCCCAAGGTGGTCAGAGCACAGCTTGGTTTTACACATTTTAGGGAGACGCAAGACGTCAATCAACATATGTAAGACAAACATTGGTTTTGTCTGGAAAGGCGGGACACCTCAAAGAGACAAACGGTTACATTCTCTTGAGTTTCTGAAAAGCCTTTCGGAAGGACGAAATCAGGTATGCATTTATCTCATTGGCGGAGGGATAACTTTGGAATGGGAGGCAAGTTTGAGCATTTTTAAAGCTCATTATGGCAACATCTTATGCATTTTTCTTTTCACCGGGAAAAGATTACTCTAGGTAGGTGCGGTGTGGGAAAGCAGAGTAGGGGAGGGCAGAGTGGGGGCCACTGACCAACGCCATGGGCAGGCAGAGGGGGTGTTGGTTTTGGGTATGCGGGTAGAGGGTGGGGGGAAAAGGGAAGGAGGTATCTGATCAGGATTCTTCATGGCAAGACCAAAGAAATGGGTGATAGACTGGCTCCTGCAGCCGAGGGAGAGAAAGGTCGCTGAGAATGACTCTGAGGTTACTGGTTTGTGTAACCAGTTAGAGAGAACTGTCTTTTGCTGAAACACTGGAAATGGGCCAGGATGTGGAGAGACAAGATCCTAAGTTCAGTTTTGGATGTGTTGAGTCTTAGGTGTCTGAGAAAATCAAGAGAAGATGTCAAGAAAGCAACTGGATTTGTTCTTTTCCCCTCTTAAAAAATTAATAGCGAGTGGCTTGTTTATAACTTCCACTTTCTCAGTATCTCCCTGCAGGCAAGTTATAAAACTACAGTTGAGCCAGACTAGTTTTGAGTCCACCACCAGATACCACACTGCTGCATAACTAAATCCGCAACCTGTAAGAGACTTCAACCAAAAGCTTTGGACCCCGGGTGATCCTCCCACCTTGGCCTCCCAAAGAGCTGGGATTACAGGTGTGAGCCACCGTACCCAGCCACTTTTTAAAAAAAATCTACAATAGCCAAGTAAGGAAATTGGCATAATCTAAACCCACAATCTTTACAAATCCAGCAAATAAGGAAATAGAAGATTCTGGAACAGGGCAGAAGCATGCCATGCAGCACAACAGGAAGAAAACATATTTCGCAGTTTGAGTCACTGCAACTGTTTTGCGACACGTTATTTGGATTATAGACTAATATTGTCCGAGAGAACCCAAGTGGGCCAGAACAAAATGTCAAGGAGCGTATGTTTTTAGGCATTTGTCTAATGTCAAGAGAATACTCACAGTTTTTCTTATGTTCGTTCAAAGCATGAACTATTTGTATTCCAGTCATTATTTTTACGAAAATAGTACATAAGTTGCCAAACTGAAAATTTTCAAAAAGAGTGTTTAAACATGAAGCTACCCAGAAGTCATGTGATACTGTTACAGCTGATAAGGCTGAGAGGCAGCTGTCTGTCCTATCACATACGATGAGACATGAGAATCAAAAGGAATCCATAACGCCAAGATAATAAACATATTCCTTGATATGTGATTCCACGGCGGGGATTCTACAAGCCCTTATTTGAAACAAATAAAAGCATTTAGTGCCTTATAATCTTTGGAGCTAGGGAGCGTGATCTAGAAACTATAAAGAAAATCTAGAAGAAAAACGATCCATGAGAAAGTGGTATGCAAACACTTTTCTACTTTTAAAATGGACTCAACTCTTCACAACTTAATACAATTGTACTCAACAGTCTATGAAACTTAGGTAAGGACTGTTACATACAAAAGATACTTGGCAGTCGTATATTTATTGCAGCACTGTTCACAATAGCAAATATATGGAATCAATCCAAGTGTCCATCCAACATATGATTGGATAAAGAAAATGTGGGGTGTATGTTTCTACTTATATTTCTACTTATACATGCATATACACATATACACACACCATGGAACACCATTCAACCCTCAAAAAGAATGAAATCATGTCTCTTACAGTGACACGGATGGGACTGGAGACCACTGTCTTAAGTGAAATAACTCAGAAACACAAAGTCAAACACTGCGTGTTCTCACTTATTAGTGGGAGCTAAGCAGTGTGTACACATGTATCCATAAAGAGGAATCATAGACCCTGGGGCTTGGAAAGGTGAGGGGGAGGCGAGGGATGAGAAATTGCCTGATAAGTACAATGTACGCTATTCGGGGGATGGCTACGTTAAAAGGCCAGACTTCACCACAACACATCATATCCGTGTAACAAAACTGTACTTGTACCGGCTAAATCTATAGAAATTAACAAATTAAAAATAAATAAACCTAGTCAAGGAGTCTTTTGTTCAATGCTTTAAGGAAGGCCCCATTTAGTCCTGGCGGCCACTAGATGGCAAACTTTGCTAAAGAATACCGCCCCCCCCCGGAAAGATTTTTGCAAGATTCAAATCTTCCTGAAAGCATTTGGGTTCCAGCTGCCGTCAAATCTTAAAATACTCTTCAGGGTTCACATCGCCTCTGTAATTAAGAAGCAAATTCATGATTTCACAATTGTAGGAGTTTAGAAATAATCTAATCACGTTTTTTTTTTTTCATTTTCTAGAAAACTGAAGCCAAAATTAGTTCAACGGTTTGCTGTTGTGTTAGATAAAGGCAGAGATGGGCTCAGGCCTCTGGCATCTTCCTGTAGTAATTTTCCACATTGTTTTTAAAAACTGCAGCACTGTTAGAATCACTATTATCTGAATGAAGCTAGTCTGGTAAATAAGAAGTCATTCGTAGAGAGATCACGAAGAAATTTTGAATCACTACAATCCCATACTCCTTGGCAGTCAACTCATTCATGCTATACTATTTAAAGTAACTTAGAAGCTCAAAAAGATTTAAAATAATCCTTTAAGAAAGTGTAGCAAATAGTTCCTTATGTTGGATTGAGATTTTTCCTTATTTTTAGGTTATATTGGATGGAAAACATATTAGCCAGGAAAGATTTGGAAATATCATTAATCAATAATGAGAAAAATGAAAAGAAGGAAGTGAGTTTCTGATAAGAAAATAGGAACTGGAAAATTGAACCCAGGTAGATCTCAAAACTGGCTTTCATCAGTTCAGAATCAGGGCACGTGAGCAAGACAACCTTGGAACACTTGCTATCGAAAGCTTTGGTTTTATTAAGAAAGGACCAGACTAGAACTGGAAGAGTTTCGCAAAACAGTGCCAAGAATCTGCAAAACAAAACAGACTTTAATCATACTTTGGATTCGAGCACATTATATGCCAATCATAAGGTTACGTCTGGGATGGACATGGGGAGTTATAAAACCACACGCCAAATGCAAGCAGGAGAGATGTTTCAGAAAATAGCCTTCATACTTCCCATCCTAAAGTCAGTCTACATCTGGAACCTTCCATCTGGAAGAACTCCAGAGAGCAGGACGGCATCAGGTCCAAACTAGGATATGCTCCAATGTACAGAGAGAGAGCGGGGAGCAGAATGTGTGAGGCTACGGGAGCCTTTACAATCCCTGAGCCATGAAACCTCAATGAACAAAGTCCAGCCTTGTTCGCATAGCAAAAAATCCCCATCTGGGATGATTCCTGCCTACCTCTCTACCATCATTCCAGAACACAACTCCACTCTGCCCACGGTACACTGGAGAACACTGGTGCATACCGTCGCCCCTGTTGGGTACACCACACTGACGCTGAGCTGCTTTCTCAACAGCTCTTGCCCTTCTCTAGCCCCTATCTCTTCCCGTCTTTGTTTATCTCCTGAAGAACCAATCCAATGTCAAGACCAACTTCGAACGATACCATCTGCATTTGTTCCCAGGGCTGCCACAACTATGCACCATAGGCTAGGTGGCTGCAAGCAATGGAAATATACTCTCTCCAGTTCTGGAGGCTAGACATTGAAACTCAAGGTGCTGCAAGGCCATGCCATTTCTGAGGCTCTAGGGGAGAACCTGTTCGACACCTTTCTCTTAGCCTCTGATGTTGCCAGCAGTCCTTGACATTCCTTGGTGTATGGGTGCATCTGTCCTAACTCTGCCTCCACCTTCAAACAATCCTCTTTTCTCTGTGTGTCTATGTCTTGGTTTTGTCCTCTTACAATGACATCAGCCATCGGAGATGTGACGTAATCCTAATTGAGTATGATCTAATCTTAATTTGATGATACCTTAAAAATCTCTTTATTTGTAAACAAGGTTACATTTGTAAGTACTGGGGATTAGGACCTCAACATACTTTTTGGGGGAACGCAATTCAACCCAGAACACCACCTTTTTCTATTCCTACTCCAGTCCCCAAGAGCAGGTTGCTACCTCTATGCGTTTACCCTACAGTAGCACTGACCACACTGGAGGCAATTGCACTGCACTGAGCTTTTCACCTTTGAGATCCCCAGGTAAGCAGAGCCTCTTTCTTTCTATTTTCCATGTCTTTCCTTGCCTTGCTTGGCACTTTGCCTGGTGCATAGTACTCTGGGCCCGTGAATGAACATAATTCTCTGCAGTTTAATTCTGTAATGCCTCCAGCTTTCTAGCATACTCCCTATAGATAAGCCAGAATGTCAGATTGAAACAACCCCCAAAGGAGACCTTTAGCTGAGAGGGGGCTCAGACCGCAAAGTTCTGGATAAGAAAGGCTAGGGGTAGGGAGATCAATGCTTGGATCACTGATATAAGCATTACTGAGGGTAGCGATGTCTCCAGGGTGTGGCTTCAGAGTAGTGGTAAAGGGCAGAGACTCATTTTGGGGGAACTACTTTTTTCTAACACAAATATATGTCTTCTGGAATGATATGTCTTTTCCACAATAGCTTGATCTCAAACTAGTAAGTTTCATTCTCCCTGCCACTTTGGCTAGTACCGACACTTGGCATTTAAGTTTCTGCAGAAGGTGACCCCTTGGTTTGGGGAGCGCCTGAGGGGCTCTGGAAATACAGATAAGATTGTCCAGTGCATGTAATGGGAAGCTGTAGGCACCTGCAGAGTTTCCTTCTTTTTCTTCCTACCTCACCTGATTTTTATGGATTTGTGATCTCCCGTCAATATAGAAATGCCCATACCTCGGGCGTGTATCCTCTCCTGCCATTTTAGGGACCCAGGTGGTGCTGTAGAAACTGGTCTTGCCTCTGTCTTTGGTTTTAGCCAATGGCCAACGTTCCTATTATAAGCAGACATAGTGATGGAATAGCATCAGCCAGGTGTGGGGTCCCGATTGGGCTGCGGTCACACTGGAGCCACAGGATCAGAAGCCCTGTGTATTAGTCTGTTATCACACTGCTAGAAAGAAATGCCTGAGACTGGGTAATTTATAAAGAAAGAGGTTTAGTTGGCTCATGGTTCCATAGGCTGTACAGGAAACACAGCCAAGTATGCCTCCGGAAACTTACAATCATGGCAGAAGGGGAAACAGGCATGCTCCATGGCTGAAGCAGGAGAAAGAGAGTTTAAGGGGAGGTGCCACTCACTTTAGATTTGGGAAGGGACACAAATCCAAACCGTATCTTCCTGGCTCCTGTAATGTTGAACCAACCAAAACCTCATTGCCCCTCTTGTGGGTGGAGTCAAAGGTCTAGGGCAGCTATGAGGCAGAGCCAAGACCAGTCAGTTCCAACTGACTTGCCTTTGGCTGTTGGCAGACAGAGAGCAGCAGCAGCACCCAGCCTGAACAGCATCTACTCTCAACCACTCTGTAGCACGTCCTTTTAATTTAGCCAGATAGACCCCTTCTTTCTTCTGGAGAAGGAAACTGCATTCTATTATTATTATTATTTTTAAACACATGTAACCTAAAATGTACCGTTTTAACTATCTTTTTAATTAAAAAAATTTAGAGACAGGGTCTTGCTTTGTTACCCGGGCTGGAGCGCAGTGGTGTGACCATTGCTCTCTGTAGCCTTAAATGTCCAGGCTCAAGGGATCTTCCTGCCTCAGCCTCCTGAGTGGCTAAGACTACAGTCATGCACTGCTGTGCCTAGCTAACTTTGTAAACTTATTTTTTTTATAGAGACTAGGTCTTGATCCATTCCCCAGGCTGGTTTTGAATGACCAGCCTCAAGCAATCCTCCTGCCTCAGCCTCCCAAAGTGCTGGGATTACAGGCGTAAGCCACCGCCCCCGGCCTGCCCAGCTCCTTTTAACCACTGTTAAGTGTACAGCTCAGTGGCATTAAATATGTTTATATCATAGAGCAATCATCACCAGCGTCGATCTCCAGGACTTGTCATCATTCCAAACTGAAACTCTACTTGGGAAACAATCCCTCATCTCTCTCCATTCTCTCCATTCCCTGGGAACCACCATTCTACCTTCTTTTTTTTTTTTAAGATGGAGTCTCGCTCTGTCACCCAGGCTGGAGTGCACTGGTGCGATCTTGGTTTACTGCAACGTCTGCCTCCCAGTTCAAGCCATTCTCCTGCCTCAGCTTCCAGAGTAGCTGGAAGTGCAGGCGAGCACCACCATGCCCAGCTAATTTTTGTGTTTTTAGTAGAGATGGGGTTTCACCATGTTGGCTGGGCTGGTCTCAAACTCCTGACCTCGTGATCCGCCTGCCTTGGCCTCCCAAAGTGCTGGGATTACAGGCGTGAGCCACCACACCGGGACCAGCATTCTACCTTCTATTTCTACGTGTTTATCTTCTCTAGGTACTTCAAATAAGTGGAACCATGCAGCATTTGTCCTTTTTGTGACTGGCTTATTTCACTTCACACAATGTCTTTACATGTCAGGAATTTCTTTCTAAAGCTGAAAATTATTCCTTGTATGTACAGACCACGATTTGTATATCTTTCATTTGCTGATGGATAGTTGGGTTGCCTCCACCTTTTTGGCTATTGTGAATAATGCTGCTACGTCATGGTTGTACAAATATCTCTCTCAGTCCCTGCCTTCAGTTCTCTTGGGTGTGTACCCAAAAGTGGAATTGCTGGATCACATGGTAATTTTATGCTTAGTATTTTCAGGAACTGCCCTACTGTTCTCAGCAGTGGCTGCATCTTTTTGCATTCCTACCAAAGCCGCTTGCTTCATTCTCATTTTAAGACATCTTAAGAAAAGTGACCCAGATACTTCCGTGGAGCACAAAGCACTTCAGACAAGACCCAGCCATGTTCCCTGACAACCTCGGACCAAGGTGGAAGAGCATGTGTCTTCCCTAGTTAGAGAACGTGTCTCAGTCATGAACCAGCCTCTAAGGCCAGGATCTAGCCTCGCAGCCAGGGCCCCGCTGGCTGCCCAGCCTTGCCCATTCCAGTCTTTGCTATGTCTAAGTACCATCAGGAACATGAATTGCTGGTCTCTTTAATTGGATTGCAGTCTCAGGCTCGCAACAGTAGGGGATGCCTATGCTCTGAGCAGGAACATATTGGAGATTTGAGGGATTTCAGTTGATTTGAGCTCTCACTGGCAGTGACCTTTTTCTACATGAATCAGACACTGGCTGACCCTCATAAGAGAGGCTACTCATGTATTGATAAATAAGCTTTTGGGAGCAGGGATCTTTTGTTTAAATTCTTTTGTGCCCCACAGTACCTAGGCCAAGTACTTCATTCACACTCAGCAGGAGCTTGAGAGATGCCTGCTGATAGAAGTTAAAACACACAATGCACCTAGCACAATGCCTGCCTATCAGCACTCAATATTCAATATATGCTCCGTTCGTCAAACAACAAAGATGTTCAAAGTGTTGATGTGACTTGCTTCAATTCACAGCTTTGGCATAGCTTGTAATCAAACCCCAATCCGTAATTCTCGGCGCAGTACCTAGCTTTTTAAAGATAAGGACATCATTCTTTTTTTTTTTTAACCTAACAAAAAGAAACCTAGCTAGCAGAACAATAGGAAAAAAAAAAATGTTTCCACTAGAGACTAGCTCCCAAGTCTCAATCAAGTGCTTACAAGTTTTAAGTGATTAAAAAGAAAATTACAAGTTAAGGTAATTTTCTTTACAGAGAAAAGTGGCAACACTGCTCATCGCTGGAGAGAGGAAACAGAAGTGTCCCATCCTCAAGCATAAACTGTACAGCAGCAGGAAGTTTTCTTGTGTGATGTCAGCCTCCTCTGAGATGATAATACATCTGGAGACATGCGAGCTGATGCTAATGTGATACCCAGATTTATCTGCTGCCCTGACCTAGACTCTCATCAATTTCATGGCAGAAGCATGTGTGAGGAACACATCTATGTGTTTTCCCAAGCTCTGTAAACTTTTTATTTATTTGAGACAGGGTTTTGCTCTTGCCCAGGCTGGAGTGCACTGGTGCGATCTCGGTTCACTGCAGCCTTGACCTTTTGGGTTCCAGAGATCCTCCTGCTTTAGCCTTCCAAGTAGCTGGGATTACAGGTGTGCACCACCACACCCAGCTAATTTTTTGTACTTTATGTAGAGATGGGGTTTTGCCATGTTGCTTAGGCTGGTCTTGAAGGAAAGTCATCTGCCTGCCTTGGCTTCCCAGAGTGCTGGGATTACAGGTGAGAGCCACCACACCTGGCCTCTCTAAGCTATTCAAAAGATATTGGGAAACTTGGACTTATAAATGTAATGAATACACAAAGAATTTTTAAAAACTGTGTCTGAAAATTGCAACAGCTATGCAAATAACAGTTCATATCTTTTATGATAGCAAATTTTATGCAAAGCTGACATAACATGGTTCAGCTATGTAATCCGATAACTCAGAGTTACTCTAAGGCCAACAGAAAGCAGAGTTCTAAAGAGCCACAGATAATTGAATCAATGTTCTCACTACAGTAAACACTGCAAACCACAAATTTGAGATTTAAACTATTCCTTTCCTATGCCTTTCTTACCTATCGAGAAAGCTAAATGGTTAAACCTGTGGTTCACAGTCGAACCTGTGACCTATGGAGCCAGGTGTATGCTCAGATCTTAGATGAGTAACTGTGAACAAACAACTTGGCTTCTTTCTGATCCTAAGCTTATTCATCTGCAAAATAATGATTACAATAATAATCGGCTGAATAGGTTGGTCATGAGAATTAGGTGATTACATTTAAGTGCCATGGACAGTGTTAGAAAGATCATTATATCTTCTTTCCTTAAGCAAATTCTTCTCACTATGGCTTTTAAATATTTACTTTAGTCTGGGCACGGTGGCTCACGTCTATAATCCCAGCACTTTGGGAGGCCGAGGCAGGTGGATCACGAGGTCAAGAGATCGAGACCATCCTGGTCAACAAGGTGAAACCCCGTCTCTACTAAAAATACAAAAATTAGCTGGGCATGGTGGTGCGCACCTGTAGTCCCAGCTACTCGGGAGGATGAGGCAGGAGAATTGCTTGAACCCAGAAGGCGGAGGTTGCGGTGAACCGAGATCGTGCCATTGCACTCCAGTCTGGGTAGCAACAGTGAAACTCCATCTCAAAAAATAAACAATAAAAAAAAATAAATAAATATTTACTTTAATAATCAAACCCCAAAGAAAAAGAAATCAGAAAACATGTAAAACACTCTAAGTTATCTTCAAAGGAGAACTCAGAGTGTTTTACATACATACCTTTTGGTCATTTTTTATGTGCTTGGGGAAGGAAAATAAAATAAAAGCAATAAAGGACAACTTCCAAAAGAAGGCATTAGTACATTTTGCATGGAGGGCTGGTGCATTCCAAATATGTATTTGTACAGATATTATCACAATCACTGCTAAGACTTTTACAAAAAAATAAAAATACTTCTTGTTGCTTGCAAAGGAGTTTTGGCAGGGGATTGATGAGGGCTGAAACTACTTTGAGACATGCACTGTGAACAATGAGTCTTGAACAAAAGAGCAATTAGAACTCTCAGACTGAGGGAGCAAAGATGAATCTGATTTAAAACGTATGTGTTCATCGTGCTTTACCTCTGAATCACATAGATCCAGAACAGCAAGTTTCTATTTTAAAGGTACAGCTGTCAATCAACGACTAACTGCACTGTCAACTTTCTATAAGGCACCTCTTTATGTGCCAGTGAAGGTGCAATGGATAAGAAACAGACGATAATAAGAAGTCATGTTCCCTAAGAGAGATTGCAGTCTAGCTGGAAAGAGGATTCAAATACATACAAGAGATACACAAGATATGAATAGTTGAACACGGCTAAGCACAGTGTCTCACGCCTGTAATCTCAGCACTTTGGGAGACCGAGGGGGGGCAGATCCCCTGAGGTAAGGAGTTTGAGACCAGATTGGCCAACATGGTGAAACCCTCTCTCTACTAAAAATACAAAAAAATTAGCTGGGCGTGGAGACATGTGTCTATAATCCTACCTACTTAGGAGGCTGAGGCAAGAGAATCACTTGAACTTGGGAGATGGAGGTTGCAGTGAACCCAGATCAGGCCATTGCACTCCAGCCTGGGCAACAAGAGTAAAAGTCCATCTCAAGACAAAAAAAAAAAAAAAAAAAAAAAAGAGTTGAACATGAAAACACAAGCCATGCATTAAGGCAACCAAAGACCTAAGATGAGGGGCAGCAGTTTCTCGTTTTCATGTAAACCATTCCTAGCCAGAGCTATTTCCATACATGCTATTAGAATACGGAAAATATTGACAAGTATCCTTTCATTTCAGTCTACTAACATATTTCCTCTCCTTCTGTAACTAACACAAACTGCAAAGTATGCATGTTGCCACTGAGAAATTTATGAGCTTTTCTTTTTGTCTTGAAAGAATTTATGGTTCATTCTAAGCCCCTCCTGTGTAGAACTATCGACTCGAAGCTACCCCCACCAACAAAAGGCTACAAAAAATGACCTCCTTCTTACGGTCAGTTTCACCTCATCTGGGACTTGAAATGATCATTTATCATTTACGTTAAAGAAATAAAAGACATCTCCCCATTTAGTAAGAGGTGAGGACTTTTGGCGACATAGTCTCTAATATTCTTTCTAGATCTAAATGTCTATGATTCTTTAAGAATGAAGAATTTTACTTCAGTAATCATAGCTTTTTACAAGAAAAAATGAGTGTTCTTCCCACCTCCTTTCATTTTTATTCCTTATTACTATTTAGTACTATATATCTGGATGTTCTTAAGTCTCAAGGAAGTGCCTTATGACAACACATACTGTACATGCATGCTACTAGATGCCTTTATTTTCTGGGAATAGTTACAATAATGCCATAGTCTCTAAACTTTTCCCCATATAAATTTATGTTCATGTGTTTAGTAATAGTACCAAAAAAAAATCACGGGAACAGGGAACTTGAGTGTGAAAGAAGATGCTTTCTGCACAAGAGGGCGTTCATTCTTCTAGCTTTTATTTTCTATCAACAAGGAAAGTTCATTACTGCAGAAATGGGTGGTGTTGATTTGATTTATTTCTGACATTTCTATCACTTTTTCTTCTAACAATTGTATCTTACAGAACAAGGGAGTGGGGAATGCTTTATCTCTGTCTCCTGCATTCTAACGCGTGAGCCCTTTTGAACCAACTATGTAAAATATGACGCTAATAACTTCCTATGTTAGGTACAGATAATGCTGTAATATTCATGGAATGCAATCAGGGAACTAAGAATTGGTCATTGAGTGATTCAGATTAAAATAACTGCTGTCACCAAAATTCATGAGGCTGACTTATAGAGGAATGAATCACAAGATTTCTCCATGCTTGCTGTTTTCAAAGTGGGGGTTGAGTTTCGGTACTAAAGGGGTTACATGCAATAATCCAGTTTCTCCAAATGGTAGAACTAATGCTGTATGTAATTTTACTGTAGCAAATCTTCATTTGAACTTATTCAACTACATAAAATTAACCATAAACACCCTTTTTAAAATGGCTCTGACATCATAGCTTTAATACTTAATTGCCAAATATAACTATAAACTAACCTATAAATGTATGAATCTATAGCTAAAAATTAAGAATTTACCACAAGAGTGTTTTCTGTTAACAAATATAATACCAACTAAACAACTCTCCTTTTAAAAAGCCTGTCATCTTAATATTTCAATATTTAATATATTTTTCATGGTGCTAAATGTTTTAAGCACTAACATAAAAATATAAATACATTCCTTAAATGATTTTGATATCTTACCAAGTAAAACTGAATAAAGTTGAAAAGTGCATTTTCTATTTGCTCTATACAGGGCTACTCTGAACTATTTAACTCCGTGAACTTTAAAACCCCACATTAAATTTGGCTGGGTACATATCTGTGGTCTAATAAGACTAATTTTAGATTTCTGCTATTTTCCCAAGCAGAAATACAACTAAAGTTTTGAACTTCTGCCTCAACCCCTGAATATGGGAATAACGATTCTTATTTTCTAAGAATAAATAAATAAAATAATGTAATTGAAATTATAGATTTAGTCTTCTGATTGCTAACATGCTGGTCTCCTTTCTTTAATATCCAACATTACCCATACTAAAAAATAATACTAATTTCTCACACTAATTACACTATCATCACTTACATCACCAAATAAGAAAGACAGTTGAGATATTTTATCTAGCTTGTGCATATATTTGCTGTAACAATACTTTTCAGAACTGCAAAGAAATCCATTAAGAGAGCTGGGCATGGTGGCTCACGCCTGTAATCCTACCACTTTGTGAGGCTGAGTATGGCAGATCACTTGAGGCTGGGAGTTCGAGACCAGCCTGGCTCACATGTGAAACCCTCTCTACTATTAAGTACAAAAAAATTAGCCAGGTGTGGTGGCACATGCTTGTATTCCCAGCTACTTGGGAGGCGGAGGCAGAAGAATCCTTGAACCTGGGAGGCAGAGGTTGCAGTGAGCTGAGATTGCACCATTGCACTCTTACCTGGACCACAAGAGCAAAACTCTATCTCAAAAAAAAAAAAAAAAAAAATCCATTAAGAGGAAAGAGGATAAAAATTAGGCACTCGCAACAAAACCGGCACGGCTGTAACTGCAAGTCACTGCATGATCACTGTGCCACACGTGCTTCCGACTGCCCTGCAGACACTCACTTGTCCAAGATCATGCATCCATGACATGGAAGACCTGGATTCAAATACAGGAAGCTTGTCTTTCGAGGATATATCCTTCACTAGTCTTCTTTCATGTCTTGTAAGGTTGATAAGATGTTTTCTGTCTTTGCCTAAAAAGAATATATTAAGCTTTTCCTTTTTTTTTTTTTGAGATGGAGTTTTGCTCTTGTTGCTCAGGCTGGAGCGCAATGGCACTATCTTGGCTCACTGCAACCTCTGCCTCCCAGGTTCAAGTGATTCTCTTTGCTCAGCCTCCCAAGGAGCTAGGATTACAGGCATGTGCCACCACACCTGGGTAACTTTGCATTTTTATTTATTTATTTATTTTTTTAGCAGAGACTGGGTTTCACCATGTTGGCCAGGCTGGTCTTGAACTCCTGACCTTAGGTGATCCACCCACCACCCAGCCTCCCAAAGTGCCAGATTGCAAGCATGAGCCATTGCACCCAGCCTGTTTTTTTTTTTTTTTTTTTAAATGAACCATCAACTAACCTAACCTTTTAAGGGTGAGGTTTTCATTTGTACACCAAAAGATACTCTGCGGAAAAAACTGTCTTCTACCTTGAAAGAATAAAAAAATGTTGACTGCCAACATTTTTTTTCTCCTTTGAGAGGAGGCACTGAAGACAGCACTAGCATCTTCTCACTCTCTCAATAAAGAAATTTATGATGATTTCTTATGAAAGGGTTAGACCGTGCGGTCTAACCCTAGCCAGTAGGAGAGTGGAGACAAAAGCAACTCCATCTTGGATGGTAATTTACCATGTTGACTTCTGATGAGCCCTGGTCTGACAATGCATTTGATTCCTACTTTATTTACTGTCCCTTGTATAAGAACATGTCAACCTTGATATTACTGCACAAACTGCAGGCAATGAGGCACACAGCATTCTTGCCTATTCTAGAGGGTGCCTTTAATTGTCTTGCTGGAGCATGTACACCCTTTCCCTATGGTAGATAAGCCCTGGGTCTGGGAAGTAACGGTGCAAAGATCTACCTGTCTTGTGGCCGCCCAAGACCACATTTCTGTTGGTAAGTTCCCTCAATAAATCACCCAATTCCAACAAACTGCCTCTAATTTCTCAGCTCCGTTGGCATTTAGGGGTGGCTTTGCCTCTACGGTCCTTTCGAGGAACACTACTGAATTGAAATGACCTTAGTATCCCATCTCTGAGCTTCCCTCCTCCTTCCATCCATCAGTTCATTCTGAGCTGGGGCATTATTTTTCTCCTACCTCTCTTTGACTGACAACCCTCTGGCATGGAAGCCTCCAGAGCCTTTAGCCACTCTCCAGCCCACACCGCATTCTCCCCCTGCTGCTCAGCAACCAGGGGCCCAAATCTGTGCTTCTTGATGTTGGATACAATGAGTTCTACATTTCTCTTCAAAGAATCAGTATGTCAGTATATTCAGTTCTCTGTCCTCCATTTTAAAGTTTAACTTCTTTGTAGTTTCAGTAAACAACCTTCTCCACCAGCTCTAATCACTAGTTCATGTCTGTTCCCCAGGTCCCCTGCTCTGTCCCGACTCATCCCAGACACCTGCCGGGTCACCTGCTTTCACCTAGGACACCCCTGGCTACCTGGTCAGACCTGCCCATAGACCATCCTTCCTGCCAAACTACCCACCCCACCACTCTGGCTGTTACCCCTGCTCTCTTTAAAATAGCCAGTCAGAATTAGCCTAGACTGTGCAGTCTAACCCTAGCCAATAGGGGAATGACACAGCAGTAGGGGTGACCCTCCATCAGGAATAGGAACATCTTTCCCTCCCTCGTCCAGGTGTGCACTTACCATTGCTCCATCTGTGAGGCACACCCTTCTATAGAAGTAAACTGCCTTGCTGAGAGGATTTATCTTTGAGTGCTATTTCTTTTGCAGCATCGAAATTTTACATATAACATTGATCACACCCAAGCCTGTGCTTCTGCTCCTCCTTTTGGTACAGAAGACACTGCCCCTTCTCCTTCTTTTGCTTTGGATCAATTCTGAGACACTCACCAAGACCCAGTTCTGCTGACCTCACTTCTGAGAAGCCCTACTGACCCCATGATGATATCTGACATAAAATTCTTCCTATCATTTCAGATAATGTGTTATCTTATTATTATGGTCTTTTTAGAAGGGAGGTTTTCTTTTCTGCCTGTAATGTGGGCTGCTGATGCCATCCTTAGAGCTAGAGGTGAAGAAATCATTTCATTTAAGTGGCCATTCTCCCTAATCTGAAAGTGCAGCTAAGTAACCCTCGCTCCCTCCTCCCCAGCTTCTTTTCCATATTCCCAGGCTGGTCAGTAGCAACATATGAAAGAGACGCCAATAACCCAAGAGCTGTCCAGTGTCAAAAAACCTGGGAGTTAAAGAACAGGTGTGTCCTAGCTCTGTTCCGCATGGGTCTGAGGGGTAGTTTGATATTTCCCGGCTTACCTCTTTCCTGTGTTTCTATGTAAGATTTAAATGAGATTATACCTGTGAAAACTGTTTGTAAGCCATAAAACAATATACAAATGTAAGACAGAACAGACATTCAGTTGATGGTGACTGAGTTAATTCATGAGTGATCATGTGGCTACACGCTCATAAATCTCAAGAACTGATGGCAGATGGCAGAAGCAACAAACAGGAAGATCAGGTTTTCAATTCCCCGCCTCTGCCACTTATTAGCTATGTAGCCTGGGGTCAGAACAAATGAAGGAGTCACAGCAGGGGACTGGTTTATAAGGGGCATTACAACATCCCTAGGGTGATTTGGGAAAAGGAATCGTTAACTCAGATCTCACTGTAACTCTTTCAAAGCTAACAAAATATATAATGGATCCAGCTTCTGCTGAAAGAGCCAATGCCAGGGAATAGAAACTTAAAGTTATCTGGCTGGAGATGGTGGTTCATGCCTATAATCCCAACACTACAGGATGCATAGGTGGGGGGATCACTTGAGCGCAGAAGCTTCGGATTAGCCTGGGCAACATGGCAAAACCCCTTCTCTACCAAAAATACAAAAATTAGCCAGGTGTGGTGGCACACACCTGTAGCCCAGCTACCAGGCAGGTTGAGGTGGGAGGATCACTTCAGCCCGGGAGGCGGAGGTTGCAGTGAGCCAGATCGCATCACAACACTCACTCCAGCCTGGGCTACAGAGTGAGACCCTGTCTCAAGGAAAAAAAGAAAAAAAAAAGAAAGCAGCCCTTACCATTCTAGCCTGTCCTCCACTAAGAAAATGTCTTAAATATTTGAAAACTAGGCCAGGCACAGTGCTGTACACCTGTAATCCCAGTGCTCTGGGAGGCTGAGGCAGGAGGATCACTTGAGCCCAGGAGTCGGAGATCAGCTTGAGCAACATAGTGGGATCCCATTTCTACAAAAATTTAAAAAGTTAGCCAGGTGTGATGGTTAACATAGAAAAGAAAGGAAAGAAAAGAGGAAAGAGGAAAGGAAAGGAGAAAAGAAAAGAGAGAGAAAAAATTATTTGAATGAGGACTAACACACGGCCTGCCTGTCGTGTCCACAAAGCCTGGTTCAGTCCTGGGCTCAGGCCGTACTTCTTAAACTCTGTTTCTTTTGCTGTAAAATGGGGCATCTAACATTTATCATGAAAGGCTGTTGTAATATTTTGAGGGAGCATATGAAACATTTGCATCAAGTAGGGACGTCATAACTGGAAGTGAGTGGTGAGGTTTATAAGCTGCTTAGCCATGTCTCCCCAGTGTTCATCCTCCCCCATCCCCCATATTCTGCCAGGGATTTTCTAATACCCAATATTAAAAAGGTTCTGCTGACTCCTCCCAGCTCAACAGAACATGGAAAAATACAATAGATTACTTTAAAAAAAAAAAAAAAAAAGATTATACACAGCCAAAAGCCTGAGAAATACCAGGTCACATAAAATGAAGGAAATGAAATGTCCATGCTAAGCAATCATGAGGCCTTGGCCCTGAGCAAACAGAGGGTTGGCTGACATCAGAAAAGAACAAAGACCACGGAGAAAAGAAGTGAAACACACGGACATCTTTGGTACCCATGCTGAGCTCATATGGAAAAAGGAAGTGGAAATTGATGGGCTGGGGGACAGACGCTTGTGCCTGTCCGGATACAGCAGGGAGGAGGCAGAGCTTCAGTCACATTAAGGGAGGGTTGAGGCACTTTAACCTATTTCTACTCCTGCAATCTGGAGACAGCGTGACTTCAATTTGGCTCTGCAGATGGTGAAAGCCTGCAATAAAGTTACTACCTTGGAAGAGTGATCCTACATTGGACAGAACTCCCAGAAACACTGGGCTGGTCATGGTTGTGGGACATATGCCTTCTGTCCCCAAGCATAACTTCTACTCTTCGAAGCAGACTAGGGGGTCCAGGTTTTCATCCAGGTTCTATCAGGACAAGCTTCTTAACCTGATCCAAGTTGCTAAGTTGGGCTAAAACGAGAATATGAACATCTGCCCCAACCCTTCATGGGTTAGAAAAAGAAATTCTTTGTAAAGTATAAAGTAGCTACAAAATGAGGAACTTTAAGGAGTCAGGTAATTTTCTTCAATAAAATGGAATTTCTTTAATTTTATATGAAACTTACTTCTCAGAATCGATTTCATATCAGCTGAGCTTTGAGACTAGAAAGCAACTGGACATTTTTTTATGGAAGGAAGAAATTGGGAGAGGGAGGGAAGAAGAGGGAGAAGACATAGGAAGGTAGGTCTTCATAGTATTTAAGCCCGACAAAAGAGTTCGAAGTTTGCTGTGTTTAAAGTAGTTGTTTATGGTCCTGGAAACCATTCTGTGCAAAAAAAGAAAAAAAAAAGACAAGAAACAGCAGAGACATTCTAAGATGTTTAGGGAAAGCAAATATTGCAAAGGAGTAATATTTTATTTTATATCGAATTTGTCCTTATTACTCATCTCTAGGGCCAACTAAAAGCAGCCCTTATCAAACTAAACCTCATTCATTCTAGAAATAAAAATGGGTCCACTTTTCCTAGGGCAAAAAAAGAAGGCCCCTTCGTTTAACATTCAGTGGTATGTTAGTGGAAGGGGTAGATTGCCAATTAGCTATTTTTTGGTACATATTTCACTGGATGGAAGAGTTCCCATTTTCTAACAGTCTAGCAGTTCCTGTTTTATTTGGAGAAAAAAACAACACAAAGGGGAAATTTAAAAATGAAATTTCTCTAATAGGATTCTGTCTCTGAAATCGAAGACAAAAGTCATAATATGATTATAACTTTATTTTTAAAAACTAAAAAGGAAATTAAAATAGTAACAGTGGTTGTATCTGGTGATGAAATAACTTTTTAGTACTTATAGATATTTCCTTACTTGCCATGTAATAGTTTACACAGAAAACAGTCATGTTTAAATAAAGAATGTTTCTTAATGTAAAAAGAAGGCAATATATAAGAGCATTCTGTTTTATGTGCCTTTCTGCGTAAGTATTAAAAATTACATTTTTACTATAAAATTGCTCTTGAAAATCATGTAAAGTACGTCAACTAACCAATAACTACTCATGGAACAAGAGGAATGTATTAATAGTGTAATACTCTTTTGCTTTCACAAAAATCAAACGTGCTAAATGAAATTTCATTTATTCACTCAACAAACATATGCATATTACCATAGCCTCTTTAACGACATGCTCTTCTGCAGTGCTGTGGAGTTGTAATTATTTATGCCAATTATTAATATTCAGTATTACATAGATGATGTTGGATATATGATTTAATAGTTCATATTTGAAGACTAGATATGTAGGGATTAAGCAAAAGGCATCAAAATCAAATCTTTCTGAAGGAAAATTAGCAATGCTCAAAATCCTATTTAAATGGCTCATCTGTGTGTGTGTCACGCCCATAAATATGCCCATGACTGACAGCAAGCCAGAAAGCCTTCTGGAGTCATGTCAGATGGGATTTATGAGTCGTTTATATAACACACAGAACCCTCAAAGCAATGAAGTGAACAGTGGAACGCAAGGCTACTTCTGAGACAAGTTTCACATCTTTTATACTCAACATACTTTCAAACCCCGATGCCACTTTCTCTGTCATCCTTGAATATTTCAGCAGTGATCTCTATATGACTGGTACTGCTTAAACAGAACTGAATCACAAGAGCCATTATCACAGACAAACAAAAAATAGTAACTATCAGCAAACTTCCAGTCCACGTTATTTTCCAGACAATCTCATAGAATTTGTATAGGTACATGCATGTGTTTTTTTTTTTTTTTTTAAATCAGGATCCAAATAAGGTCTAAACATTGCGAGTGGTGGCTGGGTCTTATGTTTCTTTCACCTGCAAATTCCCCATTTCTTCCCATTGTCCCCTTAGCAATGGGGTCATAAAAGAAAACTGGTCATTTGTCCTAGGGAGTTTTACACAATCTGGGTTCTGCCTCCCGTGGGGTCATTTAACATATTCCTGTGTAGGCTGCTATTTTCGTCTAGAGGATGGATCAGATTCTGATGTGAATTTGGCAGGACACTTCATAGATATATTGTCTACTGGACCAACACCACACGTTGCCAGGGTCTCCCTTTCCTTATAATGTTAGCAACTACTGATATGACTGCCTTTCTCTGGGAAGTTTGCCAGCCAATTACTAGGACTGTGGAATGGTGAAATCCTCATTCTCTGACCCCTCCTTTGTGGATTAGCTGAAATACTTCTATAAAGAGAAACTACTTCAATACCATTGAGCCAATACTACTTTCCAAAAGGAAATATTGCAAACTTTTGGTAAAGACTGTACACAAGATGCCTTCCAAAATTCTAGATTAGCCTCCATGGATAAGAAGGAAACTATACTAGAGGAGAGAAAGGTATGATTTTCAAACATTTTACTTCTTTCTCAATGAATTTATAAAGGTCTTTTAAAATGCTTTTCAGTGCTCATGAACACAAAGGTTTTTATTTTTTATAGTGACAGAGTCTTGCTCTGTTGCCCAGACTGGAGTGCAGGGATTTGATCTCAGCTCACTGCAACCTCCATCTCCCAGGTTCAAGTGATCCTCCCACCTCAGCCTCCAAAGTAGCAGGGACTGTAAGCATGCGCCACCAAACCTGGCTGATTTTTGTATTTTTGGTAGAGACAGGGTTTCACCATGTTGGCCAGGCTGGTCTTGAACTCCTGGGCTTAAGTGATTCGCCTGCCTCAGCTTCACAAAGTACTGGGATTACAGGCCCACCATACCTGGTGCTTCTTTCAGCTGAGCCTTGTGAGCTACCTAATGAATTCTGAAAGAAAAGTAACAGGACCAGGAATGAGCAGATGTGAGTGCTTGCATGAGTAACAGTTGATTCTTAACTCCCATGTTGTCCACGACACAGTCAACAGTACTGTTACTTGGCTTTGGAATGAATTTATATAGTCATGCTAGAATAGAAGCAGGTGTCAAGCTCTGAAAATTCTTTAGACTTGAGGAAAAAGACAAATACCTTTCAGAAGAACCTCTTGCCAAAGGTCATAAAGTGGCCTGGCTGCCCCGTGCCCTTCTCTCCTCCGGCTTTGCTGAGCCTCTGTAACTACAGAAAAGAGCCAGGAGGGCAGAATCACCCCAGCCCCCATCCAGGTTGAGTTCTTTACATCACGGGCATGGTTATTCGTATTTTTCTACAAAAGGGAACAATTCAAACTTCATCCATTTAGGGTCCTCTACACCAGTGGTCCCCAAACATTTTGGCACCAGGGACCAGTTTCATGGAAGATAATTTTCCCATGGACTAGGAGGCAGGGTGGGGAATGGTTTTGGGCTGAAACTGTTCCACCTCGGATCATCAGACATTAGATTCCTGTAAGGAGTGTGCAACCTGGATCCCTGGAATGCACAGTTCATGGCAGGGTTCTATGAGAACCTGATGCAGCTGCTGATGTCACAGGAGGTGGAGCTCAGGCACCAATGCTTGCTCATCTGGGCTCACCTCCTGCTGTGTGACCTGGTTCCTAACAGATCACGGGCCGTACTGGTCTGCAGCCTGGGGGTTGGGGACCTCTGCTCCAGATTACAGAAATAAACAGAGATTATGATATCCATAAGCAGTTAATTAAGGAGAGGAGGCCAGGCGCAGTGGCTCATGCCTGTAATCTCAACACTTTGGGAGGCCGAGGTGGGCGGATCATTTGAGGTCAGCAGTTTGAGGCCAGCCTGGCTAAAACAGTGAAACTCCATCTCTACTAAAAATATTTAAAAAAAATTAATTAGCCATGCATGGTGGTGGGTGCCTATAGTCCCAGCTACTGAGAGGCTGAGACAGGAGAATTGCTTGAACCCAGGAGGTGAAAGTTGCAGTGAGCAGAGGTTATGCCACTGCACTCCAGCCTGGGAGACAGCAAGACTCTGTCTCAAAAAAAAAAAAAAAGAAGAAGAAGAGGAATTGAGATGGAAAGATTTAGCCAGGAGTGCTGGCTCACACCAATACTCCCACATTTTGGGAGGCCTAGGAGGGCAGATCACTTGAGGTCAGGAGTTCAAGACCAACCTGGCCAATGTGAAGAAACCCTGTCTCTATTAAAAATATGAACAGTGTGCACCTGTAGTCACAGCTACTCAGCAGGCTGAGGCAGGAGAATTGCTTCAACTTGGGAGGCAGAGGATACAGTGAGCCACGATTTTGCCACCACACTCCAGCCTGGGTGACAGAGCGAAACTCTTATCTCAAAAAAAAAAAAAAAAAATTAAAAATCTGTCAGAGAAAAGCCAGAAAGCCAGCGATAAGATGAATAACAGTTGGAAGCTATGGAACTTGCAGGAACTATAAATGTAAAAAATGACTAGGCTATATAACACCTGAATTTTCCCAAGTTTCTGCATTCTAAAGGAGGCCCCAGTTGCCTGCTTAAAGTCAAAGTCATACACAGAGCCAGACAAAATTACTAATATGTTCCTCTGTGCAAGTCCACTTCTGGTCCTGGACAACTTGACCCAGGGCTATAGGCATTAAGAGGACTATGGCAAAGAATTAAGAAAAGCACTCTCTAGAACTATGTTTAAAAACTAACAATATCTGGTCTTTGGAGGCTGACTTTCCCCAGAAGGTCAAATGTATCTGCCAGCAGCACGTGGAAACTCAATTATCAGGTCATCTGGTTCTCTCCTATTTTTCATCACCAGCTCAAATCACTTCATTCCCCACCCTCAGAGAACTATGATGGCTGAGTCATTTAATATTCGAGGCAAAAAAAAAAAGAAACATGTTATAACCAGCAAATCTTTGAAATTCACTTGTCTTCCCATAAGGACAAGAGTGGAAAAATACCATTCTGAATTCTGGAGGCAGAAGTGTTTTTTTGTGTGTCTTTGAGACAGGGTCTTGCTCTGTTGCCCAGGTTGGAATGCAGTAGCACGAGCATAACTCACTGCCACATAAACCTCTTGGGCTCAAGTGATCCTCTTACTTCAGCCTCCAAAGTAGCCAGGACCACAGGTGCACACCACCACACCTGGCTAATTTTTAGATTTTTTTGTAGAGATAGGGTTTCTCCGTGTTGCTGGGGCTGGTCTTGTATTCCTGGGCTTAAGAGATCCTCCTGCCTCAGCCTCCCAAAGTGCTGGGATGACAGGCATGAGCCACTGTGCTCAGCCAGAAGTAAGTAAGTAAGTATGTATTTATTTGTTTGTTTGTTTGAGATGGGATCTCACTCTGTCACCCAGACTGGAGTGCAGTGGTGCGATCTCAGCTCACTACAACCTCTGCCTCTGGGATTCAAGTGCTTCTCCTGAGTAGCTGGGACTACAGGTGCACGCTACCATGCCCAGCTAATTTTTGTAGTTTTAGAAGAGATGGGGGTTTCACCATGTTGGCCAGGATGGTCTCCATTTCTTGACCTCGTTATCCACCTACCTTGGTCTCCCAAAGGGCTGGAATTACAGGCATGAGCCACCACATCTGGCCCAGAAGTATTTTTAATAGCAGATAAATTTCAGACAGACACACACATGCGTGCACACACACAGCTAACTGAAAGGCAGTACTACACACATGCATTCATTCACGTCTCTGGGCCTCCATTTTCTCATCTACAGAATAAAAATGTTATAACCAAGAACACTTAATGTCTCTTGGGATCTACATTTTGAAAAACCTACACTCCTACTATTTCCAATTAATTGTATGGAATTCAGCTGATGGCAATCAACAATCTGGAAAACAAAACAGTTTGTCTATCTGGCTTAATCAATACGTTGTTTAACTGAATTGATTTGTCAAAATGTTATGCTGTTACCCCATTAAGGGCAAAAATACCTTCAGAATTCAGTAAGACCAATTCTCACCCACAATGTACGTTTGTTACAGATTAGTTCAACAAGAAATATTTCTATTAAATTGGTAATGACATGTTAGACCAAAGTGGTCTGCCTCAGGCCTTTGTGATCACAGCAGCAGCGTGCACCATCTGTTAGAATTCAGTTCCCCCCAAAACCTTTAGAATGTCCTGCAAAATATAATACAGGGAATGAAGGACATATCAGTCATGACACAGTACGATACCGAAGATAAGGGGCTCTTCCAAATAGTGTGAAACTCCTGCTGAAAAATGAAAACATGTGCCACCATCTGGACCAAGAAAAGGCTATTAAGGGTAATGCAGGGGCAGGCATTTCCCGGGGTGGACACCGGGTCCCAAGACTTATTTGAGTGCATGAACTGGCCTGGTTCCCCTTCCCACATCTCCTCCTTTCCTCTTTCTGCTCCAGCCACACTGTCATGGTATTTCCAAACACACCAATCACAAGGTCATTAGGCCTTTGCAATGGCTGTTCTCTGTGCCTGAAAAGTTCTCATAGATCAGCACGTGATTATTTTTTCACATCAAGTTTTCCTCAAATGTCACTCTCTCAGTGAGGACCATCTTGACCTCCCTGCTTAAAATGGAAATGCACACTCTGACCTCCCTTATCCTCGTCTCCATTTTCTTTTTTTTCTGTAACATAAGCTTTTGTCACACTAAACAACTGACTTATCTGTATTTGTTTATTTTGAGACAGAGTCTGACTCTGTTGCTCAGGCTGGAGTACAGTGGCACAATCTTGGCTCACTGCAACCTCTGCCTCCTGGGTTCAAGTGATTCTCCTGCCTCAGCCTACCGAGTTGCTGGGACTGTAGATGTGCACCACCCTACCTGGCTAATTTTTGTATTTTTTGAGTAGAGACAGGGTTTTACCATGTTGGCCAGGCTGGTCTCAAACTCCTGACCTCAGGTGATCCCCTGGCCTTGGCTTCCCAAAGTGCTGGGATTACAGGCGTGACCCACCCTGCACATCCGACTTGTTTATAATATTTGTTTATAGCTTTCTCCACCAACCAAAATGGAAGCCCCATGTAGGCAGGGGACTTCCTGGGGGTGCATAGAGGGTCCCAACAAATGTTTGCTCAGCGGTGTATCTCATTTGCCTGCCTAGAGCATAGCTGAAATCAATATTTATTCAATAAATGTATGAAAGGAAGAATAAATAAAAAGGTTCTATTTATATCCTAGGAAGGCTCTCTGGGTTATTGCTAGGAAATAGGTCAACTTGACCCAAATAAATGAACTGGTTAAATAATGTATTCATAGCATCTCCATTCCGACCTGGTGTCACTTCTAGGTTGTCACTGGTCCTACCACCGGGCAGAAATGCATCACTCGATGTATTTATTTGCTTTTTTTTTTTTTGAGACGGAGTTTCGCTCGTTACCCAGGCTGGAGTGCAGTGGTGCGATTTCGGCTCACCACAACCTCCGCGGCCTGGGTTCAGGCAATTCTCCCGCCTCAGCCTCCTGAGTAGCTGGGATTACAGGCATGCACCACCATGCCCAGCTAATTTTTTGTATCTTTAGTAGAGACAGGGTTTCACCATGTTGACCAAGATGGTCTCGATCTCTTGACCTCGTGATCCACCCGCCTCGGCCTCCCAAAGTGCTGGGATTACAGGTGTGAGCCCACCGCGCCCGGCCCTTGCGCTTGCTTTTATGAAACTTTTCATGGCACCTCTATTTTGGAATCTGGAGAGATTAAGAAGTAGCTGAATTTCACATAATTTTTTTTTTTAAAACCACCATGGGTTATGAGATGAAGGGAAGGAGCCAGCAGATGGCACTCTGGTCTTCCTCTCTCCAATTTCAATGAACAGAATTCACATTTGTGTTCTTCTGCACAAGCTATCGCTAAAAAAGAAAAAGTGTTCTACAAAAACTAAATGTCTGTAAAACACTGAAGTAGAGGCATTCTAGAGTTGTGATACTACCATCTCTAACCAAATCAGGTGTTAAGAATGTTGCACATGCTTCTACTCAAGGGATATGTCCACTAATAATAATAACCATGTCATTTTTTGGTTTGCTTAAGACTGAAGGGGCTCAACGGATCTACAGAAAAGCTCTTCTTTTGATGGGCTTTACAAGATAGAGTTTACAGTCAAGAATCTCAGAGAAGCATTCAACACTTACCTTATTTTTTATATATTATATATATTTTTTGAGATGGAGTTTTGCTCTTGTTGCCCAGGCTGGAGTGCAATGGCACAATCTCAGCTCACTGCAACCTCTGCCTCCCGGGTTCAAGCAATTCTCCTGCTTTGGCCTCCCAAGCAGCTGGGATTACAGGTATGTGCCACTATGCCCGACTAATTTTTTTTGGTCTCGAACTCCTGACCTCGTGATTCATCTGCCTCAGCATCCCAAAGTGTTGGGATTACAGGAGTGAGCCACCAAGCCTTGTCTAAAGACTTACTTTAAATTAAAATAACAGGAGAGAATTATAGAATGACAATGGTGAAGGATTACAAAAGTCCACAGAACCACGAGCACGACTGTTCACAGAGCATCTAGAACCGATCTCAGTAAGAAACAATAAAAGCACTTACTTGGCACCAACGTGAGACTAAAAAAACCAAACCACAGGCTGCCCTTAAACATCAACGTGGCCTTGGGAGTCGGCAGTGAAGAGATGGTAAGAATTCACAGCCACTTAAAAAGGATCCGTCTCCTTCCTTAAATTCTTCTCAATTCCTTAGTGCTGTGCCCACCAAAAAGTACAAATAAAATACATATTCAGGACCTCCCAAGCATAACAAAAATTATCTCACACAGAGCTGCAAAGGTCAGAACACGCGGAGCCATAAAAGAGTTTGGTGAGTTTTCATTTTTATTTCTTACGCGGTTTCTAATCATACCTAATTCAAAATGACCATTTTGTCAAAGTGTGTAAGGAACAAAGGCTGGGCTTGAGCTTGTGCCCTCTTTTTTATCAAGAGTTTCGTGCTTACTTAAAGTTCTTTGCAAATCCTCAGATGGGTCCCAGAAATGCCCCATTTCCATGGGGCCCATGAGCTCAGCCCTAGCTGGAGCTGAACAAGAAATACAAGCAGAATATCTGGCCTCACCATCAGACCTGCTCGAATGGTCATGAAAATTTCGAAGAAACCAGGCCCCCTCACTTAGAGGAATGTGATGTGCTTTCAAAAATAGTAAAAGTCAGGCCCTGGAGGAAGTAACTGAGTTTGTAGGCTGCTTCTGAAAAAAAACACATTGACTTCATTCAGAGTCACTGCTATCTTGGGAGAGAACACTAGATGTCGCTGCTCCCATAAAATGCCATACTCGGAATCTGTGAAGGGGAAGAAACTCTCAGTATACCTTGTATAAGTGTCTTACTTTTACACAATGGGGTCAGCACTTCACGACCAATGAGGCCCAAGGATTTTTAGCCAATAATGTTTTTAAAGACTAAATCCATGTAAATAATTAGTACTACTTTTATTGTGAGCATAAACATTACTTTCTACATTCCTTCTATGACAAACTGAGCAAAAAATCCCTAGAGTGGATGTGACACAGGGACATTTAGCCAGTACACACAGGCACAGTCATCCCAGCTGTTGCCACGCCAAAATGCTCCCTTGCTAGTTCATAAACAGATATTGTTACAAGCCCCCAAATGTGTGCTATCACATCAACTGCCCCAAGCTCTCAGCAGGATCCTACAAATCAAGGGGTTACAAATCTGTTTCAGCAAGGCAAAGCTGGGCAACCTCCCTGACCAGCTGTTACCATGCCATACAGTTGTTAAACTTATTTATTTTTAACATGGCATCTCATCCGGTCACTCAGGCTGGAGCACAGTGGCACAATCTTGGCTCACTGCAACCTCTGCCTTCCAGGTTCAAGTGATTCTCCTGCCTCAGCCTTCCAGTTAGCTGGGATTACAAGCACCTGCCACGACACTCAGCTAATTATTTTTCAATTTTTGGTAGAGACAGGGTTTCACCATGTTGCCCAGGCTGGTCTCAAACTCCTGACTTCAAGTGATCCTCCCACCTCGGCCTCCCAAAAAGCTGGGATTACAGGTGCGGGCCACCATGCCTGGCCACAGCGGTTAATTTTTTTTTTTTTTATTAAAGATGGGGTTTCACCATGTTGGCCAGGCTGGTCTCGAACTTATGACCTCAGGTGATCCACTCACCTTGGCCTCCCAAAGTTTTGGGATTATAGGCATGAGCCACCATGCCCAGCTGAGGTTAAATATTTTTTAAGAGCATCCCT
This sequence comes from Saguinus oedipus, assembly GCA_031835075.1. Classification (NCBI taxonomy): domain Eukaryota; kingdom Metazoa; phylum Chordata; class Mammalia; order Primates; family Cebidae; genus Saguinus; species Saguinus oedipus. The sequence goes on from CM063175.1 coordinate 21,464,072, forward strand.
GTATAAGGTATATACATGGAGGCAGAAGCAGAGATCTTCTGTTTTTAATCCAATCCAGGCAGCAATGCTTGTTTCCAAATCAGTGCTGGGATGTGCTACACCTGTTTCAAGAAAGGAATTTAAAACCCAGTCATGGAAACTTGGATCCCTTTCAAAGGAGTTTCTGCCTATATAAAAATTGACCTCCCCCACTACAGTGTGTAGGGGTAAATTTAAAGAAGAATTTTTTTTTTCAGATAAATGAAGTAAACTGGGAATATCCTGTAGCCAGTGGAAAGACACCAGCACAAGTTGAATCTATAGAATAATTTTTAATAAATACAAATAAATCAAGAATTATTCAACTTATTCAAAGAATAAGTAACTAGCATATACTGGTCAGATAACTATGCAATCTAAAACTTAGTATCTTACATGCATTATCTCATTAAAAATTCAGTGATGTAAATAAATTACCCATAACTTCCCTTTCATAGGAAAAAGAAAATCAACTAAGAGTTAAAGAAGTTAATCGACTTCTACAGGGTCATTCTGGTAGTTCTCGGCCATAGATACCTCTGATCTAACTCCAGAGATGGCTCTCTAGCCATTCTATTATATTTCTTTGCAAGTAGCCTAAAATAGATCAAAAAGTAACTTCTCACTCCATACTCCACAGCAATTTCACTCATAAGAGCAGCTCTGAAAGTTTGATGTGTATTATTGTTGAAAACACATAATAACGTTAAACAAATTTCTAGCTGTCGAAGGTTTTACTAAAGTGATTTTGTTTGCAGAACCGTTCACATTATGGAAAGAAGCAGGAAAAATACTCAAGAAACAGGATTTTTTGAGCCCAGAAAAATTAACACTGACTTTCAACATGACCTTCTGGCATTTTGAAATGAAACAGCACCAAACCTTCAAAGAGCAAAGATAAAGCCACTAACAGATTTTTGAAAGCTACCAGCCAGCTCTGTGGTTCTACAGCAACTGTGATTTACAGTTATGCACAATTCTATTCCATGTACTTTCAAAAATCAAAGGCATGAGAAATCACCTGCTCCGCCTCCCTAGCTTAAGTGAGAACACCAAGGTCAAAGAGGTTGAAGAATTGCTTTTCTGAGTTGAGTGCCTGCAACTCCAAATCTAAATTCTACCAGGGTGCAGGCCACTTATAAGGAAAGCAGTCCCAGGGGCCTCTTCTGTATCAGTGGTCAGGCTGCGTGTTATAGGACCTGCCACCAAGGGCCACAAGGGCAGGAACCAGGAATGAGTTTTGAACGCGCTTCTCCCATGCGTAGCGTGCTGGTTGCATGAGGCCCAGGTAATTATCTGCAGAGGTGGGATCCTCTACTTCCTTTATGTGCTTTATCACAAATCCACGAGGCAGAGAAACTGAAACCAGTGCTCAAAGGCAAAAAGACTAACGCATGTGATCCAGGGTCATGTATTGTAATTAACTATTGCCAGGGCTCTCACTTCCAGAGCCCTGGTCTTCGTTCGGAACCCAGGTCATCTTTTAATCTGGTAATTTTTAACTGTTTTGTGGGCAGAAGGGGGATTCCAGGTTTTACCTTTTAATTTATTCTGATTTTATGTTTAAGTTTGATAAATAACCTTAACAAATAGCTGTGTTTAAGTTTGATAAATAACCTTAACAAATAGCTGTTTGATATATGATAAAATTGCCCTTGCAGATCTATGGAGGGGGAAAAACATTTTATAAATGACCCTGGAATCATTCACTATCCAAATAGAAAACATAAAATTAGCCGGGCGCGCTGGCTCACACCTACAATCTCAGCGCTTTGGGAGGCCGAGGCGAGTGAATCATGAGGACAAGAGATCGATACCAACCTGGCCAACATGGTGAAACACCATGTCTACTAAAAATACAAAAATAAGCTGGGCATGGTGGCACACACCTGTAGTCCCAGCAGCTTGGGAGGCTGAGGCAGGAGAATCGCTTGAACCCGGGAGGCAGAAATTTGGTGACTGCACTCCAGCCTGGAATCAGAGCAAGACCTCATCTCAAAAAAAAAAAAAAAAAAAAAATTAGATTCCTCCTTCATATTATAAACAAAAATAAGCTAAAATTTAAAAAAATGTTAGCAGTAAATTAAAAGAATATTTCTTACAAGGTGAGAAATAGAAAACATAAAGGAAAAAGTGGTTCAAGTTGACATCACAATTTGGAACTCACATTCATCAAAGAACAGTGGAAAACCAACTGATAGACTGGGAGTAGATATTTGCAACATATAACTGACAAGGGATTACATAAGTATACATAAATATCTTCCATGAATCAATATAAAAAGCAGAAAACAATATACAGCAAAAGATATCAAGTCAAAGTATAAAAGAAGAAGAGGATCAGACTGACAAAATAGTCTAAGTCAAATATTTCCAAGTGTTCATAAAATGTCGGGGAATGGGAACTCAAAGGCTGCTGGTTGGGATGTAAAAATGGCACAACGATTCTGGAGAATAATTGCAATGTTGAGTAAAGGTAACAATATGCACGTCCTACAATCGAGCCATTCCACTCCAAGGTCAGACTTAAGCAGAACCTCCCCATCAATAAACTGAGTTCCAGGTGTGATGAAATATCAATCTATTTAGCTGCATGAACAGCCGAGGCCTGGAGGAGTTGGGCCTGTTGTAACAGTTGCGAACAGCCTGAAAATATTATTTTCCACATATGTCATAGTTCAAAAATGTTTGAGAAAGCACTGCCCTAGAGAAACGTCTTCACATCTGGGACTCATGCACCTGCACATTTATAGTGTCACTGTTGGTAATGGGGAGCAAAAAAAAAAGAAATGACCTAAATAAATATCTGACAACAGAAAATGTGGTAAGTGAATTGAGTTGCATTCACACCATGGAATACTTTACTGCATGAAAATGAATGAATTGCACCATGTGTAACATTACAGATAAATTACAACCATCATGATCAGCAGCAAGAGAGGTGTTAGAAGCACATTACAGTATTCCGTTATTTATATAAATCTGAACCCTGTAAAATACATAAGAATATTCAGTACTGTACATTGGTTAAAGAGATACACATATAAAAGTATTTTAAAATTCACAGAACTGGTTTAAGAAATGTATGGTAGTAGTTTCTGCAAGTGGGGAAAGAGAGGGCTACACAAAGGGAAGCCACTACAATGGCAATGAAAATGAACCTGGCTCAGGCTGGGCGCGTTGGCTCATGCCTGTAATCTCAGCACTTTGGGAGGCCAAGGGGGTGGATCATGAGGTCAGGAGTTTGAGACCATCCTGGCCAATATGGTGAAACCTCATCCCTACTAAAAATATCAAAATTAGCCATGCATAATGGCACATGCCTGTAGTCCCAGCTACCAGCTACTCAGGATGCTGAGGCAGGAGAATCACTTGAATCCAGGAGGCAGAGGTTGCATGCAGTTAGCCGACATAGCGCTCTGCACTCCAGCCTGGGAGACAGAGTGAGACTCTGTCTCAAACAAATAGATAAATAAATCCTTCTCATGAAGCTGGGTGGTGGGTATGCAAAACTTTTATTATTCTTTGAGCCTTTCTGTATATCTTGAAAGTTGGATGATAAATTTTTAAAACTAGAACAAGTCAAGCTACTTACTCATACATAATTAAATAAGGAATGGGAAATGATGCATTTCAAAGACTAGTTTCCTAGATGATGGCCAGGTCCCAGCCTAGAGAGTCACCCTGCACTTCAAAACCTGCTTACCGAGTTCCCTGCTTTCTCTTTTCTCTTTTCCATGTTCCTCTTTCTCTACTCTCTCTCTCTCTTTTTTTTTTTCCTGTTTTTTTTTGACACAGAGTTTTGCTCTTGTTGCCCAAGCTGGAGTGCAATGGCATGATCTTGGCTCACAGCAACCTCTGCCACCCAGGTTCAAGTGATTCTCCTGCCTCAGCCTCCTGAGTAGCTGGGGTTACAGGCACGCACCTCCACGCCTGGTTAACTTTTTGTATTTTTTGGTAGAAATGGGGTTTCACCATGTTAGCCAGGCTGGTCTTGAACTCCTGACCTTAGGTGATCTGCCTGCCTCAGCCTCCCAAAGTTCTGGGATTATAGGCATGAGCCACCACGCCCAGCCAACTCTTCCATTTCACCCTCTACCACTCTCCCTCAAATGAACTTACTGCATAGTCCTCCTCCTCCAAGCAACAACGACAGCAAAGATAACAGCTAACAGTCATGGAGGCCATACCATGAGCAAGACTCCATGCTTAGTGCTCCAGATGCTATCTCCTTTAATCCTCACAACAATTCTACAAAGTAGCTACTCCAATGGTGTCCACATATACATGAGGAAGCAGGAATTTACAAAGGTTAAGAAACCTGTCTGAAGGCATGCAGGTAAGAAATGGTAGCTGCATGATCCCTATACTCATATTCTAAGTCCAAAAGCCATACTCTGATCAACTACCATTCCACTTTCCATAATGTACATGCAACTGATTATAAACATTTTACATTTACTTAAAAGCAGTTAAGTTCCTCGATCTCGATGAGATAGGTTGAGGGGAAATATTCATTAAGTTACTTACAGATTTGGGGTCTATAATAATTAGACACACATTAATGTTATTATATTTGATGCTAACAACAAATCTAGTAGGTAGAGTCCTTTATTGTAGCCAATTTTCAAACAAGGAAACTGAGGCTTAGAAAGACAAATAAATATAACCCAGAATGACACAGCTGGAGAGCGGCCGAACCAGCACTCAAACCCAGGTATTCTCCCTAATCCTAAAGCCCAGATTCTTAACCACATCATTCTATTTATTGCCTCTACAGATTCATATCACACCCCAACCCCCGCCAGCTTCTAAGGTCTATGGGAAAAAAGTCATTCTTCATCTTTTTCAAAGACAATTATATAAAGAGTGTTACGCTGTTTCTAATCTCAATTATCCTGCCATTGATAACTATTCTAAAATTGTTATATATGTACATATACACACGTGAACCTGCATGTATACACATTTCTCTCCGTTCTGCGGCTGCGTTTTTTCTTCAACACACTTAGACTGACCATACTCACCACCTCAAGTGTATTTCAACACAATCTAAAAGCCTGATCACTTTCCTGGCAGATACCAAACCTGTCCTGCCACACTCCCAAGTGAAACCACTGGAAATGTGGCTTTGGTAGGAAAAGCTGTTCACTTTCCAACAGGGATATGACATTCCCTACTCCTGAAACTCAAAAGAAGACCTCTTCTCAACTTTAGCAAAGCTTTTCTGAAAAAGCAGACTTAAATGCCCAATAGTATTCAGAAAGACATCCTTTTCTTTCTCCTATCCATTTCAAAATCTAGACATCCACCAAGGAGCTTTTGATAGTTTGCCAATGACAAACTATCTGAACTAATACTTTATCTTCACAAAAAACACAGGTCTTGAAAGTTTCATTTTTCAGACTATGTTTGGTTAGTCCTACAAAACCTGTCCAGAGTAATATTGAACATGTAAATGACTCAAGAAAATAATTTTAGAAATATTAATTTCTAAAGTCAAAAAAAGACTATATGATGGTGCCCTAAAAGCAAATTTGCTGGCACTAATTAAAACACAAAAATGTTCAAAACATCAAGTTTGCATATGCTACATATCAAAAAATCAATAGCTAACATAGTCAATTCTTCCCAAACCAATAAAACATATTTAATTGTAAGCGAAAAAACAACATGTTTACTAAGTTTCAAGCAGACGCCTTCATTGACCATGTCATACAGCTCAGAAGTCTTCCAAATATAAGGATCAAGTTGTAAAACCACACAGCTGACAAAAAAGCAAGCTGGAAATGTCTGGAAAAGCATATCCTTACTTCTATTTCCTGCTGCAGAAGTCTAAAAATAGACAGACTTTGAGAATTAAGAGAATACCTTTCCTGAAAATGTAATAACCATTTATAAGTTAAAGCAGAAATCCCCTGGAGAAACACATCCATCTATCAAAAAAAAAAAAAAAATTTCAGTGCTCCACGAAGTTAATGTTGCTATTAAGCCACTGTTTGCCTAAGGCATATGATTTAAAAAAAATTAAGCCATATTTTTGTGTGTGTGATAAAAAGTAATTTTTAAGGCAGATTTCCTGGATGTATTAATAAGATATAACATTTACATTATGTTTCTTACGCAGTCACGCCCATTACCTACAGAAGAGGAAGGAAGCAATTTTGCGGGTAATGTGGAACGCCAGCTAATCTGGAAAAGATTATATGAGTTTTGCATTGCATCGTTTGGTTTCTATTTAAATGTGCACATTCAATTTCTAGCAAATTGATAGTCATCCAACGCAACTATGACGCGCACCATGGAATCCGACCAGCAGAACTCAGCATCGTCCGGGGTTAACATGCAGATGTACATTTATCAGTTCCTTAGAATTCTTTGGAATTAATATGTGGTCAGGGCTTTATCTCTCTAAACATGGCATCTTCTAGGGATCAGCCCTTCTCTTAAATAGATGCTTAAGAGTTGCCTTTCCAGTAGCTGAGATGATATATAAAAGGACATCAGTCCTTCTTCAGGCTGGGCTCCGGTCTGTGAAAATTTAACCAACAAGGCAAACAAGCAAGAAGGAATGAGGAATATCATCAGATTCATTAAAAATAAAAACTCTGTCATTAAATTTTTTTTTTCTGAAACAGTGTCTCACTCTGTTGCACAGGCTGGTGGCACGATCCCAGCTCACTGCAGCCTCCAACCTCCTGGGCTCAAGCAGTCCTCCCACCTCAGCTTGCCAAGTAGGTGGGACCACAGACATGCACCACCACACTCCACTAATTTTTTAGTTTTTGTAGAAATGGAGTCTCACTATGTTGCCCAGACTGGTCTTGAACTCCTGGGCTCAAGTGATACTTCCACCTTAGAATGTGAAGTAGCTGGGACCACAGCCACAAATCACTGCCTTCCACTAACTAAAAAAAAAAAACTTTTTTCTGTGTACAGGTAGGGGGTCTCACTATGTTGCCCAGGCTGATCTTGAACTCCTGGGCTCAAGCCATCCTCCAGCCTGAGCCTCCCAAAGTGCTGAGGTTACAGGCACGAGTCAGTGTGTCCAGCTAAAACAGCCTTTTTGAAGCTCCTCATAAGTGGGTAAGAAAAGGGCTGATTGGTCCATAGGCACCTTTACATGTTTCAGTTTTAGGTTTTAGCATTTGTGTTAAACTCTTCTTCTACACTTCCTCTAACTAGAAAGATGCAACTAATACTTGTAGCTTTCTAAAATTCAGGGTTTAAAAAGAACTTTCAGATTTTTTAAAAGCAGCACATACAAACATACATCAACTTATACTTTGCAGAATTCTGCATCAAAACTGTTCATTCGCTGTCCTTTTTGCTGGTACAATGATAACTCCTTTTTCATAACAATGATTCTTTTTACTTATTTGGATTTTTAAAATTGACAAACAAAACTGTAGGTATAGTATACAATATGATGTTCTGAATAATAACAATGGTTCTTAAGTAACAGACGAAGCTAAAGTTTTGCTATGTGATATGCAACATGCAATATAATACATTATGCCCATTAGAATGTACATGCTAAATATACATGAAAAAAAAGAACAAAAAAATAGTCAAAAGGTAAATGAATATGTGCAAATAGTTTTCTAAGCTTTGCAGTACTGCAGTAAATCTGTGCTTACATTACAGATTTAAGGTGATTTCTATATGTTACAAACTTTAATATATTTTGTAACACTGTAGTAATGCTCATTAACTAAGATACACAGTTGCAGCCCCCATCCCTCCTTATCCATAAGGGATGCATTCCAAGACCTCTAGTAGATGTCTGAAACCGGCCAGGCGCAGTGGCTCAAGCCTGTAATCCCAGCACTTTGGGAGGCCGAGGTGGGTGGATCACGAGGTCAAGAGATCGAGACCATCCTGGTCAACATGATGAAACCCCGTCTCTACTAAAAATACAAAAAATACAAAAAATTAGCTTGGCATGGTGGCGCGTGCCTGTAGTCCCAGCTACTCAGGAGGCTGAGGCAGGAGAATTGCCTGAACCCAGGAGGTGGAGGCTGCAGTTAGCCAAGATCGTGCCATTGCACTCCAGCCTGGGTAACAAGAGCGAAACTCCGTCTCAAAAAAAAAAAAAAAAGAAACCATGGATAGTTCTGATATACTGTTTCTTTCCATACATACACACCTACAATACAGTTTAATTTCCAAGTCAGACACAGTAAGAAATTAACAACACCTAAAAATAAAATAGACCAATTATTGGCTGGGTGCGGTGGTTCATGCCTGTAATCCCAGGAGTTTGGGAGGCCAAGATGGGTGGATCACCTGAGGTCAAGAGTTCAAGACCAGCCTGGCCAACATGGTGAGACTCTTTCTCTACCAAAAATACAAAAATTAGCCAGGTATGGTGGTGCACACCAGTAATCCGAACTACTGGGGAGGCTGAGGCAGGAGAACCACTTGAACTCAGGAGGCAGAGGTTGCAGTGAGCTGAGATCGTGTTACTGCACTCCAGCCTGTGCAGCAGCGAGCCTCTGTCTCAAAATAAATAAATACAGAAAGTAAAATAGAAAAATAATTATAACAATATACTGTAATAAATGTTGCGTGCATGTGGTCTCTCCCTCTCTCTCAAAATACTTAACTGTACTGTACTCACCTGTTTTCAAACCAGAGTTGACCTCAATGAACTGAAACCTTGAAGAAAAACCATGGATAATGGGGAACTACTGCACCAATCCCTGCCCAACAGTGGACTTCAAAGTTTGCCTTCATGCTTACTCTGGCACGTCTTACTTCACCTTCCAATGAGAAATGGAGTCCAGCATACCCTCCCCACTTTGCTTGCTAAGCTGCAGTACAGAAGGCACCACTCCTGCCCCACCCAGCATGCTTTTTGGAGAGGACTGGAGCACACTGGGAAGTTCACAGGTGAATCTGCATGTGCCCCTCTCTGGAATTTGGGGGAAGTCCACAGACGTAGCCTGTCTTACTCCTATATTTCCTTAGACATGTGTGAAAGCAGGAGAGTGGCTGGCTGGAGCAGTTGTTTCCATCAGGGAAAAGGAACGTGTACAGCATGAGAAGAATGGGAGAGAAACAAGTGGCTGCAGCATGCGGCCATTTCCGGGGCTCCATGTGACACAATACACAGGTGGGAGGATGAGGTGGCTGCAGTAGTGATGGCCAGACAGTAGCCCAAGCAAGTGGATGCCCCATCTGGAGAGAGGAAGTTAGGGGAGAGGAATGCCTTCAGGCAACAAAAGAGAACACAGCTGTCCATCTCTAAGAATCGTCATGGACGGTGGCTGTGCACAGTGGCTCATGCCTGTAGTCTCAGCACTTTGGGAATCTGAGGTAGGCGAATCACCTGAGGTCAGGAGTTCGAGATCAACCCTGCCCAACATAGCGAAACCCTGTCTCTACCAAAAATGCAAAAATTAGCTGGGCAGGCATGGGGTACATGCCTGTAGTTCCAGCTACTTGGGAGGCTGAGGCATGAGAATCACTTGAACCTGGGAGGTGGAGGTTGCAGTGAGCCAAGATCACACCACTGCACTCTAGCCTGGGTGACAGAGCAAGACTTCATCTCAAAACAACAACAACAACAACAACAACAAATTCTCATGGATGGAGAGGTCCTGGAGAGACTAAGAACCACGGATTCTCTCTCCCTGGACCAACCCCCCAGAGGTCAGCATCAATAGATGGAACCGTTGCAAGTTGGAGCAAGAACAAAGATGCCTTCCTGCCTCTACAGGGTTACAGAAACTTTGCCTCCTTCATTTCTCATCTAAATCACTGGAGGAGTTAGGACCAATGAGGAGCAGGGAAAAGTTAACCACCACCCTCTTCTCCCCACTCCAAGGAGCCGGAATAGAAGAAATGACCGATGACCAGGCCAAGGCCCCCATCTAATTGTAAGACTCAGAAGTGTGGTTTGTAGGTCATGGAGATCAGATTTCATTCATTTTTGTGATTGGAATTTTAAGCTGCCTAGGACTTTGCTGCTTAAATCCAAAGTGACTGGTACATTAAACAATATATCAAATGTTATGAAAACATCCTTATCCAGTGGAAAACAAAGAGCTGTCATGGCACAGTTAGAGGCACCAAATAGAAAAATAATAAAGACAAATTCACAGATTTTCTGACTGTTCAACAAACTAGTCAAGCACCTCCTCTATGCATATATAGACATCAATAACAGCTACCATTTATGGAGTGCTCACTCTGCTAATTGCTGCACTTAGCACTTTATAAATCTCATTCAATTCTCAAAATAACTATATGAGGTAGGTATTAGTGTCCCCATTATATGGATGAGAAAACTGAGCCTAGCAATGGGTTGTAACCTTCCCAGTGGGGCAGAGGTGGTAAGTTAATGCTCAAGTCTGTCTAACTCAAAGGATCATATGTTTCTAACCACGAGATAGATAACCATCTTGTTAATAACATGCATTGAAGGGAAAAACCAGGAAATTTCTATTCAATTATGCGTATCATAAGAAATTATTTTTTAAACCCTCAAAAACACACACAAAAATTTGAAAACTACAAATTAGTAAAAATGAGAGAGTTTGGAATGTAGAGTCCTGGGAATGAAAGCCAGTTAGTCGTCTTTTTTTTTTTTTTTTTTTTTTTTTTTTTTTTTTTGGAAAGTGTAAGGAATCTAACAACAAGTGAAGCATTTTGCCACTAGTAGGAACTCATTAAGTATTTGTTGCATTAAAATAAAATGATGCCCACCCTTGAAGTTAACTTTATACAGAACATAGAGTATGGAATGCACGTGTGATCAGAAGCAATAACATGTATATTCATTTATTCAACAAGTACTTTTGAGTGTTTACTGTGTTCTAGGCTGTTTGTCTGGATACCACCAAGTTCTGAATGTTTAATGGTAAAGAAAACAGGCAGTGTGCTTGTCCTCACAGTGCTTAACACATCCAAATCTATCATGCCATAGTTTTACTATCTCACTAAATCCAGAGGTGAAATGATCTGCCTGAGGACTCACATAAAATCTCAGAGCAAAAATTACAAAGCAGGAAATTTGAATCCTATGACAGATTTAACTTTGAGGAAACTTTAAATGTTATTAGAAAAACTATCAGTTTCAAGAAAGAAAATAAAAGGTTCTGCTTCTGTCAATTAGAGCAAGTTTTCTTTATCCCACTGATATTTCAAATAGCTTGGTTAACAAAGGTACATTTCTATCTACAAATAACGTTAGGTCCACCTATTCTACTTAGTAACGGGTGTTTAGTGGTGATGTGTCATTTCATGCTACACTTTGTTGGTTAATGCATAATCAATATGTTTCATTATAAGGTCAGTCATGAAAAGCATAAATGACACTTTCTACAAAAGTTTACATGCAGTGGCTGCAAACACACCATAGCAACAGAGAGAGATTGATGAAAAAGGTTTGGTTTCTATAGCAACTATCGTAGGAACCATCTGTAAGCTGAACTGCAGCAACGGAAGCAAAATGAGCACTTTAAAAATCTGCAGTAGGTCCCTTTGTCTATTTAAACATAACGTTAAAATTAAACATCTTTTCTTCTATAAGGATAAGGTTCCTCTTTTATTTGCCATTTTGCAATCTGACTGCTTTTTTGTTTGAATGAGCCTGTTTTTATTGAAGCTTATAAATCCAACCTTTACAAAAACGATTCTGTTTTCCTATTGAAACTTCCACGCACAAATGAACAAGCACAAACACCGTTGCCAAAAGCAGAGAAACATGGATTGTGAAAATTTTTAGTATATTTCAAAAGACAGACTCTATAAAATGCTATTATAAAACTACAGTTCTTTATTTAGTAACTTTTTTTTAAATTCCAACAACCTGCTTTCCATAATAGTCATCACCAGCAAAAAGCAGAGGGAAATTACAACACAATTACTTGTTCTTTCTTCATTACCATATATGTAATTGTGTTGTTCACTCTACAGCCTCTGCTAAAATAATCAACGATCACTCACCCCTGTTATGTTTCTCTCTCTATGCATATACACACAGGCATATGTATGTATGTGTGGGTGTGTATTTACTCATGTTTCCCCCTCATTAAGTTATCTGTTTTTGGAAGGTACTCATTAATGTAATGTAAAAAAGTAGAACATTTTAATCTTGAGCAAAATTGCTACCTTTACAAGGAAAGCTTTTCTGCTCTCATTCATGTATGTTACCCAAAGGATAGGTGTAGGACAAGAGAAGGTTGTAAATATCAAACAAGGAAAATTGACTAATACCAGCTAAGGTACAGAACCCTTTTTCAGATATAGAGGGGTCATATTTCACAGCATCCATGCTAATACCAGCTAAGGTACAGAACCCTTTTTCAGATATAGAGGGGTCACATTTCACAGCATCCATGCTAACCTGCCTGGCTTGTAAAGTTGCCATGCTCTAACCACAGCTTGGCTGGTATTTAACTACTCTGTGATATCATCCTGCTAGAATTTCTACTCTCCAAGCATCTCCTTGTGTCTCCTTCAAGCTGGCTGACCAGAATATAGAAGAAAGAACAAAGTTTTCAATGAGAATTGGATCTAGATGCTGTGGCATATTCCTATGTCTTCTTTGTCTCCATGAGATTCTGCAGAATATTGCAGAAACCTGCTTCAGACCCTACAGTCTGATATTTTCAGAGAGTGAGTGACAGAAGCTTAAAGCATCAATCAAGGAAAATGTTCAGTGGTGGCTCGGTTAACGGGCTCCCTGTTAACAGCTTTCCCCGTGATGAATATCCAGTCTTGTTTAACAACAGAGATAATATGAAATTGACTGAATTACAGTGTTGGTCTATATGTCAGGTAAGAGAAGGACAACATAAAAACATCACAGATTACGCAATATGTGTTTCCAGAAACAAAGACAGAAAAGCAAAGAACTTGCTGTTTCTTGAAGTTACAACATTTCAGATGGATTGTACTGCAAAGCCACAACACGGAATAGATAAACACCCCAAAATAGAACCTGAGAATGGTTCTGGAGCTATACACACTGGTTCAACCTCTTCAGTTCATTCCACTGGGCAGCCATGGACTGAGCAACTGCTCTGTTCCAGAACTATGCTAAATCCTTAATCTCTATCATCTCTAATTTGCTGAAGCCCTTATAGATTATATATTATTACCCTCACTTTACAGATGAGAATGTGAAGTTTTTAAAGGAGTTAAAACAAAAACTTGAAGTAAATAGGACAGCTGATACTAACACCCAGAATCTTTTTAACTCAAAACCCCATGGTCTGGCCCTTATAATATATGGGGGCTCATTTGAGAGTTAGAGGAATCAAGGCCCAAAGATAGGTATATGCACTCAATCACAGCCAGAGGAGAAACTAGAAATTCTATCTGTGTAACCAAGGATCCTCATCATCGAAATCATGCAACATAACCTTCACAGCTCTGCTTGACATGACCCAAGGGAAGG